>JARHVA010004909.1:462500-690000 GCA_037957365.1 Torreya grandis | reverse complement strand
CTCTGGCTTGCCTTTAAGAGAGGACAAGCAACAAGCACCCAATCCATACTTATGGGTTATAATGTAAGGTCCTAACTAGTTAAATATCAAACTTTCCCTTCTTGGTCTTTTACATGTCAGTGACATGTTGGTTTTCCTTGAGGATAAGGTCTCTAATGTTGAATTTTCATATTTTTAGATGTTTGTTATATGCTCATTTGATACGCTCTTGATAAATGTGAAGATGATTGAGGGAACTATTATATATTTTCCTATGTCCCCTATGGCTTTTTCCTTTTCCTTCAAGCTTGCCTAATTACTTTCTGCCTGTGTTGACCCCTACCATTAACCTCCTCCATCCATCCTTCTTTTCTACCATGTCCCTTCCATTTTCTCTACACCATTGAGCTTCCTCTTTTCACCTCCCTAGTTATTTATGTCCCTCCTTTTTCTTTAAAAGTCAAATAAATAGACTCATGCATTGAATTTTTGTCACCCACTTCACTAGTTACTCCATCTAATTCACTATTAACCCATGTGATGCAATGGGTGAGGGGGAATTGTAGCAGGATAAAATATTTATTTTAGTCAATATTAAATTTAATACCAACTTTTATTTCCCCCCAAGGGTGGCATATTGGTTGAAAATTGAAGATTTTATTTGAAAGAGAATTAAATGTTTCAAAAAATCCTTTTTATAACATTTTCTTTTGTACCATGTGGTAAGACATTTTCAAACAAAATCATTTAATGCCTTTTAACTGGTCATGTATGTCCCAAGCTAAGTTAAAGTCCTTCAATTATTGTAGAAAGGGTAAGCATATTTAATTTAGCTTAATAAGTTAGCATAGCAAAAGAGGATTGGTCAAAATATAAGCACTACATCTAACTCAGATCAACCCACTTACCAAATAGCTCAAGGCTTCATCAAGAAGTTATAAGCATGCTAAGCATTCTTGATGATAGTCATTTTCAAAAATAATCTCATGTAAATATATGTAGCGAGATGGAATTTGGACTTCAAGAGGTAGAACCACCTTGACTCTAAAGATAAGAGAGAAAGGTAGAGTAACCATAGTAGTTTAGATACTAGTGCAATAAGCCCATAAAGCAAATGGGATATGGAGGTGCCAATCATTTCCTAAAGTATTGACTACCTTAGTGAGAATTTTGATGAAGGTTTTGTTATAAGCCTCAGCCTAGCCATTATATTTTGGGAAATAATGCGAGGAAAATCTTAAGTTGATACCAAAAGCATCGCAAAGTTCTTAGAATTTTTTGTTTTTAAAATATTTTCCATTATTAGTGATGATTTTTGAGGAAAACTGAAGTGACAAATGATATGATGGTTGATGAAATCAATGATTTTTTTTACTTCAATTGAGATTAGCAAGATGGCTTCCACCCATTTGGTGAAATATTCCATACCGGTGATGATATATTGATGTCATTTTAAGGAATACAGATTGATTTCTCTAATAAGATCAAGACCCCATTACAAGAAGGGCCAATAATCAGTTGATACTTGAAGACAATGGGTAGGTGTATGATGAAGGTTACCATGTTGTGGCATTTGATGCATTTATTGACATAGTCACAATAATCCTAATTGAGTGTGGGCCAATAGTAACCTAGGCAAAGGATACATTTATTAATGGCTAGTAAACTAAAGTGCCCCCATAGATGCCATCATGTGGTTCTTTAATGGCATGAGAATCCTCATGGATACAAAGGAAATGAAGGATGAAACCATCAAATCCTCATTTATAAATAATTCCCCCTATTATTAGGTAATGAGAGGTGATTTAAATGAAATATTTATGAACACTTTTAGAGAGATTGGAAGGGAGGATATTGACATTCAGGTAATCAAAGATTTGATCATACCAAATGTCTGAAGATGATGTTTCTTGGTAGGAGGATTAGGATTGAGGTAAGATGGTGTGACAAAGTGGTGAATAGTAAAAAAAAGTTTAGATTTAAGAGGTTTAGATGGAATTTGGGACACGAGGGAAGCCATTAGGTCTACAAATTTATTGGTAGAGTGAGGGACTGATTGGATAGTGTACTGGTCAAATGATGCTAAAATTATATCGACAAGTTGTTTATATTTTTGAAGGACATCATGTTTGCATTGATAATATCATGTGACTTGGTTAATGATGTGTTGAGAGTCTCCAAAGATGCTAATGGTTTTGATTCCCAAAGCTAGAGTAGTTTGGAGACCTATAACCAAGGCTTCATATTTAGCTATATTATTGGTACATTTGAAATCAAGTTTAAAAGATAGGGGAAGAGGCTCCTCATTAAATGGAATGAGGATTATGCTAATACCCCCACCATTTTGACATTTAGAGCCATCAAAATACATAGTCATTTAGTAGGTGGGTCCTTTTAAAAAAAGGGTAGCTATAGATTCATCTAGAAAGGTAAGATGGGGAGTTTGATTATCTGATAATGGATCTTCAGCTAGTTGGTCAATGATAACTTGTCCCTTAATGGATTTTTGGGGAAGAAACTCAAGATCAAACTTAGCTAAAATCATGAGCTGTTTAGCCATATGTTGGTTATCATATGGATTGGAGTATGTTCTTTCCAAAGTTTGTCACTCATTTTTGGGACAACATATGAACTATTTTCATCCTACATGCCAAAATTCTCTTTTCCCTTATCAAAAATCATTCTGAGTATTCAAAGTCTCCACTTTTCAAGAATTTTTAGGTAACAAACTCTACAGGCTTGTTTCTACGGACTCCACAGGCTTATTTCTATGGACTCCACAAGCTTATTTCTATGGACTCCGTAGGCTTGTTTCTATGGACTCTACAGGCTTATTTCTACAGACTCTACAGGCTAATTTCTATAGACTCCATAGGCTTATTTATATGGACTCTACAAGCTTGTTTCTATGGACTCTGTAGGAAAGAAACAAGTTCCCAACACTTAGGAATTTTCAAGGTTGGTTCAATAGAATGTTTCAAAGGAGTCTTCCAAAAGCCTGAAAGACAAGTGCCCTTGCGGAGGGCACTTAGGTGCCAAAAGGACCTTTGTGACTTTTCTGAAAGGCAACTTTGGAGATCAAATAGCCCTTGTGGAGGGTACTTAGATGCCAAATGGACCTTTGTGACTTTTTCAAAAGGTAATTTTGGAGATCAAATAGCCCTTATAGAGGGCAGGTGATGAGAAAAATGGACCGTTGCAAGAAGTCCAAAGGGTAAGGTTTTCTTTAGAAAAGTGAACAAGGTAGAAAAGTTGGAATTCCTTTCAATTTGTTCAAGGCAAAAGACAAGGTGAATTCTTTCGGACAACAAGTCTAAAGGAATTCCTTTAAACTTTTGTCTGAAGGAATTCGCTCGAAAGAAAAAAGCCTGAAGGAATTCACCCAAAAGAAAAAAGCTTGAAGGAATAAGCAAGAAAGACAAAGGAAAGAATTCCTTTGCACCTTTAGACATTTTGTTTGAAGGATTCAAAGATGAAATCCACCTAAAGGACCTCAAAGGGTAGGTACCCTTGCGGGGGGCTCTCAATGACCAAGAAATTAACCTTTCCCAAGACCCCAAAGGGTAGGTACCCTTCGAAAGGATTCAAAGACTAAGCTTGGTCGAAGGAAATCCAAAGGAAATAAAGTTGAAGGAATTGACCAAGGGGTGATGGGCCTGCAGATGTCAACATTGGGCACCATGAACTAGCCATTGGAATCCAGACATTCGATGATGTCCCCGAAGCCATCAAATTCAAGGCAATGAAATAACTATTGATCTTTAAAGGCTTGAGCGCAGACCTGAATGCATTCAAAGTCCTTAAGGCCAAAAGGAAGAACCACTAAGAGAAGAGTGCAAGGAGCCAGCAAAGCTGGGAATATAGCCTTAAGAGCTCAAATTCTAAGAAAAGACAAAACCAAGAAGAGACAAAGCTAGAAAAAGATAAAAGTTAAAAACAAACTCAGTGACTAGCTGAAGAGGGAGCTGAAGGAGCTAGCAGAAAGGGAAAAGATAGCCTGAGATCTCAAATTACAATAAAAAAGAGGGAAAGACCAAAAATATCTATGCAAGAGTTATTCCAGTAGGTGGAACAGTCCACCAAGTAGATATTTGAGCTTGAAAACATTAAAAGTGCAGCCTATTTTTCTCCCTTGGAATAAAAGCAAGGGGATAGTTGTGTGCATATCTGGAGACAGACCAAATGACCCAGGCCCAAGAGAAGACATTTGAGATGAATTAACATGCCACAGTTAAGGCAGATGCCCTATTCTAGCATGGCCCTCTTTGACAAAACTAAAAATGCATTCAAGGCATTGAATGTAGCATGGGTCATTCTATGAAAAAGTGCCAAGTCTTTTTAGGCTACTATATATTGTAAATCTCTTCTTTTCACTGGGAGATCTTTTTAGATATGGAAGCAAAAACTCTGCCCAAATTGAAAGGTGATTATTGAGACTTTAAGCTTAGATTGTTGATCATATTTCTTTGTTTGAATGAGAAAGCAGGTTACTTTTAGACTTTGTGTTGTAATAGATTTTGTCATTTAGGAGATTGTTCTTATGTTTGTTTCTTAAATACGTTCTTGTCCATTTTATTGAAATAAGTAGAACTAGTGGAGGTAATCAAGAAGGTGTCCTAAAGCCAACTATGGAGAGACTTTGTGCTGCCACAATTATCTTTAGTGTGTGTGTTTTTAGTTTCTTTTTGTGTAAAGGGCCTTGGGATGAATTTGTGCCATCATTTTCCTACGTATTTCACTCTTTGGGTAGTTGAGGTGGAGACTTTGTGATACACCTCATTCTGTTGGTTACTACACTATGTTACCAGTTACTTGTTACCTATCAAAAAGAACTCCTATTGTTTGCTGCAAGACCACTTTTGAAAGAAGAGAAGTGCCTTTAGTATTTTCACCTAGATTTCTCATTTGTTTGTGAACATCATCTCTCAAAAAAGAGAGATGGATGATGTTGTCCTACCCCTGAGTGTTATTTTCTACATATATATAGTATATAGCCTCCTCATACTTATAGGGAACCTCCCCTTGATGAGAGGAGAGATTTGTCCCATTTTGATGTGGTAAACCTTCACACTTGGCTGACCAATCTCCCGTGTTTTGGTTGATACGACCTATTTTTCTCATTAGTTAGCTGGTGACAAAATATTCACCCAATAATTTTTTGGTGACTCCGCTAGGGAACATAACAATCTTGCATAATTTGAAGCCTCAAGCTTCATATTGAAGCATCACATGTGTCTTATCCATTATCATTATAACCTTATCTATTTATGTTATATAATTTGGTCTGTGAACCAGAGCCACTGGGGATTAAACGTTTCACTTTGTTTTTCCACTTTCCTCTAGTTCAATGACAATAGTTTTTTCATGACTCCATTGGGGAAGAACAAGCAGTTTGAAGCCTCAAGCTTCAAGCTGAAGTAGGGCTAGTTCTTTTCCATTTTTATTCTATAATCTGGCAACTCCATGATATATAAGAAGCCAGAGAGCCCAAAGTGTTTTTGACCCTATTTTTGAGTTGGTGCAGCAAGGAAATTTTGATTTGTTTCCTCCACAACTTCAAGCTCAATGAATTAGGAGTCTCCCTCCTACCAATACCAGGTCACTGCTACAAGGCAAAGCTTCTTTTTCTATTGTCAACAAAGCTTTGCCTATACATACTCCACCCAGATTTGTTATCCCCACTTTTTATAATCAAATCATGGTGGTTCAAGGCCCTTAGGGCAACTCTTTTGGCCCACTCAATTTAAATCCACCTCTACATGAGCTACCATGTAGTACAAAGAAGAAGTTCCCTAAATTCTTTAGTGATGGGAGAGCTCATCCTGATAAACACATTATAGCTTTTAGCATAGCCTACAGTGTGATAGGCATGGAGTATGAGGACATAGTAGTCAGGTTGTTTATGGAAACATTACAAGGTGCCACTACAAACTGGTTCTATCACCTATAAGCCCAGACTGTTACTGAATATAACACTCTTAAAGCTAAATTTGAACCTAGGTTCAAGCCTATAGAAGATGTGCATGCCTTGCTGGCCTAGCTCACACAGATGAAGAAAGAACCCCATGAACCTATGAGGGATTTCATTGCCAAATTTGACAAGCTGAGGAATAGAATTCTTATAATTGCTTAGCTAACACCTGAGAAACTTAAATGTTTCTTCATCAACTCACAGCTGCCTGAAGTGACTTTTCTACTAGGACGTGCTGGCCACATAGACCTCACTTCTGCTCTGGGTTTGGCCACTGAGGTGGAAGATGACCTTATCTTGGCAGGAAAGATAAGGAGAGATCCTAACAGAGGTAAATCTTCTTCATCTTTTGAATATCCATCTACAGGCACCATTGATCCAATGGTGCAAAAGCTAGCAAATGAGTTGTTTGCTCTTAGAAAGAAAATAGCATAAGGGATGTCATATGCTCCTTCATATAGAGATATACCAAGTAGGACATTCCCTAATCAATCATACCAAGGCAATGCTGTCAAAAATCAAGGGCAGCCAAACCATCTTCCTCCCCCATAGGTGAAACTTGCCATTGAAGCACCTCCAACCAATTCAGTAGTTGGATATCTTGAAGTAAAATTAGATTTCTCCCTCCATCCTGAGTTGAACCCAAAAGATGATGTTAATCTCTTCACAAAAGGAGAAGAAGAATTAGTTGGTGACTCCAACATTGGTTTCCTAAATTACCAGGATGAATCTAGAAGTGAAGGTAAAGCTGTTGAGAGATCATATGATATTTTCACCTAGTCTAAGAACCAGTCAGCCCAGCGAGTTGATAAAAAAAAACTAGATGAGTGACCTCAACCTATAATTTTGATTGCCAAATGAGGAACCACTTTGTCTTTTCAAGCAAAGGACCCGATGATCACTAAAAAAGTAAGTACTTCAAGTATGCCTTCAACTTCAATTTCATAGATCAGTCCTCCCCCTCCTAAAAACTAGAAGGATGAACTCCCTTCCCTTATTCATAATTCATTTCAGACATTTGACATAGTCAACCATGTCAAGAAAACTAAGATTCAAATGTCTAAATTTGAATTCCTATAATCCAACCTTGAGCAATTAGATAAGTTAGTGGAATGTGTGAGGAATAAAACCATCCCTACAAGACTAGCTATTCCAAAGGTGACTCCCACATCTACTCAAAATAACCTTGTCATTGCTCCTCCAACTACTCTTGGAAGGACTGAACCATTCTATATCTCCCTATTGATAAATGGACACCAGCTGAACAATTGCATCATAGACTCAGGTGCATCTGACAATGTCATGCTTGCCAAAGTGGTAGAATCTCTTGGTCTCATACTAACCAAGACATTCAGGCGATGTTTCTCCATGGAGAACAAACAAG
This sequence comes from Torreya grandis, assembly GCA_037957365.1. Taxonomy (NCBI): domain Eukaryota; kingdom Viridiplantae; phylum Streptophyta; class Pinopsida; order Cupressales; family Taxaceae; genus Torreya; species Torreya grandis. The sequence goes on along the minus strand of JARHVA010004909.1, from coordinate 682,666 downwards.
TGCCACTATTGGGACAAATCAAGGATTCCCAATTTGCATTTGCATCATTCCTGGACAAGAGAATCAAGATGATAGTCCTGGTGGCTAATGTCCCAGCCTCATACGACATTCTTCTTGGCTGAAATTTCTATAAGGATGTTGGTGGCGAGTTGAGCATGGACCTATCTAAAGCAAGGATCCCAGTCAAAGGCATTATGTAGAGATTACTTCTTGAGAAGGAGGCAAAATATATTTTTACCCAAACATCAGCCCTTGAAGCTCAAATTCTATTTGAGTCTTCAGGAATGGGTAACTTTTTCCTGACTACAGAGGATGTTCATGTTTCAGTAGATGAAAGTATTGTAGGTGGTGATCTAAGAATTGATTTAGATGAGACAATAGAAGAATTAATAAAGCACAGTGTAGGTGCAGAAGGACCCTCCCCTCCAAATGAAGAAAAATCTAAGGTAAGGTCAGTTTCTGATGATGTATGGAGACTAGAATTTGATGGCAGTTATTCCTCTACCAGTTCAGGAGTAGGGATTGTGTTGATATCTCCTCAAGGAGATATTTTTCCTTCTTCATACAAGTTGTAATTTAACAACACCAACAACACTGCTGAGTATGAATCTCTATTTCTTGGATTAAAGGCTGCTCAAGATAAGGGTGTCAAGCTTCCTCATGCTAAAGGAGATGTTAAGCTGATGGTTTGTCAGGGGAGGAACCTATGTCAAACCAAGAACAAAATATTGTGCCATTACCACAATCTGGTATGGGATAGTATTGAAAGTTTTGATGATTTCAATATATCTATAGTGCCTAGAGAGCTTCATAGTTATGCAGGTTCATTGGTTGTCTCTATGACCCTCTTGGTTCCTCACAAAGACTTTGAAGAATAGAATTACACTATCGAGTTGGTCTTTTGACCAAGTGTGCCTGACAATGCCAATCATTGGTAGGTGTTTGATGATAACAATCAAATCATGTGATGGACTAAACTAGAAGAACAACAAATTATGGTAATGGACCATACTATTGCATGTCAAAATTAGGTAAAGAAACTCTTCTACAAGAAAACAAGGATTCATGATTTTTAGACTAGAAATCAAGTCTTGTTGTGGGGCAAGAGGAGAGAACCAAAAGGAATGCATAGAAAATTTGATTCCTGGTGTAGAGGTCCATTCACCAATCATCATTTCTAGGGAGAAAATGGTTTCTTTCTAATATATCGAGATAGAATGCCATTTTCACTATCTCACAATGGGCAGCATCTGAACCTCTTCAATTCTTGAAGTATCAGATAAGATCATTTATACATATGTATATTTGTATAGTCTTTAGTTCTATTTTGTGCTTTTCATTTTCATTTTTGGCACCTTTTTTTTTTGGTAGTATGATTCCATAGCCTAATGGCATACTTGAAGGCACTGGAGATTCTAGTTTCTACTCCCCTCAGCTATTTCAAAATTTCAACTGAAGGAAGTTCCCCAACTGGAGCCAGCTATTGTTCCCAAAGTTTTTCGCTCATTTTTGGGACAACATATGAACTATTTTGGTCTTGTAGGCCAAAATTCTTTTTTTTCCTTCTCAAAAAATTATTTTCAGTATTCAAATTCTCCATTTTTCAAGCTTTTTCAGCTAACAGACTCTCAAGGCTTGTTTCTATGACTATGACTCTGCAGGCTTATTTCTATGGACTCCATAGGCTTATTTCTACAGACTCTATAGGCTTGTTTTTATGGACTCTATAGGCTTATTTTTATGAACTCCTCACGTTGATTTCTATGGACTCCATAAGCTTATTTCTATAGACTCTACAAGCTTGTTTCTACAGACTCTATAGGAAAGAAACAAGTTCTCAACACTTAGGCATTTTCAAGATCAGTTCAATTGAATGTTTCAAAGGATTCTTCTAAAATCTTGAAGGACAAGTGCCCTTGTGAAGGGCACTTAGGTGCCAAAAGGACCTTTGTGACTTTTCCAAAAGGCAACTTTGGAGATCAAATAGCCCTTATAGAGGGCACTTAGATGCCAAATGGACCTTTGTGACTTTTCTAAAAGGAAATTTTGGAGATCAAATAGCCCTTACAGAGGGCAGGTGATGAGCAAAATGGACCGTTGTAAAAGGCTGATAGGGTAAGGTTTTCTTCAGAAAAGTGAACAAGGTAGAAAAATTGGAATTCCTTCAAATTTATTTAAGGCAAAAGACAAGGCAAATTCTTTTGGACAAAAAGTTCAAAGTAATTCCTTTAGACTTTTGTCTGAAGGAATTCACATGAAAGAAAAAAGCCTGAAGGAATTTGATTAAAAGAAAAAAGCCTAAAGGAATAAGTGGGAAAGACAAAGGAAAGAATTCCTTTTCACAAAATGTCTGAAGGAATTCCTTTGGACATTTTATTTGAAGGATTCAAATATGAAGGCCGCCCGAAGGGCCCCAAAGGGTAGGTACCCTTATGGGGGGATCTCAGCAACTAGGAAATTAACCTTTCCCAAGACCCTGAAGGGTAGGTACCCTTTGGAAGGTTTTAAAGACTAAGCTTGGTCAAAGGAAATCTAAAGGAAATAAACTTGAAGGAATTGACCAAGGGGTGATGGGCTCATGGATGTTAAAGTTGGGCACCATGAACTAGCCAATGGAATCCAGACATCTAGTGACATCCTCGAAGCTGTCAAATTCAAGGCAATGAAATAACCGTTGATCTTTAAAGGCTTGAGCGTGGACCTAAATGCATGCAAGGGCCTTAAGGCCAAAAGGAATACCACTGAGAGAAGAGCACAAGGAGCCATCAAAGCTAGGAATATAGCCTCGAGAGCTCAAATTTTAGAAAAAGACAAAACCAAGAAGAGACAAAGCTAGAAAAAGGCAAAAGTTAAAAACAAACTCAGCGACCAGCTGAAGAGGGAGCCGAAGGAGCTAGTAGAAAGGGAAAAGATAACATGAGATCTCAAATTTCAATAGGAAAGAGGGAAATACTAGAAATAACTATGCATGAGTTATTCTATTAGGTGGAATAGTCCACCAAGTATTTTTCTCCCTTGCAATAAAAGTGAGGGGATAGCCGTGTACATATCTAGAGACAAACCAAATGACCCAAGCCCAAGAGAAGACATTTAAGATGAATTGACATGCCACAGTTAAGAAAGACACCCTATTCCAGCATGGCCCTCTTTGACAAAACTAAAAATGCATTCAAGGCATTAAATGTAGCATGGGACATTCTATGAAAAAGCACCAATTCTTTTTGGGCTACTATATATTTTAAATCTCTTCTTTTCACTGGGAGATCTTTTTGGATATGGAAGCAAAAAATTTGCCAAAATTTAAAGGTGATTACCGAGACTTTGAGCTCAAATTGTTGATCATATTTCTTTGTTTGAATGAGAAAGCTAGTTACTTTCAGACTTTGTGTTGTAATAGCTTGTGTCATTTAGGATATTTTTCTTATGTCTATTTCTTGAATGCATTCTTGTCCATTTTATTGAAATAAGTAGAATTAGTGGAAGTAATTAGGAAGTAATTAGTGTGTTTGTTTTTAGTTTCTTTATATGTAAAGGGCCTTGGGATGACTTTGTACCCTCATTGTCCTTCGTATTTCACTCGTTGGGTAGCTGAGGTGGAGACTTTGTGCTACACCTCGTTCTACTAGTTACTGCACCATGTTACTAGTTACTTGTTACCTATCAGAAAGAACTCATGATTTTTGCTGCAAGACTACTTCTGAAAGAAGAGAAGTGCCTTCAGTATTTTCACTTGGATTTCTCCTTTGTTTGTGAACATCATCTCAAAAAAAAGAGAGATGGATGGTGTTGTCCTACCCTTTAGTGTTATTTTCTGCATATATATATATATACATATATATATTGTAGCATCCTCATAATTATAGGGATCCTCCCCTTGATGAGAGGAAAGATTTGTCCCCTTTTGATGTGGTAAACCTGCACACTTGGCCAACCAATCTCCCTTGATGTGGTTGATATGACCTATTTTTCTCATCAGTTAGCTGGTGATAAAATATTCACCCAATAGAGTACATGTACTTAAGGGGGTCAGTGTTAGTGATAACATAAGTTTTGTGGTTGAGAAGGTAGTGATGAAGTTTAGAGGTGATAAAAACTAAGGTAAGGCAAAGTTTTTTATGATGTGTGTATTGGGTTTTATATTCAATGAGGGTACAGCTGATATAAAAAGATAGCCTATTCCTTATGTTGGTTGTCACAATGAGTGAGAATGGATCCCAAGGAATGATTAGTGGTAGATATGTATAAATAAAAGGGTTTATCTTCCTTTGGGATAAGGATTGTTGGATAAAGAAGATATTGCTTGATTTCATCAAAGGCTTCTTGACATTGTTTGGTCTATTTAAGAGAGGTGTCTTTTCTAAGGAGGTGGTGGAAAGGCTAACAGTGATCAAATAGCTGGGAGATAAATTAATGGATCGACTAAATTTACCTTATAGGCTACAAAGTTGTTTTAGGTTAGTAGGGGGAGGCATTTCTAGAATGGCTCAGACTTTGGTGTAGTTTGTTTCTATTCTGTAAAGGGAAATAATAAAACCCAAAAGTTTTCCTGACAAGACCTTGAAGATGTATTTCTTTGGGTTTAGCCTAACATGATAATGGATAAGTCTTTCAAATATGATATCAATAATAATGAGGTGATTTTGGTGGTGTTTGGATTTACTGAGTAGATCATCAACATAATCCTCAACTATTTTATTAATGAGGTCATGAAAGATATAAGTCATGGCTTATTGCTAGGTTGTTCCTACATTCTTTAGGCCAAAAGGCATGATATGATAGCAAAAAGTTCCTTTTGGGGTGATAAAAGATGTCTTATGTTGATTGTGAGGGGCAATCAAGATTTGGTTGTATCCTAAAAATCCATCCATGATGAATAACATTTCATGGCTAGCGGTAAGATCCACAAGTTGGTATATGTTGGTAGAAGAAGTCATCTTTGGGGTATGTAAGGTTTAGATCATGGAAATCCACACAAAGGTAGAGTCTCTTAGAGGGTTTGGTAATGGGAAAAATGTTAGAGACCCATTGTCGGTAGCTAATGGGTTGAATGAAGTTGACAGATAAAAGGAATTGAAGTTCTTTGATAAGAAGAGATATGAGAGGGTGCATATGATGAAGCTTTTGTTGAACTAGCTTAGATTCAGGATAGGTAATGATATTATGAAGGAAAATGGAAGGGTCAATGCTAGGCATATCCTAATATGACCAATAAAATTCTATGTTATGGTCATGGAGAAAGGATTGATAGTCTCATTATTTTTTAAAAGTTAAGGATTGGCCAATCTTGACAATGCGAGGGTTCTCTTGAGTTCCCAAATTAATGTCTATGGTTGATTCATTTAGCATTTTTTGGTTTTTAGGAGGGAGGGCCTTTTAAAGAGAAGAGTCCCCCATGCCTAGGTAGGTGATAATATAATTGTCATCTTGGCATTAAATGGTGTTAACTGTGGGTGAGTCATGTGTAATCATTTTAAGGTGGATAAGAGGAATGGTTTTATTTTGGCCTTCCTATTGATAATTTAAGGGTCCCAAACTAATAGTGTTGATAAAAAAAGTTAGGTGGAATGATGTTGGTGTCTTCAAATGGGGTTGGTGAGGGTAGAGGTTCTTCAAATTAGAAAAGTGAGGTTGATAAGGGTAGAAGTTCTTCCAATGGGAGAGGTGAGGTTGGAGGTTATCCAAATGGGAGAGGTGGGATCTTTTAGGGAAACATACCCTAAGCCAAAGAACTCACTAGGTTTTTGAGTTTTTATGACAAGAAGCTCATGAGGTCCTTGTTCAAATAGGCCAAAACCAAACCCATTCCAAGCAAACTGATGAAGGTATGTTTGGTCAAAGGTTGAGTTGCTAAGATAAGAAAATTTGGAGGTGAATGGTTGGATATAATACATGGTGGTAAGATCAAGAAGTGGTTTATCAAGTCCCCCATAGACAAAATATGTTTTATTATTGGGAAGGCCAAAGCGAATGAGGATGTCGATATTAGGATCATATGATGGATCATTTTTAAGGTTACCTAATTCATGTGGAGAAGGGAAAGTGTCCAAAATTTTGATATTCCCCCAATGTGAGTTGTAGAAACACTAACTGCAGGGGGTGTTCTATTGGGATATGGGATGAAGGGATGGTTGAACTAGTGGATGTGTCATCATTATTGTAGATATAAGTGTTGGTGAGTTGGGTTGATGTGGAAGTTTGGCCATAGGTTGGTTATGAAGAGGGTGAAGGTAGAATGAAAACATCATTAGTCCAATATGTCATATTGTAAGAGGCAAAGGGACTCAGATCGACTTTGATTGTGATGACATGTCCCTCATGTTTGAACTTGATGCATCGATGATGGTTAGAAGGGATGCAACCCATAACATGGATCCAAGGGTGGCTGAGTAACACATCATATTTAAATTTTCCCTTTATGAAATAAAATAGTTCAAGAATAGTTTGAGGCCCTAAATGGATGTGGAAAACAACTATTCCCAAGGTGGTGGCCAAGGTATCATTAAATGATCAAAGAACTGCCAAGCTTTTTGACATGATAGTTTCAGGTAGTTGGAGTTGATCATAGGCATGGGAGGAGATGATATTAATAATTTCCCCCCATAAATCATGACTCTTTTGATGTATGTTTGATTGATGGATGTTATAATCAAAAGTGGAGGATCAAAGTCTTTGATGTGATAGGACAAAATTTTAGATTATTGAAAGGTGACCATGGTAGCATTTTGGATGGATCTAATCAGATAAACAATAGGTTGGGTATTATCTATTTGAACGTCTATGGAGTGTAGTACTTCAATAAAAGCTTGATGATGTTGAGGTGAGGTGCTAACCAAGTCATAAAGACTCATTTTGACTGGCACTTGGTGAAGTTTTTTTAACACTAGGAATTAGACTAATGGAGATGCAATGGAATAATAAGGGGCTCCCAAAATGGAGACTTTGGTCTTGGGTGGTTGTGAGGGTGAGGTGTAGTTGTTTGGGTTTGGCTAGCTAGTTGGGGAGTTGAAGGTTAAGACCATGGAATAATGGCCTTGGATTTGGCCTTTTCATTTTGTTAGATGGATTTACCCTTATCCCTTTAGTGGGATCAATACCAAGTTACCATATGAATTGTATGGTTAAGGGGACTAGTTACTTTCTTCGGTTCCTCTACTTCACTCCTTGGCGGGATAGTGAAGTAGATGATTGGTAAGTAGATTGGATAGGTGGTAAAAGAGGTAAGGGGCTTAAAGAATTTTCATCCAATAGATCATCTTCCTCCAAAAGGCCATGAATGATAGTTTTGAGAGATTTACAATTCTCCATATGATGCCCAAGGGTCTTATGGTAAAGATAGATAATGTTGTTATTAGATCAAATTGGATTTTGGTAAGTAGGGTCAATAGGCTTGATTGGTGGTAAGATAATAATAGAAGCTTGTAGGATCCTTTATAAGATAGTTGTATAAGATTTTGATAATGATTTTGGAGGTGGTAAAGTTTTGACTTTGGGCGTAGGAATATTATTGGGCAAATATTTCTTAATGAGAGGTGTGGTTGGTGGATTAAGCTTAGCTAGTAGTTTAAAAAGAATTGGCTTAGTTATAATTAGTCTAGTAATTTGAGGTCTAGATGATGAGGGTTTAATGGATGGGAAAGTGGATGGAGAAAATTTAGTAAGGAACAATGTTGAACTAGGATATGGGCTTGTTATAGGTGGAGAAAGGGGAGATGGTTTTTTGGAGGAAGAGTAGGTAATAGGAAGGGTGGAAGGATGTGGTCCTAAAAAAGAAGGTAAAGGTGAATGAGTTGGCATGGTCCTTCCTTTATGTTATGGTCTAGGCAATCCTTCCTTCTTAATGGGCTTAATTAGATTAGGTTTTGGTTTGGTTGATGTGGTTAAATCTAATCTCAAAGGAGGGTGATAAGGATTGGGCATGGAAATGAACCCCAATTTTTTTATTGGCTTGAAAAAAGAAACATAGGGTGACTTGACAATTTTAGGTGGGGGCAATTGAGATGGTTCCTTGGTGAATTTTAGAGGGTTAGTTATTGGAGTTATAATAACAGGCTCAAGAGTAGACTCATGTGAAGTAGATGGTTTAGTCTTATTTTGACATAGGATTCCAAGTCAATGCCAAAAGGTGGATCTATCAAAGTTAGGTTGGGAGATAAATTCCAAATTTTGAACTAGCCAAGAAAAGGGTTTATAAATGGGCCTTGTTCATCAATCATTAGTTTCAAAGCTCAAGCCCTTTGGGGAACAAAAGGGAGTGGTTTCAATGTTTTTATCCTTGGTGGAAGGTTTCAAAGGTAATGATTGGGTAAATGAGGGTGTTGTATTTTGGTAAATGTTTTATAAGGGAGGTATAGATGATGTTTTAATTGGAGTAGTAAGGGTAGCAGTTTCAACTAGAAGGGTTGGTTTAACTTCCTCCTCAATCTAGTTATCCAAAAGAGTAGGTGGTTCTTCTATTTGGATTAGAGGAGTGGATGAAAATGTCGATGGAGTGACTATATCCTTGGGTGATTCCACCATAGGAGGGGTGGATGAAACCATGGTATCATCTAAGGCAATGAAAGGGGTAGCTACTATCTCCATTTAAGAATCTGAAGGAATGGGTGGTGGATTGGCTTCCTCTATTTGGGTGATAGAGGTGATGACTTTTTTTGTAGAGGGCATGTTATTGATGACATTAATTACATGTGCCTCATGTGATTTGGAAGATTCAAGCTGAATTTCATGATGTTGGGTTGAAGGTGAATGATATGGAAAAGGTTTATGGAAAATATCAAGAAGTTTGGTTAGAAGGAGCATTTGGGTTATCAAAAACAAGATCCCATTTATAAATTAGGTCCTAAAAAATGTTTTTAAAGGTATTGCATCTATCGATATTATTTCCAACATCCCAATGATAATCACAATGATCATTCTCATTATACCACCAAAGAAGGAGATGAGAAGTATCAAATTATTGAGAGGGATTGATAGTTGGAAGTTGGATTAGATTGGCTTTAAGTAGTTTTCTAAAACTAATGCATAGGATTCCCTAATTAGGGTAAATGGTTTTGAAGGAACATGGTTTTGGGTATGACTTGATGGTTAGAAGGATTTTTGGTTTGAGGTGTTTGGTTGATAGTTAGAGGTCGTGTAGTTTTGAGAACAACTAAGTGTGTTGATGATTTTGCTTTAGAATTAGTTGAGTTTATGTTTTTGGTGGAAGATGATTTAGTGGATTTGAAACTAGAATGTTTGTGTTGAAGATTCAACTTCCCTTCATTGATAGCACAATTTTCCAATTTGTGGGCCATGGTGAATGCTTCATTAAAGGTCCTAAAGGTTTAGACTTGGAAATTTGGAGCAATGTGTTTAGCACACCCCCAAGAGAATAATTTGATTAATTCGGGTTGGGTTAATGGAAAGGTGAGTTGATTAATAAGGCCCCTCTATCTATTAACAAAATCAACAATTGATTCATCTTTAAATTATTTAATGGATTATAAATTGGTAATGGAAATCTTTTTAAATATGTTTACCAAAAAGTGTTCCAAAATGGTTTGTGCCAATTGAGAGAAAGAAAAGATATAATGAGTGGGAAGGGAACTATACCAATCAAGGGAGGCCCTGGATAATGACATGGGAAAGGTTTGGAGGAGAAGAACATCATCATAAGTGATCAAGTAGCAAGCATGATAGAATGTTCTTAGGTGTTGTTGAGGATCCTCTTTACCTTGAAATTTAGAAAATTTGGGTAATTCCCATTGAGAAGGATATGCATGAATGATCATGGAGCGGTGGATAGGCTCATTAGAAATTTGGTCATAGCATAAAAGATTGGTTGAGGCAGACATAGATGACTCCAAACTAGTCATTTTATCCATGAGCATTTTGATTCGATCATGTTATGGTTGAGAAGCCGCATAATTGAGAGGCAAATTTTAGTAGGATTGGCTTGTGGTTATGTGTGAATAGGTAGAATATGGTGCCAAAGAAGCCACATATTGATAGGTGGTATCAAGGGGTTGAGATGGTGGTACATAAGAACTTCTCAGTATAAAAGGTTGGGTGGAAGGTGGTATGTACCCTTGTGTGTTATGGGCATACTAGTAAGTTGTCATAGGCACTTATTAAGGAAAGGATGTGGTTGGTATGGTTGAGGTAAGAGGAAGTTGGGAAGGTTAAGGTTGGGTAGTTTCCCTAGTGATAATTGGAGGAAGGTTTTGAGGTATGAAAATCACTAGGTTTTGAAGTGGAATTATGGTCAAGGTATTCGTTGAAATTGAAGGGAAGATGAAGCTAGAGTGGAAGATAATACCATAGTAGATGGGGCATAGGTAACTAATGGTAAGGTTGAGCCCACATGGGGTGTGGAAAGAGGTGTTTGGTTAAGAGGTGGAAGGTTGGTTTGAGTTTGGGTGGATGGGATATTGGAATAGGCATGAGTCAACAGTTGGATTGAAGTGGTCCCTACCATAAGGTGGGATGGCATTCTAAGAAAAAGTTTAGAAGAATAAATTAAAGTAGGGGGGTATGGTGGGATAAGGTATTGAGGTAGTGTTGTAAATCAGTTGTATTATTGTCAACAAATATGGTGAATTTTGGATACCCTTTATATATAATTGGAATTTTGGATGGAGATGGTGGTGGATGAGAATGGTGAGGTGAAGCATGTGGAGATTTATCAACATCTGAGGTATAATCCATGGATGAAGATGAAGGTGGTGTTTGGTTATTTTGATTTTTCACTTGTTGTTTCGTTAAGACCATATGAAAAATTTGAAAGTGGATAATGAACCTTTCACCTCAAATAATAAGCAAATAAAGAAAATACCAAAGCAAACAAATCACACACAAAAATCACATTTAATCTTAGGATTTACTTGAAATCACTTTTGGATTATGCCTTAAAAAGTATGAAGGGTAAAATTGTCTTATGATTTGAGTACTAGACAATCCATTTAAGGATGGTTTTAGGTTAAGTTTTGGTGCTCAAATAATTTTCACTAGACTGGGTATGTGGCCTGGTATTGGGGGCTTGCTCCCCACACTTTACAAACCTAAATCCAAGTCGGGCCACTTAGCCAATATATACTATTTTTCTAGAGTGTATACTCTGGTAGAGAATGGAGTGGGTCCTCCCTTTGGTGATGAAATCCAAGTGGGATTGCTATGTAGGGAAGGTGATCCAAAGGGTGATGAAATCCCAATGGTCCTTGTCTCAAGTAAGTTTTGATGTTTGTATTATGAAAGTGGTTGAGTTGTGTAACATAAGTTCACTACAATTAATTGATAATACATTTAACTAATCTATGTGAGCTAATCATTAAGCAATCAAAATGATTAATGCACTTATTTTTAACTCAAAATAAACTTTTGGTGTCTTTTCATGCAAACAAGGAACACCTAAGAATGTAACTAAATGTAATATGAAAAGTGCAACCTATCCGAAGGATGATTTTTTTTTTTAGATTTTAAGAAGAAAAGGAGATAAAATTTATAGATTTTAGAAATTTCAAAAATGATAGAAATGCAAGAGCATGACTTTTCACTAATACAACCATATGCCTAAGAGAACTACAAACCCATAAGGGGTCCCATGGGGCATGCCAAAATGTTTCTTAATATTTCTTATTTTATTTTTTTACATTTGAAAAGGGAAAGAAACAAGAGATAAAATTTGTGTACCTGGTAAACATTGTGCTCATTAATGACCAGACGAAGTGAGAACTCTTTTTTGGTGAGGAAGGACTACCTACAATAAGACCATAATAAAATAGACTTGTTTGTTAGATGGATATGAATGGTGGACTTCCTAGTAATGCTAGATCCAAGAAGTGATCTCTCTTGGATGGCTATCAATCCACTCCCATAATGATAGAAATGTTCTAAAAATAAAATTAGAAGATAATAAGCTGATAAGAACATAAATACATGTACAAAGAAAATAAATGATATACCTATTCAATAGAGAACATAGAAAAGGTAGGTCAATACCATGCAAAAATGCACCAAGGTCAATTTTATATGGTCTAGGTAGGGTCTATAGGTAGATCAGGAACAAAAATATGGATTTGATTGGGTAAAAATTAGAGAAAATAAAAATATATTATTTCTCCTTGACAATGACCATCGGTGGTCAGGGTGACCGATGATGGTTGGGTATGATTGGTGATGATTAGGTAACCGACAATGGTTGCTACAACTAGTGACAGTTGCCTGTTGGGGTGGAGGTTAAGATGAATTGGATGATAGGTAGGAGTTGTATTATGGGTATTTGGGGTAAGGGGTGGTGTGCAGGTAAATAGGATGAAATAGAAAAACCTGATAAGGGGATTAAAACACTAAAACCACAAGAAAGGTACATGTGTTATGCCAAATGAGTGATAGTTGAGAAACTAAAGAAATTTGGATAGCATAACAGTACTTGAACCTTCAAAGGGTACATGGATAGAGTTTTAGGATGTTAATTACCTACACAAAGAAAACAAGATATCCTAGATGTAAATTTTTGGATCCTCAACTCCTCCAAGAGCCTTGTATTTATAGAAAATAGTTGCTAAGTAAGGTGAGGGAAAGTTGTTAAGTTGGGAGAAGATGAAGTTGTCTATTTTCATTAGTATTTAAAATAGGGCATTAAATCAAGTTTCCATTTCATAAGATACTAATCTCAAACAAAATTGGAAATGATTTAAAATGCTTAAGGCAAGTTTTGGGTGACCACAACCGTCGATGGTTAGAGTCAACCATCGATGGTTATCCTAATGAAAAATGGTCAAGTAGTTGGGGTAGGATGGATAAAAATGTCATGATTTAAGTGATGTGTTTAGGAAGGGGCTATTTAACATAAAGAAGTTGAAAATATTGCTAGCAGACTAGGTGGTTCACTATATGAAGAATCAATTAAGGGTCCATAGTTCAAGATGACATTGGAAACTATTGTTGTGTTGTTTTTAGGTGTCTACAGAAAGATGCACCAATGGCATAATTTTATCCAAGGTAATACCATAGCATTAGGTCAAGTGCACACCAAGCTTAACTAAGAAATAAAAATAACTATTATTTAAGCTATTGATTATAAGATAAAAATAATAAAAATAACACAAGGAGACAAACAATGTACACATCATACAAGATTTTCTCAAAACATGTAATGTGTAGTGTTTTCTAATGAGGTGAGTAACCTAGGATTTGGATATACCCATTGTGATTACTTTTAGTTTCCTCAAGTAGAAATGAGGACATAATGAGGACATTTTGAATGATGTCGAGAGAGAGGTAGATGTGTGAATGATGGGAGGATGTTTTTTATGAAAGGTGGATGGAAGTGTGAGGGAAATGCTTAAGTATATACATGTAGAAAAAGGTGACTGAGACCAAAAAGGATATTTTTAGTTAGTAACCAAGTCAAAAGGATTTTAGGAAGAGTGATAAGGTGGTAAGGGGATAAGAGATAAGTTATGGGGGGAAGTGAATAAATCTCTAGATGACTTTCCAAAATTCTTTTGCTCTTCCACTTATTATATTATTGAATTTCATTTCCCAATAAGAGATCTCTTCCATACTTCACATTTTTTCCCAAGACATGCAAAAGATACAATTTTATGGCAAAGGTCAAGGGGAGGTGGATGGATGTGATATGAGGTTAAGTAATAACTATGGAGGGAATAGATAATTTGTAGAAGGTCCCCCCAACTATGTGAGGTATTAGAAAACTAGGTAATTTATAGACAAATGATTTTCATGAGTGATGTCAAGAACTTGATTTTCATCATCATGCTTATCTAAAGCACCAGAATCATGGTTTTCACCATTGTATGTTTTTTTATTTTTTATTTTTTACAATAACACTATATTAGATAGTGTACATAGATGATACATTTGAATTTATCTTAATGATATAGATGATGTAGATGTTAACATTTTTTATTATCAAGAAGATCAATCCTAGATAACCATGATGATATTTTATAACTCTTATTTTTGTCCTCTCCAAATATATATATATATATATATATATATATATATATATATTATGGTCTCATCATAACCCTTGTTATGGAAAATGCCACTATGGAAGATGTTTATTTGAGGGGGAAAAGTAAAATGTGAGGGTATAATGAGATAACAAGAATCAACAATCATTCATACACATCACTGAAAATGTGATTTTTACCATTTGTGATTGATGTCATTTGACACAAGTTTTTAAGGGATCCATGATGTTTAGACTTTTGTGTTATTTGACCTAAATATTTGACAGGATGTCATCCACTTTAAGATTGAATTTGAGACCTTTTCAACTTGATTACATGCTTAGACTTTGACTATCCTAGTGCCTTAAGAGGGGTTTCACTAGATGAATATAATTATTGCTAATTTTTATTTTGACTTGGCTGATTATGTGACTTATTTTGAGTTTTTACCATAGACATGTCGATATTGACTTATTTTTTACTTTTTTGACTTAAATCATGGATCTTGACTAATTTGTAATGTGATATATTTATTTGGGAAGATTAAAATGATGCATTTTCTTGTTCATCCTTATTAAAGAGGGTGATGTGATAATTATCAATGGGAAAGAAGGGATCATGGATGGATGATGATGAGGAGATGAATTAGTGATATTAATGAATGGACATTTGGCATCATGATCCTCATAAAGGGTACTAGGAGAATCATCTTTGATGTTGGATATATTCTTTTCAATTTTCATAAAAGGATCATCAAGGTTTTAATAGGACTAGCACCTGAATAGATGGTACAATTGATAAAATATACAAAGATATTGGTATCTACTAGATATCTATAGGTGTTATGTACATAACATGTCTCATATTTATGATTAGATGAAGACTCCTTTGATTCTTAAGATGTGTCATAAATAACATCATAGGGATCACCATTAGGAGGCTTATTTCCAAACCTCGGTATAGTGGTCAATTGATGGTTCACATGGGTTCTAGAATACCTTGTTCATGTAGACCAAGTTATTTTCCTTTATAGTCCATATTCTAACACATACAATTAGATTGTGGATATTTTAGGTCTTGGAAATATGGTGTATACCCTTATTTAGATAGTGATGAGTCATCTAATCTTTATATTTGATCATATGAAAATAGGTTTGCCTTGATAAATGATGTGGATCCAAACTTATAGGCAATCAGTTTGAATTCCCTCATGGTGGGGGACCCATAGTTGTGGGGTGATAATGGGATATTGGCAATATTGAATGTTTGGAATTTATACTCTCCACATCCTTTATAAATTATTTTGATGCGAGTGGACTCAAGGGGATTGGATGAAGGGGATGGCAAGTCATCATGATCAAAAAAATTCTTAGTCTTTGTATCACATGGAATGTTTTTTGTGTTGGGACAATACAGACTATAGTCCAACCCTTATATTGATTAGCAATTATGGATATATTATGCATCAACATGAATTGTGACTTCCAAATGAAATAATTTAATAAATTGGTGTAGATTGGAAAGAATGGACTCCTTTTCATGAATCCATATTCAACCTATAAAAATGTTCTATGGGAGGTCAAAATCAACAACATGGATAATATTTTGATGAATAATGGGTCCCACTATGATGGGAAGATAGATCATGCTAATTTGATGTTTGTTCATTATCATAATATGATTTAATTATTATTATATTGGGCCCCAATGAAGACATGTAATATATAAACTTATTGATGAAGTTTATGTTTCAAATATTAACTTTGGATCCTACCTCTACAAAGACTCACAATATATTTTGATTAGTAATAGAAAACTCTATATATTAGGGGTAATTATGATAAGGGCCTATAGGTATAATGTCATTGGGATTAAAAATGATTATTTGTTATTGGGATAAGTGGCTAACCAAGGTTTGAAATTGGATAGCATCAATTTTAGTAGGTACTTTAAACTCGTGAAGTATTCTTTTTAAATATTTATATGGACAGACAATGCTTTGAGAAGATCTATTATATAAATTCTGGCTAGGATATTATATAGTTTTTTAATGTTATCATAGTTAAATATTTCATTAGGTACATTGATATTTGGGGGATCCTTTTAATGTGGGTCATTAGGAGGTGCCCCCAAGAGAGTTATTTTTCCATGGGAAGTAGTAGCAACACAATCTAAAGAGACCCCTTTGACCTTGATAATAGGATGTTGTTATACTAAGAGTTATTCATGTACCTTAACCCAATTTTTTATGGAAACAACATGATGGTTATAGTGACATAGAGTCTGATGATAATCAATGCAATGGGAGGAAGAGTAATAAATTTGGTCCTTAGATACATTCTTTTGTTTTGTTATCATGTTTGGGGAATAAATACTGATAGATACCTAACTATTGATTTTTTGAAGAGGAAGGGGGGTATATTCACCTTCACCTTCAATTTATCCATTCTCAATTAAGTCTTTAATGAAATGAATTAAGTGCATACACCTTTTGGTATCATTCCCCCTGACTCTATGGTAATAACATGCTTTTTTAAATCAAACTAGTTCAGCTTGGGTTTACTTGTGTCAATAGGCTATATTTCAAGTAAGGTTATCATATTTACAACAATTAATTTCTTCATAACATCTTTAACAAGCTCATCAACATTAGTGAAGTGTCACCTCCCAGAATCATTCCTTTACCTACCTCATGGAATAGTATTATTGGAAGTATTTTGGGACCCTAAAGTAGAGGCAAGAGTCTAGACTATTTGGGCATGTTTTGCATCAATTACCCCATCTCTAATGACATTTTTATTTTTTTAAAATAACTTGGGTCTACCTTAAGGGGTATTATTTTGATTATGATAATTTTTAGAATAAAACTTAATGACCCCTTTCTCAATTAAGGACTTCTCAATTTAGATTCTTTTCTCCATTATCTCATCAAAAATTATGACATGATGAATTTTAAGTTGATAACCTAGGTCTAAATTTAAATTGTTTATGAAAATTGTGGATAATTCCTTTGCTATAATGAAGTAAGGGTATTAACTAACCAAACCACACCATCTTTGTAATAAGGAGAGTAAACTTTCTTCATTATTTTGTTTGGCATTGTGATTTCTTGTTCAACATTATAGGATAATTTTTTCATGATATTATCACTCAAGTCCTCAAATGATGTTATTAATCCCTAATCAAGTGTATGAACTATTCAAGTGTGGGACCTCTAGGGGTTTTAGAATTAGTAGAAACATGTATGTGTCACTATATGTGACCTACTGAAAATCCATAAATAATTCCTTAACATGTTCATGGGGACTACTTTTTCCCTTGTATTTATCAAAATTTGGAGGTTTGAAATGAGAATTAAAAGGTACTTGGAGGATATTCATGTTAAGTGGATATGAGTAGAATTCTTTGTATTTATATTTATTTGAGTGTGTTGGTCTATCCATATTTTTGAAAGCCTCCTTCATTACATGACATTCCCATTTGAAAAAAGGGTCCATTAAGGGATATAAGGTTAAGGATGGATTTGGATTAATCATTTAGACATATTGGTGAGTGGGGATTAAATGGGTTTAATAGGTATCCTTAGCAATGTGTTCTTATGGGATTTTGAATTAATTTGTGAATCTAAGGAGTTTACTTGCTAGTTAATTCAGTTTATACAATATAACATGGATTTATAATAGTATCTTTTGACCTGGTCCTCTAGAGGATTATTTCCTTTGTTGGCCTCAACCCTATTAGTATTGACAGGCCAAGGAGAATCATGGTCTTCCTCTTCCTCTTGTTTTTAATTGACTATGCCATTATCATCAACCTCATGATTGAATGGATTATGATTGGGAGGAGTGTCATGATGTGATGGTGTATGGATGAAACCTTGTAAGTGTGTTTAATCAAAGGTTGGAATTAATATATCCCCAATTCTGATCACATGAGCTAGTAGTTTATTTTTATTTTCATTAATATACTTATTGAAATGGGCTCTTATCTCATCATTATTCCAAAATTCATGTTGGGTATCCAAATCACCTCCCAGGGTGTGTATGTAACTTTAGTTTTCTTCATTATCTCATGGTTTGTCACCTAGGTTTCTATGTACATCATCTTCTAAGTTAGATTTTTTTCCAATTTGTATTCTACAAGCTCAAGTGATGGCTAGTTAGATAGATGAGTTGAATGGATAACTATTGGATGAATAGGTTAATATTGCCTTTTAAATTTATTGGTTGGGTATGAAGGAGGTCTAGATTTTTGGATAGAATGAGACCATGTGAAAAATAGAATTTGTAAGACACAAGCTAGTATGGAGAGGGGGTGAAGATATCCTAGGTATGGACTAGACTAGATGTTATGGATATGGATGATAACTATTGCATTTAATCTGATAATATGACATGCGGTAGATTTAAACTGTTAATATGATGGGTACTATAAATATATTAACAAGGAATGGGTTCACACTAGTATAATGATATGATATTAGTGAAGGCCAAATTTAGACTAGTAGATTAATGACAATATTAACTATGGGTCCTAGTCTAAAATTAGTAGAATGATAGGATAAGAGATGATGAGTGATAGAGTAAAATTAGTAGATTGATGGTATGCTAGTAGGATATATACAAGTTTGAAGTATGACATAATAATGGGATAATGTGTGTTAAATATAACAAATTACTAGTAAAGGGATGACAAGTACCTAAACTAGTGGAAGGATGGGAGCCAAAACGGATAGGATGATGGGTGCCTAAACTAATAGTGACAGTTTGATAGGTACCTAGTCAAATAGAGTGATGATTCAATAGGTGTATAATTTTATAGAATTATGGGTCAACAAGACTTTTGACATGGATAATACATGTCTAAATCAATAGGGTGAGGGTTTTATAGTTATTCAATTTAATAGAATGATGGGATGAAAGGATATTATGGATGGATAGGGTCTAAAATGATATGGTGATGGTTTGTCAGATATTCTATTTGATAGAATGACATGATGAACTAATATATAAGGGATGAGAGGGTGATGGGTCAATAGTTTTGGAAAAATAAATTCACTAAAGAACTAAGTAGTTATTAAACATAGATGGTTATGTTATATTAGTGTTTTTAGGGTGATTATAGGATAAGGGAGAAGATTATGTATTTTGGACTTCGTGAATAGATGGGATGACTAAAGGTGAAAAGGATAAGGTGTTTTAACTAGGTTTAGTTTTTAAGGAAAACTTAGGGTCGACAAAGTTTTTAGTGTGGACAAGGAATGGAATAATGATTTTAAGTAAGCATAGATGATGAGGTATTATGGTTAAGTGTGAGATGGATAAGAATTGATAATTTTTAGGTGAAGGGGATCCAAGGGAGAATTGGAAAAGTTGTGTTTGTGTTTCCTTAGGTAAAAACTAGGGTTTTTTGAGTTTTTTGTGTTAAGATTATAGGTTTAAAAATAACATAGGTCTCAACAGCACACAAAGAAATAAAACAAGATAAAAACTTAATCTAGTGACTAACACTAGACTGAAACTTAACACCCAGACTAGTGATGTCTTGGTAAGAATAGTGCTTAGATGTATGTCACCTAATCCTCACTCAAATTTTGATCATGGTGAGTGATATCTGGGAATTGTTTTTTCCCTACCTTGAATGCCTATTTTGGACAAAGGTTCTTAATCTAAGTTTAACTAGATCTCTAGGGGAGTCCCCTATATACTTGAAGTATAATTAATCCAAAGTGTGTGTAGGGGAGGTGTTTGACACCTGAGTATTAGAGAGTTAACTCCTCACTTCATGGGATCCTATATGGAGTCTCTTTCTTAACTTTAAGATAATGCACCTTGATATTTATATTCAACTAGAACACAAAGTATGGTTTAATGCATGGTGATGAAATATATATCAACTACCCCTAATGTCTAATGAAAAGTGTGTGGGGATGAATTTCATGTCATGTTTCCCTTAGAAAATAAAAATTAAGAGATTTATTGATAGTTTTTTATCCTCAATAATCACCTTAAGGGTGAAAGAGGAGAGCATACATCATCATAGCATTAGGATACAATCAAGGAAAAAAATGTTGTTAAACTTGACTAGGGTAAGTGTACAAAGTTGGGGGTTAAAAGGTGGCCTACCTATGGACATGGTTTTCCTAAAAATTAAAAAAATTGAACTTTTTTAGATAATTTAAGATGGATACACTCAAAATTCAAGGGAGGCGTAAGAACATGAATTGTAGCATTTTAATTATAACAAGGTCAAACATCTAAAATTTGAGTAGGAACTCTTATTTTTTAGGAAAATAGAGTAGATAGTTGATCGTGCAACCCTTAAATTTTTTTAGCATCATTTAATATTGTTTAAAACTATTTGGTGAATATTTAGAAAATATCTCCTAGTTTTTAATAAGTTTAACCTATTATTTGGTAGATCCAAAGGCTCAATAATGTGCACAACACATAAAATATTCCAGTCGATCAAATCAACATATTTTAATAATCAAAATACATACAAATTCAACAAAGACATTTTTCATATAATTGGGGATGCTTTGATCCCTAAAATATCTCAATCAAATAATTCTATAAATCTATACATATATTATTGTTGTTATTCACAATAATAACATACCAAATAATATATTCTAACTTAGATAATAATCTAACCACTAATTACCAAAGTAAACCACCTAATGTAAATTCTAATCCTTAACATTCCCTCCCTTAGAGTTTACATAGAGAAAGAGAAGGAACAAATACACATCACTATATTTTCCTTCCATAAGATTGACATGTGAATGTCGAGTTCACCCAAAAATGCATCTGATACAAAATTAGTAAAACTTACAAGATAAAATTATTACAAATTGTCTTTTGAACATAGATTTATTTGAGAAATTGTCTCTCAATACTTATTTGAATCTTTTGACTTAAAAAATGACTGACACTAACAAGACTAAAATGACTCAAGACGTAATACAAAATAAAACATGACAATGAAATATTGTTGACAATTTAGATTTTAAAAATATTACAAAAGACAAAAAATGAAGGACACATAACTCATGACGTACACAAAAATATATCCCTAAATAATTAAATAACATCTAATTTTTTTAATAATAAATAAATAAATAATACCACAAGTAAAATAAAATATTTAAAACTATATAATAAAACAAAATTTTAAATATGAAAAAGCTAAACAAACACTTAAAAAATAGATTTTCAAAGATTAACAAGAAAGTTAAATACCACTTTCAAAAATTAAAACCATGATTCATAAAAAGTAAAATATAATAAAACAATAAAAACTAAAAACATACCTAAAACCACTAACAAAACACCATGATACATAACAAAACTAAAAACAAAATTATAAAATAAAACTCAAAAAACTATAAAATATAAAAATAAAACATTAAAATAAAATCTAAAACTATATAAAACTCTAAATACATAATACCATATCAAAACAAATACCACTAAATAAACAAGAGAAAACCATTATTAAAAGAAACCTTGAATTAATAAAACAATGACACTTCTTTGGAGAATACACAACCATCATCGAGAAGGGTGAAATCTATAGAATTCCAATCAACAACAGGGCTTCCAAATACCAAGAGAGTACTATTGGAAAATGAGATGGGTGCCTCCATATATTGCATCGATGGAGAATATATTTGAGGATATATGAACAACTAGCTAGATCAACCAAGAGAGGAGAAGTGAGCTAGGGCAATTGTAGATCCAGGTGCCAAGGTTACCATGGAATGAGTTACCTTTGTTCGGATCTAAAGTTCTCAATAAAAATGAAGCTTGTGATTAGGGACCATGTGGTGGTGTCATGGCTCGAATGAGATGTCACTAATGCAAAAAAAAGACGGTCTTTGGTGAATGAGATAATGGTTAGCCTTTTGGTCAGGGTGTAATGTTGGAAATATGTGACAGTAGATATCTAAGGATTTTGTTGTTTGTGAGATCCAAGATTGATGCAACAACCCCAAATAGTACTTCTAAATCAAATCCAAGATGCAGTTTTCCTTTAATAAAATCTTATCATATGATTGGCACACAAAGTACTATAATATCTTGTAGTAAATAGATCAAACCCTAAATGAAATTCAAGAATATATAAATATATATAATTTTTATTTACCAAAAAATATTTCAAACTCACAATGGAGCTTATAGTGGCTTGCACTACATCATTACTACCAATCAAAAAGGACTTTTAAATGATAAGGATAATGCATATGGTCTACACTCCAAAATCCTTGTAAATCATAAGCCCTAAATTGTAGAGAGGTCTAGGGTGGAACCTACTCTGATACCAGATAATAAGTTTAACCCATTATTTAGTAGAGCCAAAGGCTCAACAATGTGCATATCATATAAAATATTTTAGTCTGTCAAATCAACATATTTTATTAATCAAAATACATACAAATATATAAGAGACATTTTCCCTACAATATTTCAACCAAATAATTCAATAAATCTATACATATATTATTATTTTTATTCACAACAATGACATACCAAATAATATATTATAACTTAGTTAATATTATAACTACTAATTACCAAACTAAATGAATGATCGTGTGGCCCCATAACTGCATTAAAAGAATGAAAAATAGTTTTATTTTTAAATGCCTGTCAATGAAAAAAATATACACAAATATATGTGTGTGTGTGTGTGTGTGTGTGTGTGTGTGTGTGTGTGTGTGTGTGTGTGTGTGTGTGTGTGTGTGTGTGTGTGTGTGTGTGTGTGTGTGTATTTGCGGCATGTAGTGGCCTAAGAAAACTATAGTTAGAAATCAACATAGATTGAAACCTTAAAATAGTCCATAAATTATAAAAATGATATACTTGAAAAGAGGAGAGCGTGCTCATCATCATGGTAATAACTTTATGAGTTTTTCTCATTGAAATTTGTATTGTATTGGGCAATGGAAGTTAAATTTTATTTTCTATCAAAACTCTTGGATTCGGTAGTGTTGATAGGTTTAATCATTTGGCTCAGGAATCCAAGCCATTTTTAAGCTAAAAGGCTCATTTTTTAAATTCAAATTGAACATACCACATACACATTATGTTACCATAACATCAAAAACAAAAAATTTGACTGCTCATGCATGGTTATAGCTATTTATGTATCATTATATACACTTATTTATACATATTTTGTTCATGTTTCAACTTATTTAGTTCACATTTATACATGTTTATACTTATTTTGTTCACATTTATAATTTTTATATATATATTTTAAAGTGGAGTGTGTCAGGATATACAATACCACAAAAAGGACATCATGGATAAAGTGATGCAATTTTGGTGATTTTATGTCTGCAATCATATTTTGACTATATAGAACATGGTTTATGGTTCAACTAGGACCAGTTTCATTACACAATGAATGAAGGAGTCAATTTTTTTAATGGTGGAGGAAATTCCAATCAATTTAATCCCCTTGAACATAAATACATGTATAGGATGTCATTTAAGGCTAAAATATCTTAGATTGAGTGAATTGCTGCAATCAGTGATATATTTTGAGTGAAATTTAGCCTCATGAACCTGATTTTGACTATAAAGGATCTAATTTGGGCCTATCGACCCCAATGTCATAACTAAATAAGAAAATTTATCTAACGGTTGAATTTGAAAGCAATTGGAGCTAATTTTATCCCCACAAACATAAGTGCATGACTATAAAATTTTATTTAGGTCTTGATCAACTCTAATTTAATCAAAGAATGAATCAAAGAATCATTTGGTTTAATGAAATGTAAGTTTGACATGTATGGGATGTGGTTTTGTGATTAATAAACTCAAATATCATTATATAATGAATGAAATAATTGATTGATTCAATTTTGGAGGCAATTACATTGAATATAAGGCCCTTAAACCTAATTGTGACTATACAACATGGTTTGAGGCTGAATTAGATTTGATGTCATCATAGATTGAGCCAATTAGTGAAATGGTGCAATCAGTGACATAATTTTTTAAAAAATGATCCACAACAACCTTATTTCAATTGTATATGATGTGATTTGGATTGAAATTGGCCTTAATGTCAGTATATAATGACATGAATAGTTGATTCATTTAAACAAAGAGTAATTTGAGGCTAATTTGAGCCAATTCATCCTAATTGCAAGAAAACTAAAGGAATGTGATATATTGTTTATTCTCCTTTATGCATATCAATTTCAAGGGATCTTAGTTTATAAGGATGAAAATGAAAATAATTTAAAATATTTATTTTTTTGTGATTGAGTTTGGATGATTGGGAAATCATATTATAAATCTATAAGGGGAAAAAATCAGAAAGGATGACTATTCATTCTTCATTTCATTAGATTAAAGATTGTAAACAAAAACTAGGTAAATTTGTAAGTGGAATGAGTAGTTGTTCTAAAAAATAACCTTGTTGGGTATTTTGGCTTAGTGATCTATCTATTATGTGTGCCTACAATTGAAAGGAATACAATATCATGGAAACAAATCCTTACACTAACCAAGAGAGGAGATTATGCAATCCAATTTGAATCTAGTACATAATACTAAGAAAAATACATACACCTAAAAAATAACATCATATTTTAATAAGTGATTTAGTGGGGAAAACCCTTTCAAAAAAACCCCACTCTCTAAAGCATACCAATGTATTATTTAAATCAGAAAGATTACACCATACACTTGCAGAGCAACCTTTATAGGAGCATCACCAATTATACACATAGGAGAAGAATTAATTCAAAGCTTCACTACCTTTGCACAACTCTCTAGATTACAAGATTAAAAATCTTATCTACTTCATATCACATTTACAAAGGAGAATGATTCTACATATATAAAATACAAATAAGATTACATGATGAAGAAACTTCATAGCCAAGGCAAGAAATGCACCACCCTTTAGTGGATTCACTATTTAGGAATAGAAAGATCATCATTGTCTTTTGATTTGGTTAAATGTGTATCCTTCACATGTCATATGCTTCCAAAACTTTCCCCACTCACACATGTGACTCCACATGCTTAAAAAATATTCTATGTCATCAGTTTGACTTTCTATTTACCCAACATCATGAGGCCAAATAAGAGGTGTTCCCATATATCCTTTTATAATTTTATAGTGAAACCAAAATCATGTGCATCTCAAAGGATAATAGTTTGTCTCCTAAGTGGAGTGGTATGCCCCACTTACACTCACATGCACTTAAATCATATATATTCCTCTTTGGGCCATGCCCTCTCATCACAAGCTACTTCAACACCTACATCACCACCTGTATTACATGCCATATCACTTACGTAGTCATTTCCAACTCACCATTACCACCTCATCACATGAATAGTGACTATGAATAGTAGATCATGAATAGTGTCCTATCTTGTCAAGGTTGAGATACCTCAATTCTAAACAATATCCCACTTTTTTAATACCTTTTAAGACCCAAAATAACCATACCAATGTGAACTTAACAGCTAGGGGCCAAGAGGCCCATAAACTCTGAACACCATTTGAACTTATTTATGTTCATCAGCTTAATCAACGAATATGAGACATTCATCAAAGATGCCAAATTTATTAGCTCCATGTAGCCATCCTTGACCATGTATCTCAAAAAACTATATTATACATCAATATGTTTGTCTTGGCATGAAAATTTAGGTTCTTTGCTAGGCAAGTAGCACTTTGACTATCACAATAAACTGTCATTGCACCTCACTTCAACCCAATATTTGAACATAGATTATTAATCCAAATGGTTTATTTATAGGCATGATTATCTCCCATTTACTCATCCAAATTATTGTACCACCAAATAATGTAAACAAATAAGCACTAGTGGATCTTCTACTATCAACATCACCTTCCCAATCTGAATGCACATAACCAAGAATGTCAAGAGGATGTTTGCTCCAATCATGTTACCATGATTACATGAGGAATACTCTAAAGTACCCCTCAAATATTTAAAGACACTTTTAAATACATCTCAATGAACTCTATTAGGATTAGACATATAATGGGAAATAATTCCCACTATTTAGGTAATGTCTAGTCTAATACAAACCATAGCATACATAAAACTTCCAACTACACATTGGTAATGATCTATGCTCATGTCTTCCATATCCAATGGGTATGTTAAAAAAATTTCTATAGATAACTTCATTCTAACTAAAAAAATAACACATAATGGTCTACAATCCTACATGTTAAAGCTATGTAATATATAATTTACATACTTACTCTGGCCAAGCCATAACTTTGTGTTATGTCTCTCTCTATTTCTTAATCTCCATCCCAAAAATGTGTATCTCAGCACCAATATATTTCATGTAAATTTTTTATGAGACTTGATATTTAAGTTCTAAAATGAAAACTTTCCCATTGCCAAGAAAAAGCATATCATCAATGTATAAGGAAATGACCAAGAAAAGATCAGCATTGTAGTCATAAAAAATGCAAAAATTGTTAACTTGAGCATGGCTAATGACACCCAACTCATAGGTCCCTCTTTCTTGATCTCATGACCCTCATATGCTTATTTTACTAATTCCCAATCATCCATATCCTTCGAGACTTGATCCCACCTGAGCTAGATGCCTCTTTCCATGACTAATCCATTGCCTTAGGTCCCGTCTGCTCAAGACAATAGTGCCACACTTGGACTATAACACCAAATCCATTCCTATCCAATTTTAGTGTTTTTTTCCAAGTCTATTTTTGGCCCCAATGGTTAGTTACTTCTGGTTCCCTGTGTTATTCTTTCTTGACCTAATGTGAGCACATCCCACCCATGACCAAAAGATCCCTATAAAAACCCATTCAAAGATCATTTGGAAAGAGTTGGAAATTATCACTAATCAAGCAAGAATACAATCAAAATCACTAAGGTAATCTTCCCTATTCTCTACATACATCTATATAATACACTTACAAGCTTATTCAAATCCTTCCACTAGTCCCTAGCCATCTCAAGTACATCCATTTTAGCAATCAACATCTTTATACACTCATCTTCATAAAGCACATCAAGTGGGAGAACTACATATGTCTTGATCCTTCTTTAGAGTATTGGTATGTAGGCAGTGTGCCCAAACAAGAGGCGTGGATCCATGTCTAGTAAATCCTACACAAACTAACCCCCCTTCTTGTTTGAAATTGATCAAATCATAATGGAAGATAGGGTTTGACTTCCAGCTGATGAAAATTCATAGATAGTGTCACATAGACCTATCAAACAAAACTTAGAATGCTCATATCCTCAAGATAACATTGGTAGAGGTGGACTATAATGCTAAACCCACTCCTATGTAATTCTAACACTCTTGTCCAATTATAAAATAAAGTTTAGATCTTAGTTTACGATAATATCCCTGTCCTACACAATCAATATCAACCTCTGTCTCAGTCATATCAACACAGTTCTAAACTAAATTATATTTCTCTATTTACTTGTTATTTTTAAAAAGTCTAAACAAAAATCAAAATTAACAAATTAGTGGATTAATTATAACATAATTATTGATTGATTTTACTACTCAAACCCTTTAACTAAATTAGGAATAATACATCAATATTCTCAAAATTGTTAGATCATTTGGTGAACCTGATGTGAATTGGACACGCAACCTTCTAGTTTTTCCTATATTTTTTTTATTTTTTACCTGCATAATAAAATCATAAATTAGCATTAAATTTTAAAATTTCATAGTAATCTTAAAATTTATTTTTCTCAAAACCCTGGTTGTCCATACTATGTCCCAGTATGTTTCCAAATATTTTTCCAGCAATTTTTTGATTTTTTACTAGCATATTAAATTCATAAATTCATTTCAAATTTCAATATTAATTTTTAAAATTTTATTCTTCTTAAAACCCTAGTTGTCCATACTAGGTCCCAGTATTTTTCCAGTGTTTTTTTGATTTTTTACTAGCATATTAAAATCAAAAATTCACTTCAAATTTCAAAATTCAATAGTAATATTCAAAAATTTATTTTTCTCAAAACCCTAGTTGTCCATAATAGGTCCCAGTATTTTTCCAATAATTTTTTAATTTTTAATTAAAATATTAAATTCAAGAATTCACTTCAAATTTCAAATTTCAATAGTGATTTTTAAAAATTAATTTTTCTCAAAACCCTAGTCCAAACTAGGTCCCAGTATTTTTCCAATAATTTTCTAATTTTTTGCTAGAATATTAAATTGAGAAATTCACTTCAAATTTCAAAATTCAATAGTAATTCTCAAAAAATTATTTTTCACAAAACCCTAGTTACACACACTAGGTCCTATTCAATCAAGCATTTTTCAATAATTTTTTAAAAATTTAGTTGCATATTTCACTCATAAATTCACTTTAAATCTCAAAAATTCATAGTATTTTTCCAAATAAATTATCTTTTAAACTCTAGTTGCATATACTAGGTCCCATTGCTTCTTGAGGTATCACCTTACATGTTTTTGAGTTTCATATCCTTCTTTTGCAATTTCTAGTTAACATTTTTAAGACTTTACATTTATTATATTTAGTAATTCCATTTTTTAGCTATTTTCTTATTACAAATTATTGCAAAAAATTCAATCAAATCTCAAATGGTTTTCCTACTTTAACAATGGCCCAATATACCGATTTTGATGAAACCGATAAAAGGGAACTTCAAGAACTCTTAACTAAACACTCTAACATGCAAGATGGCATGCTTAAAATACTAAAATAAGAAAAACGAAGAGTGAACAATGGTCAATATTTCCAAACCATAGAGAAATCAGTTGTAAATGACACTACGAGGGCAATTATGTCTCAACAACCCCCTATAGCAGCCCAACCTACCTCTATGCCACTAGCCATGGCTAGTACATCCCTATTTCGTAATGTATCAACCCTTGTGCAAGAGATAAGATTTCTTCAATCCAAGATGATACATCTTGAGCAAGATTCTTCTAAACCTACGTAGGCTTTGGATTCTTTTTCTCTATTGCATACACCATTAGCATGTCACATTGCTTCTACACCCTTGCCACAAGGTTTTGTTCAACCCAAGCTTATTCTATATGATGTGAAGGGTAGTCCAGAGACACATTTGAGAGCTTTTCACATAGCATGCTTGGACTATGTACCAAATGACTAGCTACTTACTAAGTTATTTCCATGGAACTTAAAGGATTATGCTTTATAATAGTTCTATAGTCTACCAAATCAGTTGACCAATGCATTCAATCCTTTAGCTAACATGTTTGTAGATCATTCCATCATTAACATTGGTGATAAGGTGTCATATTCCCAAGTTGCACAATAGAAACAAATGTCAAATGAGCATCTCATAGATTATGTTCTTCGATATAAGACAATTTTGGCTAAGATGACTAGCCCCATGGTTGATCAAGAGTTACAAGATCTCTTCAAACAGAGTCTTCTACTAGCTTTGCATGAATCAATTATGTTCAAAAGATTCTCTTACTTCATTGAATTGTGTCACACACTAAAGGAAAAAGAGATCAAACTAATTTCAATGGGAAAAATTAAGTACACAAGTATCTCACAAACAACAAACAAGAGTAACAACAAAGTCCCATACAAAGTTAGGGTCAATGATAGCAAGAGTAAGAATAAAAATAAAGTTAATGTGGATTTTGATCCCCCTTAGTGTGTGGTTTTATTAGCATCTCCTTGGTGAACCTTTACTAATCTACCAGTTTCTCTATCTAGATTTTTACAGAATCTATTAGAATGTAACATCGTATCTCTCCCTCATATTATGGAAGTTGACCCATTAAAACCTCTTCCATAGGGATATGATTAGCATGCATTTTGCTAGTTTCATAGGACACCAAGCCATACAATAGATAGATGCATTAGTTTGAGACACAAGATACAAGATTTGATAGATGGAGCCTCCTTAA
Source organism: Torreya grandis (assembly GCA_037957365.1). Lineage (NCBI taxonomy): Eukaryota > Viridiplantae > Streptophyta > Pinopsida > Cupressales > Taxaceae > Torreya > Torreya grandis. Next base: position 652,782 of record JARHVA010004909.1, on the reverse strand, counting down.
TCCAAGCCAACATAAGATAAAGCATTAAAAATCCTCTCTGATCCATTTTTGTAACATTCCAAATAAGATATGGGCATACAACAGGGGTTCAACATGCATATCATGCACTTCCCCCACTAGATACATACAAGGCACCTTCAGTTGAGATACATCCTTTGAGCAATGTGATTGGTGTATATAATTCCATAGTTTCAACTAGACCTCCCATCTCCTTCTCATATCATCAAATCATCGAGGATGATTCAAATTATCATGCACTCTTTATCAGAGCTTACATTCATAATCATCTTATTCATAGTGTTCTCATAGATAATAGATCCAATTTGAATATGTGTATTATGACATTATTATAATATTTAGGATATTCAAAGCATAATATTACCTCGATGGATATAGTTATTAGTGGATTCAATGGGCACATCCAAAGTTCATTGGGTGAGATTGTACTTCCTTTAGAGATTGGTCCAACACATGTGCCCACAATATTCACTATAGTTCTTAGTGCAAGAGTTTTTGATATGTTACTTGGATGACCATGGATTCAAAAACTTTGAGAAATACCTTCTATAGTTCATAGATGAATGAAATTCATTCATGTTAATTAGGTTGTTATAGTTGGTGGTATTCCATATGAGTTATCACTCCCCACTTCAGAGCCATCCTCTACTTTATAGTCACTAGTTTCAGTTTTATCACAATTTTTAGTTTTGCCACCAATTATAATTCCTCCTCCAGTTTTGATTTAGACATAGAGATTTCATACACCTCTACAACTTTAGAATGCTAGATAGCTTCTAGCTACAGTGTTCACACCTAGAGTAGTGTCATTGAGATCTTAGGAATCTACTCACAGAGAACATGCTTAGAGAGCTTCTCCTACTACCAGATGGGTCCCTAATATCCCTACAGTTGCATCAATTTTTCAATCATAGGGGGACCCCACAGTTGGTTTCTACTTCAAATATTTTAGAGCATTTATAACATATACAACTTTTAGAGCCATAGTCTTAGCCTCTCCATCATGTTATACAACTTTCAAATATTTCATATAAGACACCATGATAGATAATCTCCCATGAGACTCATCAATTAGTATCATTTATTCCTAGTCTTTCTTGTATATAAGCTTATTTTAATATACTTTTACATAGTTTCTTATGCTTCATTGTACATAGATTATATCAAAAAATCAAAAATAATACAAAACATTTCAAAATATAAAAACATTTAAATATATCAAAATACTAAAAATATTCTATGCATTATCCATGCTTTACATTTCTACTACAATGCTAAACTTATATTTATTGTTTTATGCTATTGTTTGTAAATTTATTTACATTACCATGCTTCACTTGATCTTCTTTAAGTGTGTGTAGTGACATCCATCTCCTTGACTACTTTACTCTGCCCGTTGAGGGGGCATCCTACTTCTACATTCGATACATACATCAATATACATATCCACTAGGAGCATCATCTACATGACTACACCATACATGTTATGTCATTCCTATATCATACACTCTAGTTATCCTGTTGATGTACATTATTCACTAGCATACATAGATTATTCTATCAACACTCATTATTCTATAGCTCTTAGCATATACCTAATCTTGTAAAACACATGTCTTGCATACATTCACTTCTTTCTTTGATTAGTTAGATGTGTTTGTCATTTCAATTTCTTACATGCTTTATTTTCTTGCTTAGAGTATCTTGATGTGATTGCATTTCTTAGTTCCTACCTCTATGTGCTTTAAGACATTTGATAATGTCCTTTGCTTCTATTCATGTGTGTGCCTTAAAATATTTGCTACTATCCTTTGCTTGTACTATTTCATGTGATTATGGATTTCATGCCAACTTTGTTTGTTTCAATTATATGTGTATGTGGCATTTGAACATGCCTTGTATGCTTAATTTTTAGTTTGATTGACATGTGCCCATGTCACTTGTTTTCTTGGCCCCTTGGACACCCTTGTATGTTTCTTGCTTTTTGCCTTTTGTGTTTGTTTCTTGTTTATTTCTCATTATTTTCAATGCCATGATCAACATCATGCATTATTCATGCTTTATATTATTCAATGGTGGACATCATGCTCCATCCCTCCAACTAAAAACTAATTAGACTTCTAGTTCTCATTCATTACATTGCACATGCTATTACATTGTTATATATATCTAAGCATGCCCACGTTGATCTAACAATCTCTTAATACAAACCATGTTATATCTTGAGATATCTTGTGAATTATCATTGCTATATCATGTATCTTTGCAACATAAGACAATTTTAGGGATATTTATTATAAGGGTAGTCATTTTAGAGTCTTCATTCCTACCCTCATAAGAGGGGGTAACAACTAAGGGTTTTGTCACAGAGATCAAAACTCCTAACCATTGAAAAAGTAGCATTCATAACACCCAGAAAAACAACCAAACATCACACTAGATAGAATAGACAAAGTAAATAGTCAAAAATAGAGAATAGTTATCAAAATTGGCCTTAGACAACAATACCTAACTTGGACTATAACATCAATACCACTAGTGTCCACTTTTGGTGCTCTTGTTCATATAGCAAAAAAACTAAATTTTCCAAAAATATATAGAAAAGTAAGTTTAGTTACAGTTTTGTCAGCTACAGTTCAGACCAAATTTATTAGTTTTAGTAAACTTTCACTTAGAGAATCTAGATATAGGGGGCATCATGCATGGCATAATGGCTCTCACTTCTAGTTTTAGATATGGTATTTGTTACAACTTCCAGATTAGAATCCATATTTCAAACCCCAGTGATTAGGTGTAATTTACATGACACATTTATTTTCTTTTCTTTCCAAGTTCAGTATTACCCAAGAATTCTTAGTAATTGCATGCCTTACTCCATCTATAGGTGGTTGGCATCATTTTGCATTGGCTTTCATATAAGCCTAACCTCCTAAGTTCCCAATTTCTTGAGTGGAGTTTATATAAGCCTTATCCACCAATTTTTTAATGGCTTTCATACAAGCCTAATCTCCATCTTTCGAAGTGGCTAAGAGTGGCCTAGTTTTCAACATACATTTAGCTATCCATGCCAACATTATCATATCATAGTATATTCATGGGATTCAAGATCCATCTCATGTGACACATATTTCATACCAATATCAATTAATAGCTTCACTTCATGGGGGCAATGATGGAGCCAAAGGACTAACTAGCCTTTGTATTCTTGAGCCATCTATTTAGAGGGATTGGACACATAGTCCAAAGATCGATCAACACATGTCTAACCACCTAGCTTCACTTAGTGGGTGATGATGAAGCCAAAGTGATAGCCTTTGCATTCTTGACCCACTTCTAGAGAATTGAGCACTCAAATCTATTCATAATACTACTCTTCATTTAGCACACACTCAACATCACCCAACATTACTCAATAGTATAATAGGTTTTGTATTGGTTTGCATACCCAATGAGGCATATTTATTCCTTTCTCTTACACTCTCTCCTACCCAACTTTATACATTCTTATTTTAGATATAGTGTATCTATTAAGAACTGATCTACTCTTTTTTTTCTCTTGCAGATGTAAACTTCACATTGTGCTCTCTCTATGAACACCCAACGTCACATAACTTCATGGGCTTCAAACTTATAAGTAAGTTTGGGTATGCTTTCTATTTTTCCTTTATCCTAGTATTTTGGTTTGTTGTATCACTAGAATAAATGGGGGGTAAATGTAGTCATATAAAATGTAAAAACTGGTAACTTGAGCATGGTTAATGACACCCAAATCATAGGTCCCTCTTACTTGCTCATTAACCTTAGAGCTTGTTTTTACTAATTCCCAGTTATTTGTCACCTTAGAGACTTGATCTTAGCTAAGTCCAACTCATATTTCCATGACTAATCCATCCCCCTATGTCTTATCTAATCAAGATAGTAGTTCCACACTTGGACTATATCACTAAATCCACTCTTATCTACTTTTATCACTATTTTTTAGGTCTATTTTTGGCTACAACGGTCAATTTCTTTTAATTCCCTATGTTATTCCTTATCAACCTAACGTGAGCACATTCCACCCATGACCAATAGATCCCTATAAAATCCCATACAAATATCATTTGGAAAGGGTTATAAATTATCACTAAGCAATCAAGAATACAAGAAAAACCACTAAAATAATCTTCCCTATTCTCTCCATAAAACCAACCAGTACACTTACAAGTTTATTCAAATCCTTAAACTAGTCCCTAGCCATCTCAAGTACATCTAATTTAGCATTATGCATCTTCATACACTCAATTACATAAATCACATCAAGTAAGAGAACTACATATGGATTGATCCCTCTTCAGAGTATTGGTATGTAAGCAACATACTGACACAGGGGGTGTGGATCCATGTCTAGTGAATATTACACACACTAACCCCCTACCCCCATTCTTGTTTTGAAATTTATCAAAGCACAATGGAAGATAGGGTTTTAAGAAATACTCTACTCTACAAGGAGCCATACAGGCTTCTAACTAAAGAAAATTCATAGACACGATCACACAGACCTACCAAACAAAACCCAAAAAGCTTAGATCCTTAGGAAAATAATGGTAGATGTAGACTATTGTGTCAAATCCACTCCTATCTAGTTTTAGTGCTCTTTTCCAATCAAAAAAGGAAGTTCACACCTTATTTTTTGATAGTGTCCTAGTCTCACATAGTCAATATCAGCCTCTGTCTTAGTCGAAACAACACAATTCCAAGCTAAGTTATATTTATCTCTATTTACTTGCTATTTTTAGAAAGTTTAAACAAAAATAATAATTAATAAATTATTAGGTTAATTATATAATAGTTATTTACTAATTTTACTAATAATAACCTTTAACTAAATTAGTAATAATACACCAATATTTCCAAAATTGTTAAATCAACCATCAATTTTATAATAAATATAATGACCAGATTTAGATCACTCAAAACCCAAAATCAATACATATATATTGAATTTTTGCTAAAACATCCTAGGCATCTACTTGAGACCATACAAGGATTTATTCAACTTGAAAACCAAATTTATTTTACCTTTCACCATGTAGTGCTCTGGTTGTTTCATATAAATCTCCTCCTCCAAATCACCATGAATGAAATCAGTCTTCACATCCATTTGCTCAATATCTAAATCATAATTTGATATAATAGAAAATATGAATCTATTGGATGTCATTTTAATAATAGAAGAAAAAATCTCACTGTAATCAACATCCTCAACATGAGAGTAACCTTTTGTAACCAACTAAGCTTTGCACTTTTCAACACTGCCATCTGAACTAATATTTTTATTAAACAACCATTTTTATCCAATGGGATTATGTCCTTAAAATAATGGTACAAGGTCCCATGTATCATTCATTTTTAAATTTGTCATTTCTTCTCCATATCAGCCTTTTAGGACTCTACATCATTCATACCCAAATTATCTTCTGTAGATCTTGGTTCATCAATATTAGTACTCATCAAATATACATCTCCAATCATGAGGAGAATACCTTTTTGGTGGTTATCTATTTCTTTTAGACCTTTTAACAAGTTGATTTGAAGTTTCTTCTTCATCTACCTCCTCTTCAAAAGATTAAGAGATCGATGACCTCTCTCAACTTCTTATCTCTCTTGTGGCCTCAACTCAACTTTCTCAAGCATAGGAGGAAGTTGAAACATGCATTTCTTTTCTATTTTCTCTAGTTTTAGTGTAACATAATAAGGCTTAATTTCAAAAAAATAAAAAATTCTATAATATAATACCTTATGTGCTAACATATCCTAAATCTTATATCCTTTCACACCATACTTATAGAAAATGAAGATACATTTCACATCCTTGTTCTCCAATGTTTTTTGCTTTTCCTTTGGCACATGTACATATGCCTCACAACAAAAAAATATTAGATGTATTAATTAATCCTTACATCAAAAACACACCTCCATAGTCATTTTATCAACAATATTTGATGTAGGAGACCTATTAATCATGTAGCAAATAGTGGCTACAACTTTAGCTCAAAATATTTATTCCAGTCCAACACCACTAAGCATACTCCTAGCCTTCTCCATCAATGTCATCTTAATTATTTATAAAACTCCATTATATTGAGGTAAATATGGAGTTTTAATCTATCTCTATATACTAAAATATTTACATAGTCTATCAAAATCATTAGAGCAAAACTCACTGCCATTGTCAGTTCTTAAACATTTAATCCATTTTCTAGTCTGAAACTCAACCATTGCTTTAAACTCTTTAATATGATTGAAAACTTTAGATTTAATATATTATTAAATAAACCAATGTCCTTATACTATAATCATCAATAAATTAAACATAATATGTGGATTTTTAAATTGAAGGAACATTAATAGGACCAAAAACATTAGATTGAATAAGGTCTAAAACACCACAAGATTTATGAGAACTAGAGTAAAATTGAACACAATTCTATTTACCATAACACAATGGTAACAAAAATGAAAATTCAAGATTAGTGTTAGTCAAACATTCAATAAGGTTTTTATTTTTCAAGACCCTAAGAACTTTTTCTCCAATTTGGCCATGTTTATGGTGCCATAACATAGTCTCCTCTATAGATAATTTTAGCTCTATAGAATGAGAACCCTTAGGTACCTAGAAACCATGATCATCCACAAAAATAGAGATTACCTCCTTATCCAATTAATTATCCTCATATTTAGTCTTCAAAAAATTACTATTGCACTCAACCATGCATGCATCAAGAATTTATAAATTACCAATCCTAACACCTTTAGCTATCACCACTACACCTCTAACCATCTTACAACCTAATTTAGAAAATAAAACCTACACACCCACATCTATTAGTTTTCTCATAGCTAATAAATTATGGGCTAACCCTAGGACATGCAACACACCATAAAAGTGCTTAATCCTTCTATATGAAAATATGATTTTATCTCTACCAAGACTAAAAATAGTTATAAAGGAATCATCACCCAAGTACACCTTACCTTCATCAAATTACTCATACTTAGAAAATTAATCTCTATTATAGGTCATATGATAAGATGCACCTAAATAAATTAACCACACATCATTACCTGCATGGGTTGCCAAAGATGTAATGAAAGCATCACTACCTTCTTTCTTGTATGCATAATTAAAATCATAATGCTTTTTCTTCTTTTCCTCTTTACACTCTGATCAGTAGTGACCATGTATGCCACAAATCCAGCATCTCACCTTGGCCTCTCTAGGAGATTTTGATCTCCCTATGGACTTGGATTTAGAATTTTCATGCTTCTCATTCTTATTTTCACTTTATTTATATCTTACTCAAATATGAAGGGCCTATTTGTTACTAATGGAAATTTTCCTTCTCATTTCATTAGAAATCAAATAACTTAAAACATTCCCAACTTTTAAGGTTATAAAATTACTTCATATATCCATAACAATATAATCCCATGAGTCAGGCAAAGAACAAAGCAAAATTTCACATCACTCTCTTTTTCATCCATTTTTACACCAATAGATACCAATTAAGCCACCAATATATTAAATTCTTCTAGTTGGTCTACAATTTTTCCACCTTCATCCATTCTTAAATAACACAACTTCTTTCTCAACAAAATATTATTAATAAGAGACTTAGCTTGGTATATCTCACCTAGTTTCTTCCACAACTTCTTTGTTGTATTTTTTTTATGGACATTAATCAGTACAAAATCTATTAGGCAAAATCTAATAAGACCTTTATATTTATGTTCCATCACATCATACGTAGATGCTTCATCTGGATCTGTAAATCTCTAAACATTCTCAACAATAGCATCCCATAGATCACAGTCAATCAACAGATCTTCCATCTCTAGCTTCCACATCTCAAAACTATTGCTTGAAAACTTTTCAACCTCTATTCTCCCTAATTTGATTTCCATATTAAAATTATTGCAACAAATAACTCCAAATGTCTCTTCCTTAAGCTCCCACTCAGAAATGGAATAGTTCAAAAGTTCAAATAAACCCACAACTAGAACCAAAACTTTCCAGGCTCTAATACCTCTTGAAATTAATACAAGATCATAGAAAAAATTCCTTACACTAACCAAGAGAGAATAATGTGCAATCTAATTTTAACTTGCTACACAATGATAAGAAAAACACATACAACTAAAAAATAATAGCATACCTTAACAAATTATTTATGTGGGTAAAACCCTTTTGGTAAAAAACCCACATTCTAAATCAACCCAATGTATTACTAAAATCAACAAGATTACACCATACACTTGCATATGAAACTTCATAGGAGCATCTCCAATTATACACCTAAGAGAAGAACTAGTTCAAATCTTTAGTGCCTTTGTACAACTCTCTAGATTACCAGATTACAAAGCGTAACTACTTCATATTACATTAATAAAGTAGAATGGTTCTACTAATGTAAAATACAAAGAAGATTAAATGATGAAGAAACTTCATAGCCAAGGTAAGAAATGTGCCACCCTTTAGTGGATTCACTATTCAGGAATAGTAAGATGCTTGTTACATTTTGATTGGGTCACAAATGGATCCTTCACATGTCATATGCTTCTAATACTTTCCCCAATCACACATGTGACTCCACATGCTATCAAAATATTCTCCATCATCTTTTTGAATTTTTATTCACCCAAAATCATGAGGCTAACTAAGATCTATGCCCCATATATCCTTTTGCCATTTTTCACTTAAATCAAAATCATTTGCATCTCAAAGGACAATAATTTATCTCCTTAGTGGAGTGGTATGTCCCACTTATACTCATATGCACTTACATCATGTATATTACTCTATGGGCTATGCCAACTCATCATAAGCTACATTAACACCTACATCACCACCTACATCACTTGCCATATCACCTGCATAGTCACTGCCGACTCACCACTACCACCTCATCACATGAATAATGATTGTGAATAGTGACTATTAATAGTATCTTGACTTGTCAAAGTTGAGACACCTTCATTTAAAATAAAAATGAGTTTGAAATTTAAAAAAAGAGTGTTAGGATCAAGAATTATCATATCCATATTTGGAGATATATTTGAGGTGCATTTGATTGCTCAAAATATTCATGGATTAAGAATGAGTGATGGATTACATAAGCATGTTTCATAATCTTAAATTTAGGCATAATGAAACATGTCACTGCAATTTTTTTGTATATAGGAAAAGGATAATATTTATGAATGAATGGAAACCTACACTGGTATTATCAAGGTATGAATTAATTTGACTATCTCACTTCACAAGTGGTTATGAGGATGATATTAGAGAAACATGTTCTATAGTAATTATTTACTTTAGATGAAAGTGTTATATTTATTATGATATAAGAGATTGATTCAAAGATAACATATTGGTTTTCATTTGAAAACTATGATAGATATATCCCAAAATCAATACTCATACCCTATTAGTCAATTGTTACAACCATAAACCCTAAACCTAATTTTTATAATAAATGTAAAATTAAAGGTAATTGGGGCCAATCTAAACCCATTTTACCTAAATACGAGCCTAGAATGTGATTTAGGGATAAATTGGCCCATATTTCTTAACATTTTGAGCCAATTAGTTGATCATTAGAATTAGTGATGCAAGTTTGATGAAATTGAACCCCATGAACCTAATTTTACCTATACAATATGTAATTTAAGGGGTTAATTGACCCCAATATCATAATAAAATAAATTAGATAGTCCACCAATTCAATCATGAAGGAAACTATGGTGAATTTAAGATCATTGAACCTAAATACAAAAGAATGACATGATTTAGGGCTTAACTAGGATTGATTATGTTATGAATTGATGCAACTAGTCAATTGGTGTAATTAGGGATATGGTTTGGGAAAAATTGAGCCATGTGAATATAATTTATGGGTCAATTGATTGTATAATATGAAACATAGGGCTTAATTGACCCTAATTTTATTATAATACCAAACATGAAGGTAATTAGGGCCAATATAAACCCCTTGAATGTAACTATGAGTCTACGATGTGATTCTAGGTGATAAATTAGCTCTTGTCTCCTGACATATTTACCCAATTACTCTATTTTTATAATTATTGATGCAAGTTGGATGAAATTGAACACTATGAACCTGATTTTGACTATATAAAAGTAATTTGGTGGTTAATTGAGCCAAATATAATAATAAAATTAAGATGAAAGTCTACCAATTCAACCAAGAAGGAAATTAGGGCCAATTTGAACCCTTTTAACCTAATTAAACAAGAACAAGACATGATTTGGGTCTAAATTCATCATGAATTGATCTAATTAGTCTATCAATGTAATTATAGATGTGATTTGGACCTAAATTAGTCATGAGTTAAACCAATTAGTCAATTAGTGCAATAAAAAATGTGATTTGGGCTAAATTAAACCATGTGAACCTAAAGTATGGCTCAATTGATTTATAAGATGCAACATATGAGTAAATTGACCCTATAATAATAATATAACATAGGTTTACATCATGTAATATAATCATATATCATAATTTTGTTTTCTTACATAATACTCCCTAATTCTTCCAAGAATTAAGGAACCTCTTTGATCCTTTTTACACTCATGGTTCATTAGTCTTAGCACCAAAAGTTACCTTAGTGGTCCATCTTGATTTATGTGTGAAAAATTTAATTCAAACCATCACCATTAGAAATATCATATCCATGTGAGCTAGGTTTATATTCTAGATTTAAGAGTAAAACTAGAGTTTTGACCTCCTAATTTGTATTTGCTGCCTAGTTCTCTTAGCTTTCTCATCTCTCTTAGATTTTCATAGGGGTTCATATCAATATCCATGCCCTTCAATATATTTAAACCTATCCTATTGTGGATACCAAGTCTTTTTGATAAATTTTCATATATAAGACTTGGTCCCAAAAATAGTTTGACCTCCTTTTTGTAGTTGTAGGAGTTAGGGCCCTACTCTACATATAGCCTACTCAACCCCCTCGAGTCATATTAGGGGTTGTTATAAATTTTTGGGTTGTTTTGTATTCTAAAAAAAAATTCATCATAGAGAGAAGTTTGACATGAGAAAGTTTTATGTTTTAACCTTTGCTTGAAAATGTCTCCTTATCCCCTTAAGAAGCCATTAGAGTTCTGACTCTACACTTTAGTGTGACTAAAATGTAGTCCAATTACATTGCAGCTATCAATCTCTAAGAAATACATTATGGCAATTATACTTTGATGAATACACTATATTACATAATTCTTGACACCTTTGGATAGGGTTCATTCAAACAACCATAACTTTTAAATCAGGGCTCAAATTTTTTAACCACGTAGTGTGTTGGAAATCCAATTTTGACATGAACATTTTTATATAATTTATTTGATTATAGGTTGAACCAATATGATTTTATGATATTTTTCCTAGATCTATTATTTTACTCTCCCCATCATGGAGATCGACTGCAAGGGAATATTTTTCATGGATATCTCTTAGTTTATAAGTTTGTTTTACACATCCTTTTGACATGTCAAGGTTTTGGAACTCCCAAGAAAGTGTCAAGGTTTGAGGAATACATTAAAATGATTGAAACTTGAAAAATACACTAAAAATTTCATAACCTACTAGTTGCATTGCATACCTAAAGTCCAGACATGGTTTGACAGGACATTAGGTTTTTGCCCATAATGTTTGACCCAAAGATATATTTTTCAAAGTACTTAGTGCATTGGAAATATGGTTTTGATAATCATGTTATGGTATAATTTATTTTCTAATATGAATTTATAATCATTAAATGTAGTCATTTTTATATCCTTATTCCTTTTTTTATCCATTAAGAAGATCGATCATGACTAAGGTTTTTTTGTGTTATCACTTTGTCCTAAGGAAAATGTTTGACTTCATTTTGACATGTTAGAGTTTTGGACCTACTGTATAAGTTTTAATATTTTAGGACTTCATTACATCCATAAAACTCTAATAGCTACACTAAATGCATCATAACCGAATAGCTTAAATGCAACCCTAAAGTCTTGACACCTTTGGATAAGGGGTTAGGTTTTTGGTCATAACTTTTGATCCACTTATCATATTTGTCAACCTTTGCATTTATTGGAAATATGGTTTCAACGTGGATATTTTTTTGTAATTATTTTATTGGGATGATTTTCAATCATTTTTTATGGCCATTATTCTAACCATGTTATATTTTTGCCTTAGCAAATTTCACTTAAAAGACCCAAAAGTTCCTTATTTTGAAAAATGACTTATTTTTTGTCCTTTGTAGGTGGTGAATAGTAAAATTGACATGGAGAGGAGCAAAATTTGTAGGAAAAGTGGTTTCCAATCATAAATGGAGGTGGTTGAGCATTTTTTAGGGAAACATTTCCCCTCGAGGAGTATAATTTTCTATATAATGCCTAATTTTTATTATAAATTGGTTGGATTTTCTTATCTCCAATGAGACAATAGAAATAATCACACTTATTTTTCATGAAATTTTATGTTTTAATATCTTGATATCACTCTCATCTTGTAACCATGGTATTCCACTAGTATAATTTTGATATAATCATTTATAATCAACTCAAACATTATTATCAACAAGAAAATATTGATTTATAGAAGCTTATGGAGGTTTATTGATGATCTACACATGTGAATTATAGTAATTTATATTCTTCCCATGTTATGATTCTCCTTAGATGCTTGCATTATTCTCATGGTGATTTTGGATTAGCTAGTCACATGAGAGATTGATTTCCATGTGTTGCATTCAATAAATGGCTCCAAATTCATTTTGCTTAGCACATGATTTTATTTTATTTGCTCTACCTTATCTTTTATCATGTTTTATCAATCTATTAATCTAGGTAAATCTAAATGAAATATGATTTATCATCTATCCGAATGGCTAAAATTTTCCCATTGATATTTCTCCATTGTTGAACAATTAATCCAATGGAATGAATTTTAAAATCAGTGGTGAAAAAACTAAGACCCTAGACACTAGTTTTTGGGGCATATCAAATGAATGTATGGTTTATTTTTTTTTAAATATACACAAAAACCATCCAAATATGATAATAAATATGAATTAATCACTAAACTATTCAAGCACCTGCACACTATTAGAACTAAGTTTTGGATTCACACCAGTAGATCACTTGATCAGAATAGTACATAATGACTAATTGAGAAAATATCAATTCATCATGAACCAACATAAAAATACTTTAGGGAGATCCACCTCGCAAGACTCCTTTCAGCATAGGTTGGATTGGATTCTCTACCCTAAAATCCTAATGTTGGCAAGCCATGCCAAGTAACACATCAATAGTTTTGAAGAGAGGAGGGCCACCAATATCCAAAAAACATAAAAACTAAAATTTTAACAAAAAAATTAAAATTTGAACACTTATGATCATTATCCATACTTGAATATTCCAAATGATAAACTTTAAATTTGATGGATACACATGAGACTAAATTTTATATGGACTAATTTTAAGTTGTTAAAAATCACTACACACATAAAACTAAAGTTAAAATAGGGGGATATAAAAACATGATAAATACACTAAGGTATCATCTCTCCTAAGACTATAGCCTCATTTATCAACCCTTTTGTTTCCCCTAAAAATATACCAATGGTGGATAATCCTTATTGGCTTGGTGGAGGTGGATGCCTTGTGAATGTTATAGGGCCTGCCCATGATATACCTAAGAGTCCTAATAAATTATATTTGAAATATATGCCTAACAAGGGTAAAAAATTCAAGGATAATATTTAGGATTTTAAATATGCCTTGATCTGAACATAAATTCAACATACTGATGTGGATTTCTACCTATTTACTTACTCCTTGGGGGAAGTTTCTTACCCCTGGTATCTTGCCTTACCAAACTCATTTATCAATTCCTAGAATGATCTTGAAAATTTATTTATTAATAATTTCAAGCTACCCATTGATATGCCCATCTTATATCATCATTTTTTGGCTACCCTCTATCAAAGGTTGAAATAATTTTAAACTCAAACAAAATCAGCTTTTATACAAACATACTTGAGGTATTTAAATTTATTAATTTCATGTTCCTCGTAAGAAATTCAACAACCATATTATATTTGTATTTAGATTACAATGAGGTTTTTAACATTGAGAAACAATAGATTTCATAGGGCTATAGATTTGGTACTTTACCTTCATTAGGCCAACCAAGTTTTTACAATCAAAACCTAATGATAAATCATGCTCTTCAACACAATACACCACTATTGAATCTAATCTTGGGTTCCCTATATGTAATCCCAAACCCGATATAAAATCTAACACCCATGAACTACATGCCTAGCAATCTACCTTATACACCTCCCAATCATGTTTTGCCTCAATAAAATGATTAGTAAGTTGTTCCCATTGCCTATAACAACATTGTTACCATGTCTAGTAACACTAGTAATTATGTTAATTATACTAACAAGTAATAGGTTATCCTATCATTTATAAATAATAGGATGTCTTTTAATAATGCTCATAACCAAGCACATCCCACTATACCCATATTTCTAAACACTAATGCAATTGTGGCTAACCCATAAGTGCAAGTGGGAAATCAACAAAATGTAGGTGTGAACCCTAAAGTAGCCAATTTGTAGTAAATGGTTTGAAGGTTGACAAATGATATGGTTAATTTTGAAAGATAAGTGCCTTAGAACACCAATAAAAATTCAAATAACCCACTATAAAATATAAATTTCAGCTTCTAAATAACCAACAGATAATGGAACATGAGACTAAATAATGTAGGTGTACCTAGCCAACTAGACAATAAATATCAAAACCAAAATAATAGTGCTTCCAAGTTGTAAACCAATCTAATTTGGTACTACCCACATGGTGTAGGATACTAAATCTAACCATGCTAAGATTGATTTCAAAATTTTCATATGTTCCTCAAATATCTTATAAAAGGAGATGGATAATCTATAACTAGTCCCTACCCTTGATATCAACTCTAACCAAGGTGGAAGACATCCCAGTGTGGTTCTAGTCTTGAATACTTATGAGTTTCCTTTCAAGTGTGAAAATGAGCCATAAGACAACTTAGATGAGGTTCATACATTCAAATAGTTTCAAAGGGTGAATAAATATAAGTTGAGGAGAAATATTCAAATACCATTAAATACTTATACTCTACCAAACAACACTCAAGTTCCTCTTGATGAGAAATCGAGCAATACCTTATTTCTACCTATATGACTTAGTACATCCTATCAACTCATTAAGAACTCCACACCCCCACCAAATGATAAACCATTGCAATAAATAAACATGGATACGGTATTATAGATGACATGAAGAAAGATAAGGCCAATATCATGATGTTTAAATTGCTTCAAATCTCAAACCAAAATGACATGTTGCTAAAGGAACTATCTACTCTTAAGGTGAAAGAAATAAATAGAATCATCTATGTTCACATGGAAATATAGAAAGTGGAAACTAAAACCCCTCCATTCTTCCTAATAATCCATATTTTTGGTAAAATATTGCAAAATTATTTGGTGTATTTAGGTGATTTCATTAACATGATACCTTACGAAATTTTCTACAAATTTGGTTTGACACCTACAAAGTCAAATAGGAAAGTTGTTCAATTAGAAAAATCAAAGGTCAATGTTGTTGGTTAGTTGAACAACATCCATATGAATTTGGCCTCTAATCTGAGAGTACAATAGTTTATTGACTTTTAGGTGGTGGACATACCTAATTCTTATGGTATGATTTTGAAAAAATATTGGAGAACATTAAAAGGTTACATGGAGATATATTTATCTTATATGTGGCTCTTATGTCATGGCATCCCTAATCAAATAAAAATTAAATGTGAGCCAAATATGAGTCATATGATAATGAAATATAATAAAATGAATGATATTTGGTAGGAATAACCAAAGTTTAGGGTGTATGTAATTGAGAAAGAGGTTAAAGTGTATAAGAAGTTCTCCATTAACATGTTTGTAAAAGAAAGTTTCAAAATTGAGGGGTTAGATCATCTAGATGAGGATGATTTCATTTGTGTACCTAAAATAAACTCATTTCTTGGTTTTACCATAGTATAACAGGAGGTGAAACATATTGATCTGAGTATCAATTAAGGTTACAATAATTATTGTCAAAATTTAGAATGGTCGAGTTAGAAATCAATAAGATCAATGAGATTTCTATAAATGAAGGTAATGAGTTCGTGATATCCTATGGTGATAAAAAATGATCATATATAGTATTATATTTAATTTTTCCACTAACTACTTATCCATAATATCTCTATCAACTGAGAAACATGATGCATGCCCACTTAACATTGAGAAAATAAATGAATAAATCAATGTTTCAACAACACCTACTCATTAGAATCCTGCATATACAACTAAAAATCACTTGTAGATTCTAAAATTTGATGATTATAAGTTTAATATTAGGTGTGTTTCTAACATAGAGATCATTAATCCCTGAGTAAAGTCATATTTAATCATATTTTTCCTATAAATTAGTTCTAGGAACAACATAGCTGAATATGAGTCATTAGTTCACAGTCTCTTGTTCATATTGAGGAAGAAAGTTAAGAATATCTAGGTTATCAATGATTATAAACTAATGGCTAAATCTATGAGAATCCATTATGCTTGTAATTAAAAACATCTATCAAGATACTGCATCTGAGTCTAAAACTTGATAGAGGATTTTGATGCATTAAATATTCAAAAATTGCCTTTTAGAAGAAATTATAAGACATTTACATTGAAAATAGTTGTGAGTACCTTGGAGCTTATAGATAAATCCAAGTTTAGAATGTTCTCAGTTGATTTTTTATCTATTCCTTCTTATTAGGGTGATTAATTAACCATAAATAAATAAATGTAAATGAGTATTGTTTATTGCTTATAGTACATAGGTTAGATATCTAGTTTATTATTCAAACCTTTGATATATATTTCAATCTTAGAATATTTTTACTCTCATATGATTATCTTAGAAGATTATTAGGATAATAAAATAATGTCATCGCTATTATGTAGGGAATGTTTTTGGCATATAACTCTATATAAATAAGCTTCTATAAATCTTTGATAGTTGGTTAGAATGAAATTGTATTTGCTCTAAAATTTTATTTGCTCCATAATACTTCCATTCCCAATAATACCAGAAACTTATAGGTATTCTATGATGATTAGCATATCATCGACTTCATCACCAACATGAATGTGTTTAAAACTCTGATTATAGATGAAGAAAATAAATAAAGTTTCAACTAAATGAGGAAGGGGTGATCAACTTGAAAACCAATAGTATAACTAAGGGTATGGTATCATTAGAATGAGTGGTCTACATGGATTACTAAGGTGGGAAAGAAATATCAACCCCCACCAAAGGTATGCTTCTATAATATTTTAATGTAGGTAATGCCAATGAGTCAAATAACATGCTTCTCAACACAAAATGCACTAATGAGGAGAAAAAAGACTTTGTTCAATACTTAAAGTATTTCAAGGATGTTATTGTATGGAGTTATGAATACTTAAAGGTGTCTAACACATCTATTCTCACACATTCCATTCCTCTCAATCCTAGGGTCAAACCATTTCATTAAAGATAAAGACCAGTCAATCCATTGCTAAAAGCATTGATATTCAAAGAGGTGTAAAAATTAATCCAAGTAATGAAAATGTTCCCTATTAATCTCTCCACATAGGCAGCTAATTTGTTTTTAGTTGGAAATAAAATTGGAGGGACAAGGTTGTGTATTGATTATATAACTTGAACAATGCCTCAGAGAAGTATAATTAGCTAATGCCTTCACTAGATGAAATTTATAGATAGTGAATGACTTAAAAATGATGTCATTCTTAGATGGGTACTCAAGGTACAATCTTCTAGTGGTCAATTATGAGGAATAGATTAAGACAACATTTAAAACAAAGTGGGGTAGATTCACATATAATAGGATGCCTTTCAGCCTAATCAATGTGGATGCCACCATTTAATGTGCTATGTATATTTAATTCAAGGACATCATTGGAAAATGCATAGTAATATACATGGATGACTTAATTTTTATTTCCAAGAGTAGAAAAGACCATGTGAAAGACTTAAGACTAGTCCTATAGAGATTTAGATATCATGGGATATCTTTTAACCCAAAGAAGTGAAATTTTACATTAATGGAGGGTAAGCTTATTGGTCACATTATCTTAGAATGAGGCATGTCTATAGACACCAAAAGAGTGGAGGTAATTCTGAAAATTCCATTACCTATTATTAGAAAATAGTTGAAGTCATTCTTTGGCAAGATTAACTTTATCAGGGAGTTTATTTTAGATTTTTAAAGATAATCTAACCATTAAACAAGATGTCAATAAAGGATGTGAAGATTGAATGGATGGTTGAGGCATAAGTAGTTTTTATTTTAATCAATAAATTAATTGTAAATAAACTAGTGATAATCATTCATGACTATACACATTTCTTCTACATCTACTCATTTAACTCAAAACATTCTAGTGCTATTGTTTTAACACATAATAAATAAGTTGGAGACAAGAGACATGTCTCATTCATAATTTATCCACTCCATAATGTTGTACTAAGCTTTTCAATGATTGAAAAACAGCATTTTTCCTTGATCAAAGAAGTCAAAAAGTTTAGAAACTACATTTCCCACAATAAGATATCTATAGTGGTGCTTGACACAATTGTAAAAGCTATGTTGATGCAAAATGAGTTGGATGAGTGAAGGGGAAATTAGATGACCATTCACTGAGATTTTTACCTAAAATTCCAACCAATAAATATCGTAAGAGATCAAGGAACCAATAATGCCATGGCTTAAGTAGAATCATAAATAATTTTCCAATAATACACAATGTAAGATATTACTAATGATGATTGGTACCAGGATGTGGTCTATCACTTTCTGAACAATGAATGTCCAAATGACCTCAATTCCACTCAAATAAGATCCCTACACCTAAAAATCATCAATTTAATGATCAAATCAGGTATTTTATATAGAAAAAACATGAAGGAATATATCAAAGATGCATAAACAAGGAAAAAGTAGTTGGAGTACTAAGTGATTTTGATGAGAAATATTTTCATGGTTCAAGGAGTAATATAGTTAATTATATACTCAAGCTATGGTATTATTGGTTGCATGTTTTTAAGGATGTTCATGCTCACATCCATATATGTCATACCTACCAAGTTGTTGTGCATATAGAATGTACCTTACCATGTTATTATAGGCAATTATTGATGTCTGACCATTCATAAAGTGGGGATTGGACTTCATTGGTGACATCAATTCTAACTCCTCAAGAAGACATAAGTTCATATTTTGGTAATTTAATTTTTGTACCCATTGGACTGAAATGAAAATGTGAAATAATTATACAACTGACGTGGTAATCAACTTCTTATAATAATATATCATCACTAGGTCTGGATGCCTACTACTCTAGTATGTGATAATGGTCATATTTTTCATCTCTTCAATTTATTAAATGGTCCTAACAAAAGTACGTAATCTTAAAACTCTCTTCAAATTATTATCTATAAGGTAATGGGCTGGAGGAATTGACTAATAAAAAATTAATTGATGTAATTAAGAAGATTTGGTCAAAGAACCCTAGAGACTAGAATAATGTTATAAAATTTGATTTGTGGTCAGATAAGACTAGAATTAAGGTATCCCTAGTAAAATCACCATAC
Source organism: Torreya grandis (assembly GCA_037957365.1). Classification (NCBI taxonomy): domain Eukaryota; kingdom Viridiplantae; phylum Streptophyta; class Pinopsida; order Cupressales; family Taxaceae; genus Torreya; species Torreya grandis. The sequence continues at coordinate 632,960 of JARHVA010004909.1, read as the reverse complement.
CACCTTATATATAAAAAATACCTCATACTTCTTGTTAGCCTGAGAATCTTTATATTATAGTTCATGATATGTTACCTAAAAATAAAAGATAAGATAGAATCTAACCTCCTTAACCTGATTCAATTAGAATATAAATGTAATGTAGCCTTGTTGCATTTTAGAAAACATAAATAGGTTGTCAAACATTGGTTTGATAAGTGAAATAAGATGAAATCCTTTAGAATATCTAAATTAATCTTTCTCTAGGACAAGGGTCATGATAAAAAAGGATAACATGACAAGTTGATTCCCTATTGTTAGGTCCCTACAAAATCTTCAAAATCTTGGGCGATAATGCATTTTTCCTAAGGTGTCTAACTAGTGAAGATGTCACATTGCCTCTCAATGGATATTTACTCAAACATTACTTCCAAGATTAAATTACCCTAAAAAATTAATGTAAATATTTTATCTTTACCTTTCCTACTTTGTTTATATACGCAAAGGGAAATGCAACTAATCTATAAATTAATCCTAGTTCAAAGAAGATAAATTCAACTTACACTTCTAATTGCTGACACATTAAATATTTGAGGTCATGACCAAGATGGATTTGTTACACCTATCCAAAGGATCTCTTACCATAATAAAATCACTATGGAGGTTTCCAAAGCCTTTAGTCAAGAAAAAATATGTAAGAACCCTAGGTAGGTCATATGTTTTCATATTCACAAGATAAATGAAAATTAAAGTAATGTCTAATCTATTTCTTACCAAAGTTTGTGGAATGAAGTGGGGTTAGTAAACATAAAAATAAACATGCATGAGACAATCCTAATTAATCTATGTATAGGTATATCCCTAATCTATAGGTAGAGAAATATATTCAAAATCCATTACTTATGCCACTTATATCTACTAAAATAGAGTAAAGTTAGAGATATATATCTTGAATACAAACCTGTTGAGACTCAATCTCTCCCTTTGATAGAGGTGCTTTACAAGAGGTTGGTGTGTTTTGTAAGGATCACTAAGAAATGCTAAAACATCCAAGAATTTGCCACATGATAAGATTCTTCTCCAAGTATAAATCTTAAGCTATAAACCCTCAAGTATAATGATAGAGTATTAGATTTTAAAGAATCAAAAATGAATAATTAACTCTTTTTGTCCCTAAGAAATAGAGAAATGAATGTGTATATATAGTTAAATCTAGCACTAAAAATTTATAAAAGTTTAGTTGATAGGGTCATCCCAATCGACTCTATATCATTACTGATAAAAAATTAGGTCTTGGTCTAGGTCTACCAAGGGATGACCTAGACCCCAAATATGTTTTATCAATTAGGGTTGATGGGGTCGAAAATGTAATGTAAACTATTGTAAAGAGTCTTAGTCCTGGGAAGGGGATAATGAAGGTGTAAAATGGTTGGAAGAGAGTACAAAAGAGGAGACAAAGATTAGGTAAGTGTTTTAGAATAAGGTTGGATTGATAAAAAGTGCTTGTATAGGGGTAAAAATCCTATGAATCACCAATGGTCTACCCACCCCTTTCCTAGTGCATGATTTAAGGCATGCAATCAGAGAGATTGAGTCTCGACAGGTTCTTGTAAGAGAGAAAACATTAGTAACTGATAAAGTTTGAAAATATTATGTATATACATATTCCCCACTCAATTTTAATCACCTATCACTCAAGTGTAATAGGGAATTTTTCTTTGAGACAAGAAAATTGTAACACACAATGTTGAAGCTATATAAATTATAGTATTTTGAAGCATAACATAACTGAAAATAAATGACTAAAAGGGAAGTAAATGTCTATGTATCTTGACTTACCTTTATCATTAGATGGTTATCTATTGTGTTTGTATCTTTTATCATGAAGGGTATAGAAACTACTTTCAATAAACCCAAGGGTACAAAACTAAAGAGAAAAAATAAACAAATGCAAGAAAACCAAGATAACTAATGCAGTGTAAATGAGACATACTTTGGAATTTGGTGATTTGGGGTTAAAAATAATAATTGAGGACCAAATGACAAAGTTAAAAATGGAGTAAATAAGGTAAATTAAAATCTAAGGCTATTAAAGACCAAAAAATTCAAACAAGTAGGTTCTTTAAGTAAGGCAAACTCACCAAGTCAAACCAAGGATACAAGTCAAAAATGGTGATCAAACATCAATGTGAAAGTAGTAACAAACTTTACTTAAATAAATATGGGAAATCAGAATGTTAAAAAAATATTGATGAGTGATCAGTAACAATCCTTACTTAATCATCAATGGAAAAAGTGCATGAAATGGAAAACAACATTGGTGAGCAAGAAGTAACAAGACACATTCACACAATAATGGAAAAAGTAATTGAAAAATCAAAAAAAATTAGGTGTAGAAAAAAAAATTGTGGTACAACAATGGAAAATGGTAACAAAAACCAAAGTAATTCAAGAAGAGTAAAGATGTGGTGTAAAGAAAGTAACCCATAGTCACTCAAACATGTTATTTTGTTCTAAGGATAGATAAAATTAATACAAAGTAGTGTTATCTTGTTTTAAGAAAGTGAAGAAGAATAAATATATAAGAAATTCTAAAATATATTTAGAACCACACTTGTCTGTCAAGGGGGGAAATGAAATGGGTGGAGGGGAAAATGAAGGAAAAATCAAGGTAGAGAAACTCTTTATTGTAGTTAAGACACTCCAATTAGGTTTATTAAAACTAGAGGACTTTAAATATTAAGGAGTCTAAAGAACTTCTCCTAGACACAAAAATATTGGGTCAACAAATGAAGTTTGAATATTATCCCATGAAGGATATATTCATGAAAAGTAAAATGGACTTACATTCCCACAATGTGTTCCCTTTTCATTAGGACCCTTTATAGATCCATAGATCTACTATGAATATTGGGTACCTACATGAGAAAGTAGGTAGCACTATATATCTCTTTGAATTCTAATATTCTAATCTACTGGCCTACCGCACCCCAATAGACCACAAATCTATCATGAGGCCAACTATGGATTTTGAGATTCGATTAGAAATAGGATATACGCTATTAATCATATATTTTGGTGTGATTTTGACTTTTGACTTTTTATGTTGCCTTTTTTATCATTTACTTTTGTTTCAAATGATTGGGATTTTATCTTTTTGACATATTTTTCTATTCCTCCTCCATACGGATTTAGAAAACCAAACATGGATAATAAAAATGACTATCATTTGAAGACTTTGGACTTGGTTGCTAAGAAATAGAACTTAGAAATCATGGTGTCTAATATTCTTGTTAATCCAAGTGAAATAAAAATGTTATGTTGACTTTAACCTTATTTTATGTAGATTTGAATAAAAAGAAAAGAAATCAAGGGGAAGGAAACATGAAACAATTTGAATGACATCAAATCATTTAAAAAATGGCAAAGGTGAAAAATGGATATAATTACAGTAAAGTGTGATTCCTTATCATAATAATTAAGGATGAATAGGAAAACATGATAACACATTACTATCGTTTAAATTTTATCTACAAAAGAAGCAAAAGCTAAAGCTGAGAACAAGGGATCATAAACTTGTAACCATTGCTAAACATTCTAGAAAATGAATATTGAATTAATTAAAGATCATGATTTTATGAAGAGGGTCTAGTCCTATCCATTGTATTACACTAAAACTCATAAAATATAAACCTAAGAGGTTGCACAAATCATGTGAAAAATAAAGAAAATGAGATAGCATTTTTGAGGAGGGCCTAGTCCTATCCATGGTCTTACATTGTAACTCCAAAAATAAAAATCCAAGGGGTGAAGAAATCATTGGAAAGTAAGGAAATCATGAGAATAAAATGAAATCATGAGGAATATTGGGTCTTATCCATGGTTTTACAATGTAACTCACGAGAAAAGAGAAACCAAAAGACCAAAAAGAAGGAATTAAGGTTTGTAGAAAGAGAAACTATTGTAGGATGTGAGATACCTTATAGATGTCTTGTAAAAAGTATAAAAATAATAGATTATATAAATCATGACAGGAAGGGGAAATATTTATGAAAAATACTTCTTTAAAAATTGCACATTGGTGGGCTCTTTGAAAATGTGGCCTTCATTAGTTTGAAGGCAATAAGTGCCAAGACCAAGGATGTCTTTGATTAAGTGAGGGACCCACTATTTTTAGGCATATTTTCCATATTTTTCATGTGTGTATTATAATTTAAGGACAAGATCACCAACATTAAAATTACATACGTTAACCTTTTTTTTATGTTGTTTAGTGATGTAAGCCTTGCATTGGCAGTTATGTTGTAGAGTAGAAAGATGGTGTTCATCAAGAAGATCAAGAGTATGAAGGAAATTTTCATGTAATTACTCTTTGGGTATGATATAATGAAGATAAATAGGGAGATAAATAACCTCAAATTATAATTTAATCACAAATTTAAAACCATAAACTATAAAAAAAATGGGGTTGCCTTAGTGGCAATGCATATGCTAGTGCGATATGCCCAAAGAGAAGGATATAAATGAAGATGCCAATCCATGCAGGTTTCATAGATTATTTTTTGGATAATTATATTGAGTATTTTGTTGGTGGCCTTATATTATCCCTTGCATTGTGTATGGTATGTCATGGAAACTTTGTGATTGATTTTGAATTTAACATAGAGTTGTTTGACATCTTTATTTTTGAAATCACTACCATTATCAAAAATGATAGTATGGGGAACTCCAAAATGACAAATAATTTGATTGAGGATGAAATTATAAATGGTGATTTTGGTAACATTGATGAGAGGCATGGCCTCTATTCATTTGGTAAAATACTTGATAGTTGTGATGATAAAGGCATGCCCATATTGGGATCTAGGTAGTTTTCCTATGAGATCTAATCCCCACACTATGAATGGCCAAAGAGATTCCATAATTTGGAGCTTAGATAGAGGAAAATGGATTAGATCATTATGAATTTGGTAAGAACTATATTTTTAGTGAATTCTATGGCATCCTTTTTAATATTAGGCCAAAAGTAACCCATATGTGACCATTTGTGTGTTATATCATGTCTACTACAGTGACCACCACAAATTCCCCCATGTGTTTTTTCAAGGAAAGGAGGAACCTCTTATTTCATAATAGAGCAGAATAGGTTATCTTAAACATTTAAATAATAAAGGATGTTATATATAAAGACATATTTGAAAGCTTGCTTGTGAATTTGAGTCTTTTCATAGGAGTTCATGTTTAGAGGATAGGCTTGATGCTCAAGGAATTAAATGATGCATTTGTACCATGGGCTATGTTGAATAGTTATATCCTCAATATGGAAGATAGGTGACTCTTTTGTTTTAATGTAATATGGGGACTTTATAATTTAAACAATAAATGTAGAATCAATTTGAACTTGGTGCAGATGAAAGATGCTAAAAAAGCACATGAATCAACAATAAAATTTTGATCTTTAGGGATGGGCTCGATGGTAAAAGAAGTGAATTCATTGGAAAGGGTACTATCTATTTTATAATAAGTAATATGTTTTTTTATTTTGCATTGATAATCTCCATTAACCTATTGGCAAATGAGTTATGAGTCACCCAAAGCATGGATATGTGTAATGTCTAAATCAAGTACCACTCTTATGCCTATCATAAATGCTTCATATTCTGCCATATTTTAAGTAACATAAAATATGAAGAAATTTTCCAAAGGGATAATTTTACCAATAGGACTAGTGAGGATACAACATTTGCAAGCTCCTTGAAGGCATTTAACACCATTGTAATGGAAGGTTCAAGTATCCTCATGTAAATCAACATTGATTTTAGGAAGTTATTATATGACTACTTTAGATTTAGTAGTATTGGGAAGGATAAATGACTTTTCTCGATCACTTGATTTGAGATCCATAGTGAAATTATGGAAATAATATTTAATAGATATATCTTTATTAGTACCTTCAATATAGAGGATATTATCATTAGGGAGGTTACCTTGAAGGTGATCTGTAGCAAGTATAAGAGCTACTACAAGTTAGTCATAAATGGTTTGTCCCTTGATATATTTTTGCATGATAATGTGAAGATCAAATTTCATTAAAAGGATCATCCAATATTCAATGATGTCTCCAAGAAGAAAGGCTTTAGATAAAAAATGATGGAGAGGATTAGAATGAATGATAACATAAGTTTTTTGATAAATCATATAATGATGGAGCCTTTCAACTACAAAATATATAACAAGGAAATCATGCTCTACTTTTTTTATAACACTTTTCATATTCAATAAGACCTCAACTGATATAATAGATGGCATACCCTCTTATAGTATCATCCTATTGGAAAAGCATTACCCCAACTAATATGGGTGTGAAAGAATTATATAATATTAAGGGATGGTGATTAGAAGGTGGATGAAGCATAGGTGGATGAATAAAATATTCTTTTATATTTTAAAATTATTTGTGAAAAGGTTTTGTCCGTTCCATTGAATTACCTCTCTTTAAGAGGGAATTCATATAATAGATGCAACAAGCCATTTCGGGGACAAATCATCATTTTTCCCCAAGATTTCCAAGGTAAGTGAGAATATATGGAATGGAATGAGGGGTGGGAATTTTGAAAATAACATTGATATTAGTGGGATCAATATCAATATTGCAAATATAGACTAAGAGACCTAACAATTTACCAGATATGATGTTAAAGACACATTTATAGGGGTTTAGTCTAACTTTATATTTGATGAGGCAATTGAACATGACAGAAAGATCAAAAAGGTGAGTCTTTTAGATTTTACACTTGACAATGAGGACATCCATATAGGTATCCAAAATATTATGGATAAGATCATGGAAAATGTGGATCATATCATGTAGATAGGTAGTTCCAACATTTTTTAGGGTGAAGGGTAGTTTAACATTACAATAGGTGGCCCATTCCAAGGTGAAAGTTGTCTTAGGTTGATCTTTAGGGGACATGTGAATTTGATTATAACCCAAAAAACCATACATAAGGGACATTTCATAACCACCAGTGGAATTGATGATGACATATATAGAAGGTAAAGGAAAGTTGTTCTTGGGACAAACAACATTGAGGTTATGAAAATTGATGCAAATGTGAATGACCATGGTGACTTTTTTCCAAATACAAAAAATGTTTGAGACCCATTATTAATAGTCCATAGGCTTGATAAATTTATAATTGAGAATATTAATGCTTTATTTATGGAATAAATTGGAAACTTCTGGGGAAAATTTTTGTTGTTTTTATCGTACAGGTTTGGAGTTAGGATAGGTGATGAGATTATGCACCATGATGCTAGGATCAATGTCAGGCATGTCCTCATAAGACTAAGTGAAAGTATCATGATATATATCAAAGAGTAAGATAAATTTATCATGTTCAATTGGTGTAATTTCTTAAAAGACTGTGATGGGTCTAGTGCATGATGGGGTGCCATATTTGATTCTTGTAGGTTTCTCAATAATCATAACATTTCCATATTGGAATTGATATGGTGCATTAGTTAGGTAGGAAATGTGATTTTTTTAGGATCAATTATAAATATTAAGTTGTTAAAATGAGGGGCCTTATGCTTGAATTTCCCAAGTTTGTGATGTTGTCAGGGAAGTTGAGGTTCTCAGGCATAGAGCAATCCAAGAATGTCTTCATCGCTAGGAAAAGTCAGAAGAGGACCATAATATTCCAAATCTAATTTAATATCAATGATTTAGTTATTATGGAGATCATATTCATAATGTTTTTGACATATATTTGTGGCCTTTGTTTTGAGTGTGGTTTCAGGAGTAAGTGTAACTAGAGAAGAAGGTTGATCTGATTTGATTGGTTTATCATTAGCATTATTGATAGGGAGAGGATTGGATAAAATGATAGGTTTGGTAGGAGGTATATAGAATGATGGAATTTTTGGAGGTTTGAGGGGTAAGATTTTTTCCACCACCCAAGTGGTATCGAGAAGTGGATAGTTAACATGAGGTAAATGGCCTTCAGGTGTTAACTCAAAATATGTTGAAATGGTATGAACATCATGATTGAAAGAATGTATTTGATCTAGAGTTTTTTGATAATGTTATACATACAAGTCTCATGATTTATCTTGGGCCATGATGTAGTTATCATCATAAGTTAGAGAAATTTTACATGTTTGTGATTCAGGAGGAACTTCAGAAGGTGAGATGCCTAAATCTATGAATTTATATAGAGGAATGATTAAAGGATCTTGAAATAGTTTATCCACTCCATAATCATTGCATGTGAAGTCATCTTATGTGTAATATTCTTCCTAAACATTGCATAGAAGAAGTAAATTAGTGATCTCATCGATGAGAGGGATGGTGTGATCTCAAGGAAATAAAGATGGAGGTAACCACTCCAAGATGTAAGGAGGTAGATTGGTAGTGACATGTAAATCTAAACTCATGTTGATAATTTTGTGTAATGGAGCACTATTGATTTTTGGATTAGTGGGAATTTGATATTGAGATTTTAGATTTTGAAGCTAAATATTCCATGGCTTAGGATCAACCTCATATTTATACCTTTTTTTCATTATGAATTAAATTAATACATTAGTTATTATAAGAGTAAATATTTCTCATTTGATGAGTCCATGGGAATCCTAGTAGTATGTTGTAAGATAAGGATAAATTCATGACCATGAGCTTATTTTGTATAGTCTTAAGTCTAATTGTAAGAGGGATCCAAATATAACCAAGTGGATTTTCATTATTTTTGTCAAATCCATGACATGTCAAGTGAGTTTATTTAATATGATATTTGTTATATCCAAGTTATTAGATGAGTCATATATGTGTCACATTAATACCAGACCCTTTGTCTACTAGTACTTTATGAATGAGGGTGGTATTAATGTATATTTTAATAAATAGGGGTAGATCATTGGCTCAAAAAAATATCTCATCATTGATCATGTCTATTTTAATGAAATATATGGATAGTTTTAAAGAAGGACAAATGGATTCAATGGTATGTACTGCGATTGGTTAAGGCTCATGAGAAGATAGTTCCACTTCTAAAGAAGATGGTTCTTAAATTTCTTGAAGTTGTTGCATGAGTAACTTACGAGGATAAGTAGAAGTATGAAATAATTCCACGAGAAGAATTTTTCAAGGCATGGATTTGAGTTCTTATAATAAATTCCAATGGATTTTAGAATAAGAATAGACACAATGTTTAGAAGGTAAAATAGTTTTAGAAGGAAGAAAAGTGGTTAGGGGTTTAGAAGGAGGAGAGGGTTCTTCATTAGTTTCTAGAACTAAGTGAGTAGTGGTAGTATCTTTGAGGATTTACTCTTCCAAATATGGTTTCTTAGGTTTGGTGATAGGATCTTTATGGGTCAATTTACATAGATAATTGACATTTTTTGTATTGACATATTTGAATTTATTGTCGTATTGGTTATATTCGATGTCAATTTCACAAATATCTTTGTTGGCTTGTTGAGCATTAGATGTGGAAAAATATTTTTGGATATTATAAGAAGCTTTGGGAGATTATTTCTTGTGCGAAGAATTATGGTAATCTTAATGATGGAGTTGAATCATGGCTCCGTGATTGAATGAATCACCAAGCATATAGGAGACATCAAATTTTGTATTCCCTCTACATGTTTCATAATAATTACCTGTGTCGGTATGGAACAAACAAAATTGGTTAGGGTCATACCATTTATGAGGATTATTAGGATAAGATAATCATTTAGAGGGCACTAAAAATTATTTCATTTGTTGTATAATTAATGGCATAGGAGAAGATTTGGTATTGTCATCTATGACTACCCCTAGTTTGGGTTGAGGAGGATTTCTAGTTATCACATTAGTTGAATGTTGAAAATACTATTTAATTATTTTGGTAGTAGGTTCAAATTGTTTCATTATGAAGTATTGATGCTTAGCTTGGTTAAAAGTTTCATTTAACATTTGAGGAGCAAATGTCTAAACCTTATATTGAAGTAAAGGATTTAATGTTGTTTTAAAAAATTTAAACAATTTGACATCATTCATGTTATGATCATCTTTGTGATCCAAATATTTACATCATTTCATAAAATCATGAGCTGATTCGGTGGGAGATTGATTAGCATTGATGTAGTGGTTAAGGAAATTTTCTAAAATATCATTGTGTTGAAAATATTTAACTAAATAATTGACTAAATCCTCTAGTTGCCATATGAAATGTCAATAAATTTCATTTTACCATTATAATACATCACAATTAAAAATTTTAACTAAAATTTTAGTTGTGGTGAAAGTATTAGTTTGAATCCACTCCTTACAAAGATTGTAAAATGTTTTAAGAAAATATGCAGGGTCTTTAGTCCCATTATATTTAATAGTTGGAGATACGTTAAAAATATCAATATAAATAATGAAAGGGGATAAAGTCTCATTTTGGATGTCTTGAATCATCCTATTGTGCATGATAGGTTGGGTAATGACATTCCCTAAAACATCTCTAAGAGGTGGAGGAATAAAATTTTGATTTTTTTGAGGGAGAAGAATAAAAAGTTGATTATCCATGTTGATCAAATTATATTTTATTTTAATCATTTGAGGGGTGTTATATGTTTGCATTATGTTCATTTTTTAGATTAACTTTGAAAGAATCTAAGCAGTATCAACTGGTGGATTGGTGTTTTTAGGAGGACTCCCCAAATTAGTATTAGGGGGAGGGTTGTAAGGTGGTGGATTCCATGTGCGGTCATTGGATTACCTTGTGTCAATTTCCCACACATTGTGGTGAAATTTTTGGAGATAGGAATTATCTTGATAGGTATGAAAAGGATCTAATCCACCAATCTCATCTTGTGGCATAATTTGAACCATGTTGAAATCCAGAGATGAGAGAGGAGAAGAAGTAATCCAAGAGTGAGGATTCTCTTGGGAAGTAAGGAGAGGAAGGAAAGAGCACACCATATAGTGTCTAAATGGATTCAAGTTATCCAAGAAGGTTCTGATAGGGGATTTCATAGTGCTTGATGAAAGGATATGATATTAGGAAACAAGAATGATAAATAAGAATAGAGTCATCCAAACAAAGAATAGTGTCAACCAATAGGTACAAAATCAACTGGGTTGATATAGTAATATTTAGGCATAAGATAAATAGAATACACCGTTGTATGGGTCAATAGTGTACTATTGAACATGGATATGAATAGGAAGACAAGGATACATAGTTAGGTAGGTTAACTATGTATTGTAGACAAGAAGGCTAAACAGTCTGAAAGAGACTATATCAACCAAAATGATAGTATTTTAAAATAAAGGAAAAATTTTACATATATTTTTGAAATAAAATAAAACTAAACAAACTATAAATTAGATCAATGTGACAAATCCAATTAGAACACATAGAACAAATCTTGCACCAACATTGATCAATGTAAGTTTTTTAATACAACATACAATGGTGAAAGAGAAAGCAACAACTAAAAATTAAATGCTAACTATTTAGTCATTCTAAGTGTTATTAAGTTATAATAAAATTTAATTTTAATATGATAGGAAATTTGGATGAAAGAAGGAACTAGAAAGAAATCTAAGGTTAGTTTCAAGATGTTTAGGCTGAAATGGATCTATATTAGTGATGGTACTAGCTTGGTATTGGGTCCTACCACCTCACTTCATAATCACCTAAAGATAAGGATGGTTGGTGATTTGATAATATATACCATTAAAAATGTATTTATACTTGGCCAAAAAACCATGTTGTCTTCCCCCTTGGCGATGAAATCCAAATAGGTAGACCTTGGGAAAACAGATGTTTAATGTTTTTTGAATGAAAAGTGATTTGGTAGTGTGTGTAAAAGAGAAAAATAGTGTCACTAAAATAGTAAATTTAAAATCCACCTATTTAATCTATGTTTTTTACTCTAAGCATGAAAATACCTAAAAATGAAATGTGAATTAATTTCTAATAAATATGGGTTAATTCCTTCATTAAGAATATTAAAAAATTAGTTTCGATAAAAATATTGAAAAACATAGTCGACTAGATCATTAATATTCTATAGAAGAAAGTTATATAATAATATAATCAAATAGATCAACTATGTATTCTAAATATAAGATAGACTACAAAACTGTGTCAAACAGGTCGATCCACTTAATTGTAGGGTTACCATTTTATAGACGACAAACTTATGAAAAATAGTACTAAAAGAAGAACTAAAATAATAGAAAGAGAAATAAATGAACCTTGATGGGACTGAAGACATTTTATATTGCAATTTTTACTACTGTGATGTTCAAATGTTGTTTCAAAATTTTGCTAACTGAGTTGAATGGGTCAATAAAGTTTTCAAAACCCTGTATGCTAAAAGATAATTGGCAAAAAGATTCGATTGATTTGACTATATTTGTATACCTATATGATGATATAAGAGAATAGCAGATAGAGTCGACTACTTTGACTATGTATGAGAATCTATATTTGAAGAAGAATACTATGTTGAACTAATCGATCCAATTTTTATTTGGTGAAGGCCTGTAAAGATAAAATAGAGTCATTTTGCAGTGATTATGTGTTAAACATGTGCAAAAAATGTTAGGACTATATCAAATGTTGGATATAGTATTATAAATATATAAAAATATAATATGATGACAAAAATGAAATCATGAAAAAAAAACCTACAAGGGTTTGATTCACATTTGATTCACTAGAATGTATGTAAATGGAAATGCAATTGATCTATAAATCAATCCTAGCTTAGAGAAGTTAAATCCTACTTACACTTCTCATTGTTAATACATTAGATATTTGAGGTCATGACCAAGATGGATCTAATAGACCTAGTCAAAGGATCTCTTACCATAATAAAATCACTAGGGAGGGTTCAAAACCCTCCAAATAATCAAAACTATATAATAACCTTAGCTAAGTCCTATGTTTTCATATTCACAAGATAAATTCAAAGTAAATTATAGTCTAATTTAGTGCTCACTAAAGTTTTAGGCACAATGTAGGGGTTAGTAAACTTGCATATGAGAATCTTAATTAAGATATGTATAGGTAAAATCCTATTACATGGAGAGAGCAATATATTCAATGTCCATGACTTATGTTACTTATATATACTAAAATAGAGGAGTAAATTTAGAGATACTTACCTTGAAGATGAACTTTTTGAGACTCAATCTCTCCCTTGGCCAAAGGTTCTTTGCAAGAGGATGTTGTGGTTTTTAAGGATCACTAAGAAAGGCCAAATCATCCAAGACTTTTCCACAAGACAAGATTCTTCTCCAAGTATAAACCCTAAGCTATAACTCTTCAAGTAGAATGGTAGAAGAATAGATTGTAAATAATAACAAATGAATAATTAACTCTTGGTGTCCCTAATAAATGGTAAAATGAATGTGTATGTATAGTTGATTATAACCCTAAACCTATTTTAAAGTTTAATCGATGAGGTCATCATAATAGCATTTGTATCATTATTTATATAAAAAAAATAGGTCTTGGTCTTTGTCATCTAAGGGCTGACCTAGACCCTAAATTCATTTTATCAATTAGATTATAGGGTCGATGGAGTAGATAGTGTAATGTAAACTATTGGAAAGGGTTTAGGCCTAGGGAGGGGTTAATAAAGGCAGAAAATAGTTGGATGAGGGTGAAATAGAGGAGAAAAATCTTAGGGAAGTGTTTTAGGAGAAGGTTGGACTAATAACAAGTGGTGGTATAGGGAAAAACAATATTGTGAAGCACCAATGGTCTACCCACCCCTTTTCTAATGCACCATTTAAGGCATGTACTCAGAGCGATTGAGACTTGATAGGTTCCTTCAAAATAAAAATCATTAGTAATTGATAAAATTTGAAAATATTGTGTTTATATATTTTCTATTTTCTTCCCTACTTTATTGTTAGTTTACTTTTTTTCTTGTTTTTCTTTATTTTCATTATTAGTTTGGACTCGTTGCTTACTTTTTTTTGGCCTGGCCTACCAATTTTTCCCTATAGGCTCCCCTAATTCTCCAAAGAATGAATAATATAAGGCATGTACGTAGGTAGCTTGAGTGATCTATTCTAGTGCATGAGTACTCTAAGTACTTTTTGTCCTTAGATTTTGTTTCCAATTTAGTTTCAAAGGTTTGGTTATTGTGTGATTTATTAATTTGTTTGAAATATGTTACATTTGGGTAAAACTATCTGGTTAATAAAGACATTCTCTTAAAACCAAGCACAAAATTAATATATTAATAGTTTTACCTTAATGAACTTTCTACAATGAAGATTTAGGGGGGGAAATATATAATCCTACCTTTTACTTGCTAAAATGGTCCCCAACTGAAGATCAAGAAGCTAAAAAATAAAGAGAAAACATAAATCAAGAAAATAAAAGAAAAAATAAAGGATCAATTTTAATAAAAAATTACTTCTGGGTGATTCAAAAAATTCCACCACAGGCTTTCTAGCCTAGTTGGTAGTGGATTAAGGCCTTCAATGAGATTAGAGGTAACTTAGTTGGGGATATGGATGCCTATATATAAGTGGAGTACTGTTTATGAAATCATCCTCAAGGTAGGATTCACTAGCCTGATAATTAGATCTGTAGGAGATAGCCCTTGCAAGTTCAAAGAAATAATAAATTGACTCTTATTCACACACTAGTCAATAAGAATGAATGATTTGGTTTTTTAACTTCTCCCATATTATCCTCTCTTGAATTAGTTCATGTTCCATGCATAGTCTCCGTTAGAGATTCTAGATTTTTAGGCATGTTTATATCATTTCAAAATACTCATGAGCATTTTATAGTAGAGTCACCATTTTTTGTTACTTGTACAACATGCCTTAATTATTCTAAGAATTAGGGAACCTCTTTTTTATCTTTTTCTCTACTCCCACATGCACTCATTATTTGTTGGCCTCATCACTACAAGGTTCATTTATGTTTTTTCATGGTTTATGTACCAAACTAATACTTGAAACCATCACCATTGTAAATATTACATCCATGATAGTCAACTTTGTATTTTAACCTTAGTGTAAAAGTAGAGTTTTGACTTCCCAATTTGAATCTAAGGCTTGGCCCTCTTAGATTTCTAATATATCCTAGCATACATTAGGGGTCAACTTGATATCTATTCCCTTTGGTCTCTTTAACCCTATCTCATTATGGAGACCAATTCTATGTGATAAATTTTCATATATAACACTTGGTCCTTAAACATAGTTTTGACCTCTATTTTGTAATTGTAGGAGTCTGCCCCTTACTTTGGATGTGGCCTGGTCAATCCTCATGAATTGTCTCATGTTTTATTCTCAATTGTGTGTTTATTTTTATTATAAAAAACCTTCCATGTTAGAGAGTGTGTTTGTGTGAGAAATTTTCATGTTTTAACCTTTGCTTGAAAATATCTTCTTGTCCCCTTAAGAATCCACCATAGTTTTGCCTCTACATTATTGTTTCACTACAATGCATTCCAACTGCATTGTCTTTTTTGGACTCTAAAAACTAAATGATAGCTATCAGACTTTGATGAATACATTAAAGTCCAAAATAATTGACAACTTTAGATAGGGGCTCATTCAAACAACCAAAACTTTTAAACTAGGTCTCAAATTTTCAAACTGCTTAGTATGTTAGAAATATGGTTTCAATGTGAACATTTTCATATAATATTTTTGCTTGGAGAAGACTTTTTATGATTTTTCCTAGATCTATTATTTCTTATTTCATAATCATGGAGATTGAGTGCAATAAAAGGTTTTTCATTTATAACTCTTTGTCTAAAAGTGTCAAGGTTTTAGGAGTTATCAAACTCTGACAACTACACTATAGGCATTGAAACTCAATAGTTGTAGTGCAACTCTAAAGTCTTGACATGGTTTGATAAGGTGTTAGGATTTTGCCCATAAAATTTGACCACAAATTCTATTTTTAAAACCACTTAGTGTGTTTTAAATCTAGTTTTGATACACACATCATAATATAATTTTTAAATATGTTTTTTCAATAATGAGGTGTAACTATTTTTCTATCCTTGTTCCTATTTTTCTCTCCATCTTGAAGACTGGGCCTGGCCAAGGTTTTTTCATGTTTAACATTTTTTCCTAAGGAAAATTTTTTAACTCATTTTGGTATGTCATCATTTTCTACCTATAATGTGATTATTAGTTTTTAGGACTACATTGTAGTTGTCAAACTCTAAAAACTACACTACATGCATCAAAACTCAAAATCTGTACTATAACCATAAAGTCCTGACACTTTTGGATAGGGGGTAAAGTTTTTGGTCATAACTTTTGATGTGCATATTAGATTTATGAACTATTAGATGTGTTGTAAATCTAGTTTCAATTCATATGTTTTTGTCTAATTATTTATTTGGGATGATTTTCCAATCAATTTTTATGGCCATTATTCTAACCCTATTCTTTTTTTGCATTGCTGAAGTGCACTTAAAAGACACAAAAGTTCCTCACTTGTAAAATGACTATTTTTTTGGCTTATCTAGGTTGTGAGTAGTAAAAGTGGCATGTGGAGGATCACAATTTGTATAAAAACTAGTTGATAAGCATTAATGGAGCTAGTTGAGTGTTTTGAAGGAAAAATCTTCCCCTCGAGGACTATATTTGCTATATAATGCCTAATTTTTATTGTAAAATGGTTGGATATTTTTCTCTCTAATGATACTAAAGATCAAATCACACTTATTTCTCATATAATTTTGTGTTATAGTAGCTTAATATGTCCCTCATCTTATAACCTTGGTGTTATGCTAGCAAAATTTAGATATAATTGATTTTAAATAGAACAAACATTATTATCAACACAAAAATCCTGATTTATAGAATATTATGGAGGTTTATTGATGATACAGATGTGAATGATGGTCATTTATCTTCCTCTCATCCTATTATTCTCTTTATATTCTTCCATCATTCTTATGGTGATTGTGGATTAGTTGGTCATATAAGGGATTCATTTCTGGGTGTTACATTTAATTGGTGGCTCCAAATTCATTTTCCTTAGCATATGATTACATTTTCTTTCCTCTCTCTTATCTTTTATCATGTTTTCTAAGTTTTTTTTTGTCTAGGTAACTCTAAAAGAAATCTACTTTATCATATTTCTTGATTATTAATATTTAACCATTGATATTTTTTCATTGTTAAACAATTAATCTAGTGGAATGGACATTAAAATTAGTGGTGAACACACTAATCAAAACCCTAAACATTTATTTTTTAGGCATATTAAATGAAGTATGTTTTATTGTTTTCAACATCTACATAAAACCCATTGAAATGAAATAATAAACACACATTACTTACTAAATTATTCAAGCACATGAATACCATTAAAGCTATGTTTTGGATTCACACCATCAAGACCCTGGGTAAGTGCATGGAGTTGGGAGATAATTCCAAGGACATTTTACGTAATGTGATCACATTAATAAATAATGTTATCATGATATTTAATTAATGTGATCACATTATTTAAATTATGGCTCGATAATTATTGAGCCATGATGGGATCACATTAATGTACATCATGATCACATTAATAGATAACATGATTGCATTATTTATTAAAAAAATGTGATCAAATTACTATTATTTTGCACATTTAAACAAATGGAACAAATGTTGGTTAATAGGTAATGAGATCATATTATTAATAATGTGATCATGTTATTGATAACACAATTGTGTTATTATTTTGCACATAAAAATCCTGTGGGAGTTACACATGAAGACAAATCTGGCTAAAAGTGTATATTTATTACTCTAAATGTTAATTATAAATGTTAACTTATACTTTAAATTAATTTTAGTAAATATAATAAATTAGGTTCACTCAGCATCTGATAGAGTTGGTCTCATAGATGCACACCTTATGATGTGGAAAATAGTTTTTCAAAATCTAATTAGGTCAGTACTTAAGCATTTTCAGGGTCTAAGTATTAAACCTAGAGATTTGAGGACATAATTTTTTCAATTGATGTCCATTTTTGGTAAACATATAGTCATTTTTTAGGTTATTATGCCTTTTAGATTAATTCTTGGCATTTTTAGGAGTCTTAGGTTTGTCAAAATTAAAGTTTGCAAACCACTCATCATCCCTAATCACTCTCTTATTGACCCTCACCATTCTTCATCATTTATAATCATTCCCTCATCATCCCTAATCACTCCCTAATTGACCCTCTCCATATGTCATTATCCCTAATCACTGCTTCATCATACCTCATCATCTCTAATCCCTCATTTCTCATCCCTCATCTCCTCTAATCACTCCCTCATTAATCCTCACCATCCCTCATAATCCCTAATCACTCCCTCATTAACCCTCACCATCCCTATTAACTCCCTCTTCATCTCTACTCAATTCCTCCTCATCCCTCCTCATCCTTAATCACTCCATCCAATACCTTGATGGTGGTCTTTTATTGGGTTTTAATAATGTTAAGAGTTACAAGTGAAGAGTTGAGTGTTAGCATAAAATAGAAGACATAATGATCGAAATGATGTGGAGGCAAATTTGAAACATAAATATTTAACACCTATAATAAAATATGGGCCTATTAGCAATTATGTAATTCACAATTGAAATTCTAACATAAAAAGATAAGTAAGTAAAACCATCATAGCACCAAAAATGAGTATTAAATACATGAGGATCACTAAGATATGTGATTTCCTAAAACCAATCAATTACTTTCCATATGAGGACATTTTATGATTTGAATAATTACATTGAAGGCCTTCTATTTGTATTTATATTGATTGAATCATCATACCAGAGAGTGAAAAATAATTTTCAAATGATTATAACAAGTAGTCCAAGATTGGAAAGTGGTGCTTAATTCATAAATTCAATATTCAATCTAATCAAGAGTGCCACAATATGATCTCTCTACTAAAATTTCTCAAGAAGTGGGTACAAGTTATCTAGAATTATAAAAAGGTGAGTATATAATATATTATGAACTTAGTGATATGGTCAGTACTAAAAATATCTATACTTCCCCCAATAAGAAATTATATGCATTGAAAAAAAATCATTAATAAATGTAGATCAATGGTGAGCCAATACACTTCATTATTTCCAATAGAAGTAAGAGGAATTTAATTTTTCCTAAAGCATATTTTCAAAAATTTAACTTGAAATTTATACATCATCCATAACCATACACTAGTGTATGGTATATTGTAGGCCTTGAGAAATGGATCACCTAGTAGTGCCACTTGGTGTACAAAATCAAACTTTTTAAAGATGCAATCCTTTGTGACATCTCACTATTATAGGTGTGTGATTTTTTACATGTGGTCAACCATATATGTACCATTATGCCTTTTATGTTATCTCATGTAACAAATTCATTCATTTCAAGATGTAGAATGACATCCTTAGGCCCTTTACCTATGTCATTTATTTAATCTACCTTGATGACATCTTAATCCTTAGAAAATATGTGATGAACATATACACTATGCTAAAATAGTGTTTCACATTTTGTAGAAACATATTTTTATGATAAATTGAATAAATGTTCATTTTTCATGCAACAGATAAAATATTTAGGACACAATACACACACAAGGAGTGCATATGTGAACTTGATAAAGATTCAAGTCATATAGGAATTGGAAACACTAAATAAATTTACATCTAATTAAAATAATCTTAGAATTATAAAATTATACAAGAGATTTTGTGTTGAATTTTTATCTTTTGAGGCAAACTACCAAAGGTGGAATAGAATAAAGTTTCATCTAGTCAACTTCACAAAAAATATAATTCAATGAACTAAAATTTAAACTATATTTTATGTTAGTACTTATGTTAATTGAATATAAATATGGAAGATCATCCAATTCCTTTAGTAATAAAATTAACTATCACAAATGGATATTGACAACACAAATCCTAGAAAAGAGTTGATTTCTATTATAATAAATTAAACAATATATGATTGGAATCAAATATATATTTAGAGTATATACTTACATCAGATGATGAGGGAGTGATTAGGGATGGTGAGGGATGGTGAGTATCAATGATGGAGTGATGAGGGATGGTGACAGATGGTGCGGGTCAATGAGGGAGTGATTAGTGATGATGATGGATGAAGAAATATTGATTAGGGATTACAAGGGATGAGGAGGGAGTTATTAGGGATGATGATGGATGGTAATAATCAATTAAGGAGTGATTAGGGATGATAAGATCGAGTGGTTAGATATGATGAGTGATAATGAAGGTCAATAAGGGTGTGATTAGGGATGAGGAGAGATGAGGATGGAGTGAATAGGGATGAGGAAGATATTAGGGATTATAAGTGATTAATAAAGAGTGATTAGGGATGATGAAGGATGGGGAAGGACTTATTAAGAATGATGAGGGATAGTGAGTTTCAATTAAAGAGATATTATGGATGATAAGGGAGTGATTAAAGATAACTAGGGATAGTGAGGGTTAATTAGGGAGTGATTAGGGATAATGAGGAATGATGAGAGAGTGATTATGGGTAATTAGGGATGAGTAATAAATGATCAAGGATGAGGGAGGGGAAATGAACAAGTGAAATATACATAAAGTGGTCATTTAACATGTGTAGGTCATCAATATGACCTACACTACCCCAATCACACCATTTTGGATCAAGTTCAAAGTGATTAGTTTTAAAACTTCAATTTTGACAAACCTAGGACACTTATAAATGCTAGGAATCAATTTGGAAGGCACAAAAATGTAAAAAATGATTATATTTTTAGCTAAAATGGACATCAATTACAAAAGTTATGTACTAAAATATTTAGGTTTAATACCTAGAACTTGAAAATGTCTAAGTACTGACTAGATTGAATTTTGAAAAATTATTTTCCACTTCATAAGACATACAACTATGAGATCAAATCTATCAGATGTTGAGTGACCCTAATTTCTTATGGATGATGAAGGATGATGAGGGACAAGGAAGAAGTGATTAGGAATGATGAGGGATACTAAGGGTCAATGAGGGTGTAATTAGGGATGATGGAGTGATTAGAGATGACTAGGGATAGTGAGATACAATGAGGGAGTGATTAAGGACAATGAATAATGATGAGAGAGTGATTAGGGATGATGAAGCATGAGTACAAAGTGATCAAGGATGAGGGAGGGATTATGAACAAGTTAAATTAACAAAAAGTGGTTGTTTGATGTGTGAATCTCATCAATGTGACCTATGATACCCATATCAAACCACTTTGCATCAATCTCAAAGTGAGTGGTTCACAAACTTCAATTTTGACAAACCTAAGATTCTTAGAAATGCCAAGAATCAATCTATAAGGCACAAAAACTTAAAAATTTACTATACGTTTACAAAAAATGGACATCAATACAAAAATTATGTTTTGAAATCCCTAGGTTTAATACTTAAACCTTGAAAATGCCTAATTAATAACCTAATTGGATTTTGAAAAACTATTTTCCACATCGTAAGGTGTGCAACTATGATACCAACTTTATCATATGTTGAGTGACCCTAATTTCTTATATTTACTGAAACAAATTTAAAGTATAAGAAAATAAATGTAACAATATAACTGTAATAATTTCTTAGTTTTAGGGTGTCAAGAATATATAATGTGATCATGTTATTAAGTAACATGATCACATTATTAACATGGTCACATTATTAAGTAATGTAATCATGTTATTAATGCACTTGTGGTATTTGAATGTGAATTCAATTCTAGTTCCTTTTGGCTTAGGAATGGATTGGATTCTCGATCCAAAGGCTTGGACTGTCAATGTACAATAGAGTTTTGAAAGGTATGAAAATAAACAACAAATTTCAACTTTGATTACCAAATACACTACGAATTTTAATGTGAAAATTTAAGAAATTGATACCATCATGACGAGCATGCTCTCTTCTTTTACAAAATATGATTTATATATTTTTTGGATTAATTTAAGGTTTCAAACTATGGTTATCTCTAACTATGTCTTTTTTAGGCCACTCCATGCCTCAAACATACATGCCTATATATGTTCATGTAATTTGTCTTTCATTGATCCAAGTGAAAAAAAATCTGGTGACCAAGTAGGCCTAATTCTACACCCATTAAAAAAAACTTATTTTCATTTTTTTAGGTAGTTAGGCATGTTGCACAGATGGCTATCCATTTCTTTATCAGTTTTTAGGATCTATTTACTTGTAAAATTCATAAAAAACGTATTCATTGAAAAAATATAAAAATATATAAATGACTTGCTAGAAGATTTAATCTATATTTTCCCTAAATGGTTTTAAATAATATTAAATGTTTCTCAAAAAATGGTGTGTGTCAAAATCATCTATCTACTATATTTTTTGTAAAAAAAAGAATTCCTCTTCAAATTTTAGATGTTTGACCTAGTTATACTTAACCATTTTTAAAAAAAAGGTTTTGGAAACTACACTTGAAATGTTACATTTCATGTTTTTACACCATCTTCAAATTTGGAGTGTAGATATCTCAAATTATCTACAAATTTTCATATTTTTTAAAATTTCAAAAAATTCATGTCCACGAGAAGGCCGCTTTTTGTCCCCAAACTTTGTGCACTTGCCCTCTTGATCAAAATAGTCCATAATGACTAACTAAGAAAAGATCAGTGCATCATGACCCATGATACAAATACCTTGGGAAGATTTTCCTCATGGGACTCTTTTCAAGAGAGGATGGACAAACTTTACCACCCTAAAATCCTAACATTGGCAAGTCATGGCAAATGACATGTCAATAATAATAATATGATATATGATCGGATAGGCATAATATACAAAATGTGTAATGTTATAATGTGTATGTGTTAATATCTCAATAGACATGTCATTGTCCAATAATTAATTTTTAGGTTATTTTAGTAGTTTTGACCCCACACACATTCTTTGCATCATTTTTTTTCCATGGTTAAGACAAGAGGAATCAAATTGTTCTTTGGGTCACCCACCATGAAAAGGACTCAAAAATTTCTTTGGATCCCACCATCAAAAGGAATCAAATTCTTCTTTGGATCCCCTCCATCAAAATAAATCAAATTATTCTTTGTCTAGTCATGGGTGATGGAGCTCGTTCAAAGAAGAGGAAGAAATTACAGCACAAAACACCAGAGCAATTAGAAGGGTTGAGATAAAATGAAAAGGTATGAATTCAAGTATCTCACTTGAGACAAGGTAAAAACACTATCGTAAATGATCTAAATGTCTTAGATAATGATGAAGTTGAAAATAATGAAGATGAATATTTACTTATAAGTCCAAATTATGTTGCAAGTCCACATTCAAAGTATAATTTTTTTGATTATGAATCTATGCATGGTGATTTACACCGGTGAAGACAATTTCATAGAAACACATAACAATGAATAAATTGTCATCCCATAACTAAATAATGAAAATAAAAATGAAGAATATAGTAGTTAACATAATGATTTTAAAACACCCTCTCAACAAATTATATCATTAAGAACACGTCCAAGGATTGTGCATAGAAAAGTCAAGAACATAATTGAAGTTGATGAAAATATTTTGAAACTAATGCATAACAAAATGTTTGGCTACCATTCAAGAAGACTAGATGAAAAAAATTGAGATGATTTCATTGATAAATTAGATTTTGAGAGTTAAAAATGTTAAGTGTTTATTTTGTTTATGAAATTGATTAAGATGAGACCTGAAACGTACATCTTAGGACTAAGAGCATCTAATATGGATGATGAAAACAATGAAATTATTAAAAATATACATAACACATATCATAATCCTAAAATCATTCAACAAAGATTGAAATTTTTTTTGCCTTATAATTACAACTTGTGCAACAAGTGTTTAAACAAAAGAAAATGATTGATTTCAAAAACTAGCCAACCACTAGACATAAATAAAAATATATTATTGAAAGTAATTGAAAAGTTATAAAGTCTTAATGATGCCAATACCATTGAGATTTGGGCATTTTCTAGTAGACTTTCATGAAAGGACAAGGCTATAGCCAATGCTCTCAAAAATTTACTTGCATAATTTTAAAAATATGATACAAGAGTTTAAACAAATACAAGAGATGTAGTGAAAAGAAGAGTAGGTTCTGTTAATTATGAACCAGATACGAAACATTTCTTGAATATGACCCAAACACAATTGTACTCTAAGTTTTTGGAAAAATATCAACAAATTTCTATTAGTAAAAGATATTTTGAGATGGCCAAACCATTTTATGTAAAAATAAATCACACATGAACCACTTGTTGTTATAGGCAACATGTTGAACTTTCAATGCACTATGATGTTTTCCACCATATACGTTGTAATTTATATACTAAAAACATTGTTTAGAAGTGTGGCATAAAATTTCTACCAAAATCAACTAGGGAACTTATTCCAACCTTTTTTGAGAGAGATCAGATGGACATTTATTTTAAAATAAAGCATGTTTGGATAGAAAATATAGCATTTGTGTTGGATTACCAAGATTAAAAAATTGTATCCATGAAGAGAGTATAAGTATGATTGGATAAGAATTAGTTGGTTTGATAAAATACAATTCTATGACTTATCAAGTAAAAGATAGTTAAAAATATAAAAGGTGTGATCTTTTTACAAAATAAACACCTATTTCATAATTTATGGTCAAATTCAAGGAGGAAATTATTTATGAGGATGCAAGGCACACATACATACGGCTAGATAGTTAGATGAAAATTTCAAGCTCAACAAGGATACATTCCCACTTGGATCTATTGTTTTAAGATTCAACTTTGATTAGAATTAAACATTCAAACTAAAAATGGAATTTTAATTATAGTATTACAGCTCAATACGAGTGTCATATTCATACATATAACATTCATGTATGTACCTGATAATATGAATCAAGATTGAAAATATTAAGGGAGTACTATTTCTGTGTCAATTATGATTGATCACATTGTATAGTGTATGTTCAAGGTTATTTTGAGATGTTCTATGGATAGTTGACTAAGAGGAAAATTACTTTCAATCAACATTACATTTGGTCAGACAATTTCACATTATAATTCAATATTGCATGAAAGTTTTACTAGTTGAGTAGGATAAACATTACCTTTGGCATATAACATATTTGGAGTTCCCTGAGGTTGGATGTGGAAAATGGGAGCATGATGGTGCTGAAGCATGTGTGAAAATATCCAATACAAGAGAGGAGATAAATTTTTAATATGGTGTTGTTTTCACTGATATAATAGCCATTGTTGAATGGTGGAATGATAAAATGGGCCATGGTGTTCAAGAAAATTTTATTTTCATAGATATTTTTGGTTGATGGAGGAAGAATACTTGAAAAAGTATGAGGATTATATGACTATAATAGGATCAAGTGAGCTCCTATTTCATAGCTTAAATGAAATTTATTGGACTATTTATATGAGACACTTGGCATATTTTTATTATGCATGCATGGACTCTATTTGGAATGAATGTGATTCAAAAGAGTGGATAGATGAATGGAGCTATAGACCTCTAATTCCAATATACACATATCAGGTTCCACTATCATTATAACTTATAGATAAGACATCAACACATGACTTTGAACATGTATCTGATCTAGTCTAACTAGCTATGAGATTAATCATTATGTATAATTTATTCTCAATATCTATCTTGACAACATCATTAATTTTTGTTTCTGATACAAGGCATGTGTTTTTAGTTCTTGCTAAAGAGGACATTGAATATGGAGTATTACTTATGTTAGTGTTTATATAAAAATGAAAAATTTACTTTTCCAATCATAGATGGAGAAAACATTGACTATCCCACTAGGTCTATAGTGGTCACTAGAACTTGGCTTTGATGATATCTTGTAAGAAATTCAAATGTAAGGTTGTTTGAAGACTTTGAAACACATATGAATATAGAACACTATTAAAAATGGGTTATTTCAATAAATATTCAATTGGTCAAATATTATGGAAGGTCATTAAATAGGAATCTATGGAAAGTTCATGAGTCAAACCATGAAGCTATACTTACTACTATTAATATTAAAGCAGATCTTAGTGGTTCATTGGATTGAAATTCTAAGTTATGTTGACTTATCAAATTTAGATGTTTTTAATTTTATGTAATTTAATTGATTTTATATATAGTACATATAAATTGCATTTTTAATTATTTACTAGCAATGTTTTTATAAGTTAATGGTGCCAAATAAGCTTCCACCTTCACATGGTTGACATTGTTAGTAAAGAATTTAATATTCTTGAAGCTAAGAGAAGCTTAATATATGTACTTAGTTATTATATATGGGAGGTCAATAATGTGGTCCTATACATTATCCTCCACCATGAACATATTTTTAGTGTTATTCTTTATTCATAAATCATCGAAGGTAGAGTTCTCGAACTATAGTTTCAATTTTGACAACATTTATTGTTAGTGTTTCCACATTATTAAACAGTAGTGAAAACATGCATCCAAGTGGGTTTTGGGGTCATGGTCATGGAATCATGTGTCATTTTCCTATCTATACATTCTCAAAGTGATGTATGTTCCCCTGGAGGTCCCAGAGGTGGAAATAATAGTTAGAGGACATGAACTTTTCTCTCCACTACAAAAATGTTGCATTTTAGGACCAGTTACTACAATTTGTGCCATATCTTGGTCTTGAAGGATAAATTAAAATGATATAGGGTAAAATTAGAGTTATTCAATATGCATGAAAGGGTTATTTTTTTCCTCTAAACTAAATATGGTTTTTATTTTATGCATGCCTAAATTTAAGGTAAAAACTAATTTTTTCTTCTATTGGGAAGGTTATTCATGAGGTTGGAATGGGTGATGAATCTCTTGAACGAGAATTATGGGAGGAAAATAACCTGATAATGGACACTATACACCACTTGAAACATGTTTTCAACACCACTTTTGAGCCACAAAGCATCGAAGGAGAAGTTCTCCAACTATCACTTCAATTTTGACAACATTTGTTATTAGTGTTTCTATGCTTCTGAATAATAGTGAAAACACACATCTGAGTGGGTTTGGAGGTATAGGTCATGGGAGAACACATCATTTATATATATATATATATATATATATATATATATATATATATATATATATATGTTTTAAGTGATGTATTTTCACCTAGAGGTCCTAAAGACATAAATGTCAGTTGAAGCTCAAGAACTTGTCTCTTCACTACAAAAATATTACATTTTAGGATCTGTTACTATAATTTGAGCCACATATTAGTTTTTAATGTTCCATGGATGTGATTTGGATTAAAATTATATGTATTTTACATGCATGTGAGGGTTATTTTAATTTCTATAAATTAATTTCCATTTTATGTATACCTATAGTTAGGCTACAAACTGTGTTTTTCTTATATTGGGAAGGGCATTCTTGAGGATAGAATGGGTGGTGGATCTTTAGATTGGGCATGATGTAATACCAAGAACATAACTTAATTAATGTTATTTTCCACTTTATATGTGTTGTTATCACCATTTTCTAGCCACGAAGCATAGAAAGTAGATTTTTCCAACTATCACTTCAACTTTGACAACAACTATTATCAGTGTTTTCGTGCTCCTAAATAGTAGTGAAAATGCATGTTAATGGGTTTTGAGGTCATGGTTATGGGAAAAAAATAATTTAACTATAAATATGTGATTTAAGTTTTATATTTACACCTGGGCTCCCAAATCCATAAATTCCAATTAGAGCTCAAGAAATTGTCTCTTCATTGCAAAAATGTCATATTTCAAGACACGTTAATGAAATGTGTGTCATGGATCAGTCTTGAAGGTTATGTTACATTATTTAAGGTGACATTATATGGACTAAACATTCACACAAGTGTTATTTAATTTAATCCAAATGATTTATAAATTATGTTTTATGCACACCTAAAATTAGGCTAAAAACTACATTTTTCTTGTATTGGGAGGGGTGTTCTTTAGGTCAAAATGGGTGGTGTATCTCTTGAAAAATAATGATGGGAGGAAAATAAACTATTAATATATATTATAGTACACCTATGACATTTTTAAATTTCCAATTTTGAGCCACAAATCATAGGAAGCGTAGTTCTCCAATTTTCACTTCAACTCTAACAACATTTACTGTCAGTATTTTTGCACTCCTAAATAGTAGTGAAAACATAAATCTGAGTGGGTTTCGAGGTCATGGTTATGGAAAAAAATGTAATTTTACTATATAGACATGATCAAAGTGATGTATTTTCAAGTGTAGGTCCTAGAGGCATAAATTCCAATTAGAGATCAAGAACTTTTCTCTTCACTGTATAAAAAGTTACATTTCAAGACACGTTACTGCAACTTGTGCAATGGATTGGTATTGAAGGTTATATATAAATGATACAAGGTGAAATTATAGGGATTTTTAATGCATGGGAAGGTTTTTATGATTCCTCTAAATCAATTACATTTTTTATTTTATGCATACCTGAAGTTGGGTTTAAAAACTATATTTTCTTGTATTAGAAAGGGTGTTCTTAACATCAAAATAGGTGGTGGGTCTCTTGAATGGGTATGATGGGTGGACATGAACCTATTATTGGATGTTATTTACCATCATGTATGTCTTATAGGTCTCATTTTTTATACACAAAGCATCGAGAACAAAGTTCTCCAACTATTGCTTTAACTTTGACAACATTTGTTGTCAATATTTCTATACTCCTGAACAGTAGTGAAAACATGAATCCAGGTTAGGTTTGGAGGTCATGGTGATTTGATAATTTTCGTTATCCTATATATACATTATTTAAGTAATGTATTTTCACATGGAGGTTCTAAAGTCATAAGTTCCAATTGGATCTTAATAACTTGTCTCTTAAATGTAAAAACATTGCATTTTTGGACATGTTACTACAACTTGTGCCATGGATTAGTCTTGAATGTTCCATCTACATAGGATGGGGTGAAATTATATTGATTCAATGAAAAAACAAGGGTTCTTAGGGTTCCTTCAAAAGACTTAAAATTTTCTATTTTATGCATGCCTGAAGTTAGTTTTTAAAACTACATTTTTATTATATTGAGAAGGGCATTATTGAGACCACATTGGGTGGTGGGTCTTGACAAGACATTATTAAAGGCCACAAAATAGTATTGGATGTTATCCACCATGCTAGATAGGTTTTAAGTGTTATTTTCTATCCATTAAACACTAGAAGTGGATTTCTCCAAATTCCACTACTTTTGATAACATTTGTTGTCAGTGTTTCCATGCTCTTAAATAATTGAGTAGATATATAATGAGAACAAAATAAATGGATAATC
The DNA here is from genome assembly GCA_037957365.1 of Torreya grandis. NCBI lineage: Eukaryota > Viridiplantae > Streptophyta > Pinopsida > Cupressales > Taxaceae > Torreya > Torreya grandis. The sequence goes on along the minus strand of JARHVA010004909.1, from coordinate 603,651 downwards.
TAAGTGCAATGAATAGGGATAGAATAGATTTTATGAAGTGAAACAAAAGAGCTATAACCAATAAAATACTCCAAAACCTCAGGAGATATGACAATTTAAAAAGAAGGTATGCAAGAGATGGGTATTCCATTATTTGTTTCAATTGTGCTTATAATATAAATGTGGTATATATATATGAATTCAATGAATACAAAACGTGAATATCAAGTCCTAAATGATATTAAATTAGTATAGCAAAGGGATACACATTAGAATCTAGTGATAAATGGTGTAGCACAAATATTGTAGCCCAATCATGAGAGGCACTTCATAGTAATATACGATTCTATATCAAACCTTATAGTATTTTCTCCCATATAGTTTTATTTGCAACACATATTGAAGTATTGTAAGTTAGTTTTAATAAATTACAGGAAGGAAATATTAAATAAAATCATATCTAAATATGGTCATGCAACCATCAAACTTAGATTTAAAATAATAATGTGAGTCAAATTGCATGCAAAAAGATGAACGCCATAAAACATGAACACACACACACACCCACACACACACACACACACACACACACACACACACACACATGTATCCATAAAATCTATAAAGATATATAAAATAAGAACATAATAGAATGTCGAGTGGATGTCATATAGGCATACAATATTAATAAGACATACATAATCATATAAGCATAAAAAAAAATTACATAATCTAATAACATAATAGAATGTCAGGTGAATTTTATATATGCATATAACGTCAAAAAATGTAAATTTTCATATAGGCATACAAACAAATACATCATCTATGATGTCCTACTCATAAAATAGTCCCCCTCACTTTACCTTCCTTGAATAATACTCTCCCTAGGATACCCTGCTCATAGATGGAGATACCTCATATGCCTTCAATTCCTCCAATATCCCACTATGAGTCATTCATGTTGCATAGCTTGTTTGTAGCTGAACATGTTCAAATACAAATATTATTATAAAATTTACATACTATACATGTAATCAAGATCAAAAATTAATTTTAAAATAGAATACAAAAATAATTTAAACATGCACTTACTAAAATTTTCTAGTCATGATAAATATACGTCTAACACTCAGCAGGGTTAGTGGCAGGTTGAGGTGCATGAATAGGTGTGTAAAATGGAGATAAAACATGAGAAGTTACCCCTCTAATCATCTAAATGGGACTATAATATGTCATTGGAAATCCCTACATACACAAGACATTAATATAAGTTATATTTACTCAAATATATATATATATATATATATATGTATATATATATATATGTATATATATATATATATATATGTATATATATATATATATATGTATATATATATATATATATATATGTATATATATATACATATATATATATATATATGTATATATATATATATATATATATATAATACAAAATTAAAAGTTACCATGTATCTTAGTGAGTGCCAATGTAGATGACATTGTAATTACGTACATAGTTTATCCCGAATATCTCATTTTCAATCTCAAACATTATCTTCACAACTTTAAAATTAATTTGGGTTAATAAATGTTAAAGACAATGGTCATACAACTATAAAATTTAATTTTACAATTATAATGTGAGCCAAATTGTATGCAGAAAGATGATCACCACAAAACATGAACACCCACACATGTATCTATATGTATGTATGCATATAAGTCATAAAGACATACACAATAAGAACATAATAAAATGTTAGGTGGATGCCATATAGACATACAATGTCAATAACACATACATTGTCATATAAGCATACAAAAAAGTATATCATCTAAAAACATAATAAAATGTCATGTGAATGTCATATATATATATATATATATATATATATATATATATATATATATATATATATATATATATATATATATATATATATATATATATATATATACACACCAAAAACATGTACATTGCCATATAGGCATACAACCATGTACATCATCTAAGACATCCTACTCATCAAATAGTCTCCCTCTCTTTGCCTTCCTTGAAGAAGACTCTCCTTAGAATGCCTTGATCATAGATGAAGATCCCTCATATGCCTTTGATTCCTCCAATATTTGACTATGAGTCCTTCATGTTCATAGCTCACTTATAGATGAACCTGTTCAAATACAAATATTATAAGAAAATTTAGATACTATACATGTAATCAAGTTTACAAATTAATTTTAAACTATAATACAAAAATAATTTAAACATGCACTTATTGAAATTGCATAGTCATGATTAATCTACATCTGACACTCAATAAGGTTAGTGATAGGTCGAGGTGCATCAATAAGGGTGTGAAATGGAGATAAAACATAATAATCTACCTGAATAGTCATCTAAATAGGACTATCATATGTCATTGGAAATCCCTACATACATAAGACATTCATATGAGTTATGTTTTCTCAAATATCTAAGAAATTTATTAAAACAAATCTATATTTACAATTCAAAATTATAAGTCACCATGTATCTCAGTGAGTGCCTGCATATATGACATTGTAGTAACAATGCATGTGTTTATCTCAACTCATAGAGATGGAAGAGGCTCCACATTGGTCATCAATTGAACAAATAACCTTGATTAGTTTATTGCATAGCACAGTTCATTTAACTTAATATATTACATAGCATGCATGATTCATACAAGGGAACTAACTTAAGTATTTGTAAGATAAGTAGTGGTACTATACGTAGCAATGAAAATAGTGAGTCCTTAGGAAACACTATGAAGAAGATATGAGAATAATGAAACTTGTAAAGCATTAAAAGAAGTTTAAGAAGGTGAAGGAACACTGCTAATATGAAATTAGAAGAAATAAGAGGAATAATATATTTTTTTTAAAATGGAAGAAAGACATCATTAGACATTGATTGAGACTCTTTAGAAGGTTGATCATAATTTATTAAAAGCATTCGAATATCCAATATTCACCCTATAAAGTATATATTCAATTATAATTTTTTAGTTTAGGAATTTTCTCCCTATATATTCCAACACATCTCACACATGAAATTTTTATTCATAACACTATCATTCAAATTTTAACATGTATGATTGTCAGTGAAGAGCATAGATCTATATAAATAAAAACAAGTACACAAAGTATAATACTAACTCAAAATTACCTCTGTATATATAAATGTTGGCCTAGTAATATTAACAAAGGTAATATTAGATGGTTTAGAAACTATTTATGCATTTGTAAACATTGGTTGATCCAAAAACGTAGTGTTGGATCATGAAGATGATGCACCGTCTCCTCATTCATCCTAAAAAATTACATGTATATTATTCAAATTAATTGTAAATTAATTGTTAGATTTCAAATATAAATATAATTCAAATTTAATATATCAAAAATAAAAGATACTTGTATATGTGTAGCGATCAATGTATGCACATCAAATATACATACACCAAAAATTCATCACTCAAAAGTATATTATCTAAGCCCTCAAAAGCACCATCATCTTCATCTGAAGGTCTAGTACATATAGCACTATAGCATCTTTAATGATAAAGTCTAGCATGCACACTGGATGGAGTATCTCTAGCATCAGTCTTAGAAAGCCTACTTGTATACTGAATGAGTGTGTTAGTAAGCACATTAAGTGCATGCAAAATATCACTCTGTAGGACCTCCTTCACCATATAGGGGATCTCGAGATGAATTGTATTTTGGGTAGGGATGCTTATAGGTTCATTAGGCGTAAAATATGAACTTAGTATATTATGCACAAAGCCTTTTTCTCAGCCTTGAAAATTTGAGTAGTCAAAAAAATTCGGAATTTTATTGAGGACAAACTCGTAGTAGAGTTTTCTCAAGAAATACAATAGGACAATGTGGATGTTACACTATATATAATCAAACACCATCCACCATCATTCCAAAAAAATATTTTTAATAAAATTGTACTGACATTTATGGATCAGGAAGTATTTTTTAGATAGTTAAAAGTGTGCATTAGTTTCTAAGTCAATGAATAAGGCATAAATTAGGTCTTTTAGTATTTGTCTATTCTTCACATCAAGTATTGACAATTCATTAGCATAGTAAGCCCTACATCTATCCTTATATGATACACATCTGTCAATTTGACTTGTTATCAAGTCAACTTGACCTAACATTGACTCTAGAGTATTGGTCAAATAAGTGTGGTAGGTATTGGTCTAAGCAGGATCCTTCATTCTCTTAATTGTTTGTTCAAATTTTAGTTTATTTTTCACTGTGTGCATCCAAATTCTCCTAAATTTTTAGGTGTTCTTGTCGAACTGTAGAAGGGATAGAAGTGCTAAGAGGGGTAGGATGGATAGGTGAAGGGTTAAGAGGGTTAGGAGGGATAGGTGGAGGGTTAGGAGGATTAGGAGGGTTAGTAGCCTATTCTTCTGTAGTTGAATGTGTTGTTTAAAAAAATGAATTTGAATAATAAAGCAATGCAAATAAAAAATTTGCTAGAATCTAGTGTTTATAAGTATGGTTTTTGATTGCTTACCTCTGCTTCATGGCAAAATTATCGATTCATCGAGGTAATGGATGATTGTAGAGTGTTTTCTCCTCTACCAAGAAGAACATGATCGTGGTTTACTTAGAGAAGAGAAGAACACAAAATGAAATGAGGGATAATGAGGGAAAGTGATGGGTTTGGATTTTTTATATTTATATTTTATGTTGACATAATGCATATACATTATGTTAACTCTATGTAATACGTATGTATTATGCTCTCTAAATAATATTAATGTGTTATAACACATACACATTATAGTTTGGGATTTCTAAGCCTAAATCACCATAATGCATATGCATTATGGTAAATATCTATAAAATTGTCTCCCAATTCTATGCACTTGCTCATTAATTTAATATTTTACGAACCATGCAAACAACAGAAAATAATTTTAGATATGAGAAAAAAAGATTACATTGTGCAAGTCTTTGATCAGATACAAATAGTAAAGAAAATAGTAGAATAAAAAAAATAACAAAAATATAAGACTGTCTCAGATTGCTACGGCAATCTTGAAAAAGATTTTTTTTATCTTCTTTTTTCTTGTTCTTGAAAACCATGAAACATGGCTTACATAAATAGAGATTCTAAGCTTATCAAACTGAAAGCAAACTACTGCTTTGACTGCATGCTAACAAGACTAAACTAAACTTTAACTACTTGAATGAACTGTTATCATGCGAACTGAGGTGCAGAGACATCATGCAGATTGTGTGCATGATGTACATGAGGTGTGCATGAGAGGAAGGCAAATAGTAGAAATTATCTATCTCTAGTTTCTAACACTCCCCCTTAATTTCTACCACTAACTACTTCAACATTTATAATGCCTAAATTTTGTCTTAGATAATCAAAGGTCTCCTTTGTTAATGCCTTTGTGAATATATCTGCCAATTGGTCTTCAGATCTATAGAACTCCAGATGGATTTCTCCATTGTTTACTAACTCTCTAATAAAATGAAATCTTGTATCAATGTGCTTGCTCCTCTTATGAAAAACATGAATTTTTGATAATGCAATTGCTGATTTGTTGTCACAAAAGATTGTTATTGACTCCTTTTGTGCTTGTAATAAATCTATCAATACTCTCCTCATCCAAGTTGCTTGACATGTTGCTGATGTGACTGCTACATAGTCTGCTTTAGCTGATGAAAGTGTCACTATAGGTTGTTTTTTGGATGCCCATGTGACCACACATGTTCCTAAAAGAAAGGCATGTCCAGAAATACTCTTCCTGTCATCAATGCTACCTGCAAAATCACTATCAGTATAACCAATCAAACAAAAATAATTAGTTGTGGAATATAAAATTCCATATTCTGTTGTTCTTGCCACATATCTCAATATCCTCTTTCCAACTTGCCAATGTGAGTATTTTGGTGACTCCATGAATCTAGAGATTAAACTGACCCCATACATGATATCTGGTCTTGTAGATGTAAGATACATCAAACTACCAACTAGTCTTTTTAATGTTGTAGAATCAACATTAGACCCTTTGTCTTCTTTGCTAATTTTGGTCCATATAGCAACTAGTGTAGGTGTTGGTTTACAATTTAGCATCTTAAACCTCCTTAACACATCCTTTGCATATTTAGTTTGATAAATAAAAATCCCCTTCTCTGATTGTATAACTTCTATGCCCAAAAAGTACTTCATTAATCCCAAATCTATCATTTCAAATTCTTTCTTCATTGCTGATTTAAATGTGTCTACAGACAAATTTCTAGTGAAAATCAAATCATCAACATACAAACACACAATCAAAATCTGACCTTCTTTGTTGATTTTTGTGTACAATGTAGGCTCACTATTGCTTCTGCTGAATCCATTATTTGTCATGTATGAATCAATACTACTATACCATGTTCTTGGTGCTTTCTTGAGACCATAAAGGGCCTTCTTCAATCTATAGACTTTTTCTTCATGTCCATGCACTTCATAACCTGGTGGTTGTTTTACATACACTTCTTCATCTTGGAAACCATTCAAGAAAGCTGATTTGACATCCATTTGATATACATTCCAATTATTTTGAGTAGCTATTGCTAAAACCATTCTAATAGTATCAAGTCTAGCAACTGGAGCAAATGTTTCATTATAATCAATTCCATGTTCTTGTGCAAAACCTTTTGCTACTAACCTTGCCTTGTGCTTTTGAACATTTCCTTATGCATCAAATTTGGTCTTATAAACCCATTTGACTCCTATACAATCCTTGCCTTCAGGTAGATTAGTTAGATCCCATGTTTGATTTCTTTCAATGGCATTCATCTCTTCATCCATTGCTTTTATCCAATGTTCTTCATTAACTGCTTCTTCATAATACATAGGATCATGAGAGAAAAGATCAAACTTTGAACACAAATCTAACTTCTCTTCTTCTTGATTATAAATCTCATTCAAGTTTCTCATTTTATTACCTTTAAATCTTGATCTTAAAGTGGCAAGAGTTGGATCTGATTCATCACTTGTGAATTTGGAGTAGGATGACATGCATGACCAAATGATTCACCTTGTGCTAAGCTCCTAGGTGTTCTTATTGGAGTGCTTGTTCTTGCTTGTGGAGAGGATTGATCACCTTGCAAATTTTGTTCTTCAAATTCTTCTTCATTTTGTGGAGTTGGTGCTCCAATTGTGATGGTGCTACCATCCCATGCTTCTTCTTCCTTAAATTCAACATCTCTACTAATAATCACTTGCTTTGAAATGGGGTTATACAACTTATAAGCCTTTGACTTCACTATAGCCAATAAAAATGTATTTCTCTCCTCTATCATCAAGTTTTTTTCTCAATTTAGATGGTATAAGAAAATATGCAATACAACCAAAAATTTTGAAATGATGTACACTATGTTTCTTACCACTCCATGCTTCTTGTGGAATTCTATCCCTAACACTCTTTGTTGGGCTTCTATTAAGAATATATACTACACATGCTACTACTTCTACCCAATATTCATTTGACAAATGTTTCGCCTTCAACATGCTTCTAGGCATTTCCATGATTGTTTTATTCTTTCTTTCTGCTACACCATTCTACTGTGGTGTGTACCCTATAGTCAGTTGCCTTTTAATGCCATGATATCTACAAAAATATCAAAATTCATTAGACATATATTCACCTCCTCTATCTGATCTAAGTACCTTGATGTAAAGGCCACTCTACTTTTCAACCATAGCCTTGAATTCTTTAAACTTTCCAAAGGCTTCAAACTTATTTTTGAGAAAATATATCCACGTCTTTCTGCTAAAGTCATCAATGAAGGTTAGAAAATAAGTACTACCTCCAAATGATGGAATTTGCATTGGTCCACATAAATCACTATGGACTAGCTCCAATATTACCTTTGCTCTATATGAGGCTTCTACTGGAAAGCTCTCTCTATGCTATTTTGCTAGAATGCAACTTTCACATGAACTTCCTGGCTGTTCTATTGGTGGTAATACCTTCACCATATTTTTATTTTATAACAAATTCAAACCTCCAAAATGTAAATGTACATACCTTAAGTGCCATAGCCATGATTGGTCTAGATGCATGGTTTTGAAGTGGGCTTCCTCTTCTCCTTGGATGCACTGAATTCAAAGAGGGAACATCCAATTCTTGGTCATCTCAATTTTTCCTATCAACCTGTCACTTGGAAACTTGTCTAGTATTATGCAAACATTATCCATAAAGGATACTCTGTAAGCTTTTTATACTAACTGTCCAACACTCATAAGATTATGCTTTAGTCCAGGTACAAAATAAACATCAGGTATAAACCTTATTTCACCATTTTTTGCCAAAACATTTATTACACTTTTACCCATTACATCCACTTTGTTATCATTTCCTAATTTCACTTCAGATTTTATGGAATCATCAAGACTAGCAAAGAATTCTTTATTCCCTGTCATATGATTACAACATCCACTATCTAAGAACCAACTATCTCTAGAATTTTCTTGAGTAACATGACAAGTGAGAAATAAGCTTCTAGAATTAGAATTAGATTCATTTGTGTAATTAGCATTTTGCTTGTCCACATCTCCTTGTTTCTTTCTGCATTCACTTGCATAATGTCAATATTTTTTGCAGTAATAACATTGAATGTTAAATCTATCAAACCTCTATGAACTTTGCTGGAAGTGATTGTTGCCACGTCCTCTATTGTTATAGTTTTGATTATTGTTTTCACCTTGATCTGGATTGTTCCTTCTAGTTCTATCTCTGCCTCTTCCTCTGAAGTTTGACCTTCCTCTTCCTCCTCCTCTACCAAATGATACCTGTGACTTGAAAGAATTCTCAAGAGAAGTATTGTTATTCCTATTCATTCCGAATTCATGTGTTAACAAAGAACCCATTAATTCATCTATAGATAACTGTTTTAAATCCTTGGTTTCCTCAATAGCTACAACTATTGCATCAAATTTATTGGGTAAACTCCTGAGTATTTTTTCTATGATCTTTTGATCTATTATTGTTTCTCCATTAGATCTAATTTGATTCACAATATTCAATACTTGACCCATAAACTGGTCTATTGAATCTGAATCATTCATTTGCAAATTTTCAAAACTTCTCCTAAGAGATTGCAATTTAGTAATTTTTACCTTTGTATTACCTTTATAGGTAGTCTCCAAGATTTTCATGCCGATCTGGATCTCGTTGCTCCTGCAACTCTGGAAAAAATAGATTCATCCAATACCTATTGGATTAGAAATAGAGCTTTTGCATCTTTTTTCTTGTTCTCTTTAAGCTCTTCCTTTTGTGCTCGAGTTAATTCCTGATGGGCAACCTCATCCTGTGGTTCTACAAAACCATTCTCTACCAAATCCCAAACATCTTTTGAGCAAAACAAAGTTCTCATTTTAATTTCCCAAAAATTGTAATTCTTACCATTGAAAATGGGAATTTGGGGCTAAGAAATACTATTGTTTGTTGCCATGTCTCAAGCTCAAAGAACACACCACAATATTGCTCAAATCATTCAGACGGCAGAAATCCTCCGATATTGACAATGTTATGGCTATAGTTGCATGTCCTTGCAACACTTTGACATATAATGATCCTTTTTTTTTGTTGGTAGCTCTTCACTTTGAGTCAGTCTTCCTCTTGCTATGGAACCTCCATGTTTTTCATACACTCAAGGCTACATGGCAGCGCTTCACAGCTGGCTGTACACCACTTTAGATTTTTAATCTCCTTTCTTTTTTTTAATACATGAAACTGACAGAATCATCCTTGCTCAAAAGGTTGCGACGCTTTTTTTTTAAATAATAGACAATTTGAGATAATCAATGATCTTCCTCTAGCTACTATGTTTTCTCCACTTGGATGCTTCTACTCCTCTATCCTGATGTTGCGCCTCTAACCCTGCGATCTCCTTGGGTGCTTCTGCCACAATCGTCTAGCTCTGATACCACTATGTTAGATACAGATAGTAAAGAAATTAGCAGAATAAAAATAAAAATAACAAAAATATAAGACTGACTCAGATTGCTACGGCAATCTTGAAAAAGATTTTTTTTTATCTTCTTTTTTTCTTGTTCTTGAAAACTGTGAAACATGGCTTACATAAATAGAGATTCTAAGCTTATCAAATTGAAAGCAAACTACTGCTTTGACTGCATGCTAACAAGATTGAACTAAACTTTAACTACTTGAATGAACTACTATCATGTGAACTGAGGTGTGGAGACATCATGCAGACTGTGTGCATGACGTGCATGAGGCATGCATGAGAGGGAGGCAAACAGTAGAAATTTTCTATCTCTAGTTTCTAACATGATCGATCGTCCTAACAAGAATGTTAGTAATTTTAATTTTTCAATCTTGAGAGGCAACATGCAAAATAGAAGGTTATACCTGCAAACAAGATGTTAGATAGAGATAGATTTTGTCAAATTTTGACCTATAAAACAAAAGGTTAGACAAAAAAAATTAGAGAATTGTTCTGCATCTAGAGAATGCAATACCATGTTTATCATAAGTTCAACCTCCTTATGATCAGTTAGCTATAAGGATAATACGTATTTATGGAAACATTAATATAAACATTTAAAATGAATAGTCTTGATTATCTGATTTAAAATATTTTCTAGTCAGAGAGTCGAGGATTTAAACAGTGATTTACAAGTTTTGGCTCAATGTGTTCTTCTATTTCCCACATCAAATCTAAGAACTACCTTGTCTTAACGCAAAAAGGTCAATGCTCATCTACTGGGGTGTAAATTGAAGTTCAACTATAAATTCAAATTTCAAATTTAAATGAAGTTTGACATACGCTGACATTTCCCATTATATTCCTTTTGACCGTATAAACTTTGTAAATTTACTCTTCTCCCTAATAATTATATGTTTGACTGCATCGAAAGTTTTTAGATTGAGGAACATCAATTTTATTAAATTTATTTGGGTAAAAATTGTCTATTGGCAAATTCTTTGTGAATCAAAATTTTTTATCAATATATGATTTTATTAATATGAATGCAAACTTTTTATAAATTATCTAAAGTTTGCGTATTTTATAGTTTTGATTATTTTCATAACTAATAAACCATTATTGTCAAAAGTACATATAAATAGTGTTATATGTCATGTAAAGTGTCATGTAGAATGACTGAAGTGTATTGGAGTTAATTTCTCTCTAACAAATTCTCTAACAGTTTAACTAACTATTTGTTAACTAACTGAATGTAAACTAACTGATTGCTCAACTGTAGCTAACTGCTTGCATGCATGAGGAGTGGAGAAATTAAACTCTAGTTCAACTTGACTTTCTAACACTCCCCCTTAATTTATACCACTTACAATTTTAGCATTTACCATGCCTAAATTTTGTCTCAAATAATCAAAGGTCTCTTTTGCTAATGCCTTTGTAAATATGTCTGCCAATTGATCTTCAGATTTACAGAAGTCCAGATGGATTTCTCCATTGTTCACTAACTCTAATAAAGTGAAATCTTGTATCAATGTGCTTGCTCCTCTTGTGAAACACATGATTTTTTGATAAAGCGACTGATGATTTGTTATCACAAAATATTGGTGTTGACTCCTTATGTGCTTGTAATAAATCTTTCAATATTCTTCTCATCCAAGTTGCTTGACATGCTGTTGTTGTGGCTGCTACATACTCTGCTTCAACTGATGAAAGTGTCACTATAGGTTGCTTTTTGGATGCCCATGTGACCACACCTGTGCCTAAAAGAAAGGCATGTCCAGAAGTACTCTTCCTATCATCAATGCTACCTGCAAAATCACTATCTATAAAACCAATCAAACTAAAATCGTTAGTTGTGAAATATAAAATTCCATATTCTGTAGTTCCTGCCACATATCTTAATATCCTTTTTCCAACTTGCCAATGTGAGTCTTTTGGTGACTCCATGAATCTTGAGATTAAACTAACCCCATAAATGATATCTGGTCTAGTAGCTGTAAGATACATCAAACTACCAACTAATCTTTTGAATATTGTAGGATCAACATTAGACCCTTGGTCTTCTTTGCTAAGTTTAGTCCCTGTAGCAACTGGTGTAGGTGCTGGTTTACAATTTAGCATCTTAAATCTCCTTAACACATTTTTTGCATATTTAGTTTGATAGATAAAAACTCTTTTCTCTGATTTTACAACTTCTATTCCCAAAAAATACTTCATTAATCCCAAATCTGTCATTTCAAATTCTTTCTTCATTGCTGATTTAAAAGTGTCTACAGACAAATTTCCAATAAAAATCAAATCATCAACATATAAGCACACAATCAAAATCTGACCTTCTTTGTTGATTTTTGTGTACAAAGTAGGCTCACTATTGCTTCTGTTGAATCCATTGTTTAACATATATGAATCAATCCTGCTATACCATGTTCTTGGTGCTTGCTTGAGACCATAAAGAGCCTTCTTCAATCTGTAAACTTTTTCTTCATGTCCTTGTACTTCATAACCTGTGGGCTGTTTCACATACACTTCTTCATCTAGAAAACCATTCAAGAAAGCTGATTTTACATCCATTTGATATACATACCAATTATTTTGAGTAGCTATTGATAATACCATTCTAATAGTATCCGATCTAGCAATAGGTGCAAATGTTTCATTATAGTCAATTCCATGTTCTTGTGCAAAACCTTTTGCTACTAACCTTGTCTTGTGCTTTTCAACATTTCCATCTGCATCAAATTTAGTCTTATAAACCCATTTGACTCCAATACAATCCTTACCTTCAGGTAGAGTAGTTAGATCCCATGTTTGATTCCTTTCTATAGCATTCATCTCTTCATCCATTGCTTTTATCCAATGTTCCTCATTAACTGCTTCTTCATAATACATAGGATCATGAGTGAAAAGAGCAAAATTTGAAACCAAATCTAATTTCTCTTCTTCTTATTATAAATCTCATTCAAACTTCTCATTTTCTTACCTTTAATTCTTGATCTTAAAGTGGCAAGAGTTGGATCTGATTCATCACTTACTTGTGAATTTGGAGTAGGGTGACATGCATGACTAGATGATTCACCTTGTTCAAACCTCCTAGGTGTTCTTATTGGAGTGCTTGTGCCTGCTTGTGGAGAGGATTGTCCACCTTGAAAATTTTGTTCTTCAGAAACTTCTTCTTCAATTTTTGGAATTGGTACTCCAATTGTGATGGTGCTACCATCCCATGCTTCTGCTTCCTTAAATTCAACATCTCTGCTAATAATCACTTGCTTTAAAATTGGGTTATACAACTTATAAGCTTTTAATTCTTTAGAATAGCCAATAAGAATGCATTTCTCACCTCTATCATCAAGCTGTCTTCTCAATTTAGATGATATAAGAGAATATGCAACACAACCAAAACTTTTGAAATGATATACACTATATTTCTTACCACTCCACGCTTCTTGTGGAATTCAGTCTCTGACACTCTTTGTTGGGCTTCTATTCAAAATATACACTGCACTTGCTACTGCTTCAGCCCAATATTCATTTGACAAGTGTTTGGCTTTCAACATGCTTCTTGCCATTTCCATGATTGTTATATTCTTTCTTTTTGCTACACCATTCTGCTGTGGTGTGTACCTTGTAGTCAATTGCCTTTTGATTCCATGATATCTGCAAAAATATTGAAATTGATTAGACATATATTCACCTCCTCTATCTAATCTAAGTACCTTGATATAATGGCCACTCTACTTTTCAACCATTGCCTTGAATTCTTTAAACTTTCCAAAGGCTTCAGTCTTATTCTTGAGAAAGTATATCCATGTCTTTCTGCTAAAGTCATCAATGAAAGTTAGAAAATAAGTACTACCTCCAAGTGATGTAGTTTACATTGGTCCACATAAATCACTATGGACTAACTCCAATATTACCTTAGCTCTATATGAGGCTCCTACTGGAAAGCTCTCTCTATGTTATTTTGCCAGAATACAACTGTCACATGAACTTCCTAGCTTTTCTATTGGTGGTAAACCCTTCACCATATTTTTCTTCTATAACAAATTTAAACCTCCAAAATGTAAATGTCCATACCCTAAGTGTCATAGCCATGACTGGTCTAGCTGCATGGTTTTGAAGTGGGCTTCCTCTTCTCCTTGGATGCACTGAATATGAAGAGGGAACATCTGATTCTTGGTCATCTCCACTTTTCCTATCAACCTGTCACTTGGAAACTTGTCCAGTATTGTGCAAACATTATCTATAAAGGATATTCTGTAACCTTTCTGTACTAACTGACCAACACTCAAAAGATTATGTTTTAGTCTAGGTACAAAATAAACATCAGGTATAAACCTTCTTTCACCATTCTTTGCCAAAATATTTATGACACCTTTACCCATGACATCTACTATGATATTATTTCCTAATTTCACTTCTGATTTTACAGAATCATCAAGACTAGCAAAAAATTCTTTATTCCCTGTCATATGATTACTGCATCCACTATCTAAAAACCAAATATCTCTAGTTTTTTCTTGAGTAACATTACAAGTAAGAAATAAGCTTCCAAGATTAGAACTAGATTCACCTGGATTAGAACTAGATTCACTTGTGTAATTAGCATTCTGCTTGTACACATATCCTTGTTTACATCTGCAGTCACTTGCATAATGACCATATTTCTTGCAATTTTAACATTGAACATTAGATTTATCAAACCTCTGTGAACCTTGTTGGAAGTGATTGTTGCCACGTCCTCTACTGCTGTAGTTTTGATTACTGTGTTCACCTTCATCTGAATTGTTCCTTCCATATCTGCCTCTGCCTCTTCCTCTGAAGTTTGACCTGGCTCTTCCTCTTCCTCTGCCAAATGATACCTTTGACTTGAAGGCATTCTCAAGAGAAGTATTATTCCTATTCATTCTAGATTCATGTGTTAACAAAGAACCTATTAATTCATCTACTAATAATTGTTCCAAATCATCGGTTTCCTCAATAGCTACAACTATTGCATCAAATTTACTGGGTAAACATCTAAGTATTTTCTCTATGATCTTTTGATCTGTCATAGTTTCTCCATTAGATTTAATTTGATTCTCTATATTCAAAACTTGACCCATAAACTGGTCTATAGATTATGATTCATTCATTTGCATATTTTCAAAAGTTCTCCTAAGAGATTGCAATTTGGCAATTTTTACCTTTGTATTACCTCTATCGATAGTTTCCAAGATTTTCAATGTCTCTCTGGATCTTCTTGTTGTTGTAACTCTGGAAAATATAGATTCATCCAATGCCTGTTGAATGAGAAATAAAGCTTTTACATCTTTTTTCTTGTTCTCCTTAAGCTGGTCCTTTTGTGCTTGACTTAATGCCAGAGGGGCTACCTCATCCTGCAGTTCTACAAAACCACTCTCTACCAAATCCCACACATCTTGTGAGCAAAATAAAGTTCTCATCTTAATTGCCAAAAATCATAATTCTTACCATTGAAAATAGGAATTTGAGGCTGTGAAATACTATTGTTTAATGTCATTTCTCACGCTGGAATGGCTTTCTAGTTGTTATTTCTGCAACACAGTCACCGACGTCGATTACACTGCCACGATCGGTCAGATAATACTACCGATGTCAGTTTACTCTACCGATTTCGGTCTGGGAGTCAGCCGATGTCGATCTCTGACTGCCGATGTCGGTCTTTGCACTGCCTACTGGAAAATTCTTGCACTTTTCCTTCACCCGACTACTTCGCTCTCCTTTCTTCTTGTCGCATCCTTGCTGGTTGCTTTCTTAACCAGGCTCCCCTTGGCTCTGATACCAATTTGTTAGGATTAAGAGAGCATACAAAAAACAAGAACTCAAACAAATAAATAAGAACTGAACACAATTGCTATAGCAATCTCTTGAAAGAAAAAGATTTTATTGATCTTCAATTTTCCTTTGCTTACAATGCTGGGCCCAAGCGTCTTTAAATAGATTTGAGTCCAAACAATAATTAAAAAAACAAACTCAAGACTAATTTTAGTCTTTACATGCAAACTAACTCTCTAACAATTTAACTAACTGTTTGTTAACTAACTAAATGTAAACTAACTGATTGCTCAACTGCAGCTAACTGCTTGCATGCATGAGGAGTGGAGAAATTAAACTCCAGTTCAACTTGACTTTCTAACAAAAAGTACATATAAATAGTGTTATATGTCATGTAAAGTGTCATGTAGAATGACTGAAGTGTCTCACAATTTTATGTTAAAAAATTAAATTGAAATGAAAATAGAATATTTTTAAGGTTTATCATCTTAAGTATTTTAGTTTTGTATTGTAAGGTAGCTTACCATATATGAAACTATTTTGTACTACCTGTATAGAAGAAGTAAATTGTGCTTCAAATATGAAGTGTATATACCTTACCTTACAAGATTTAAACTCATGACCACCTATTTTAAAACATAGATTCTTCACCAAAATTTTTAGTTAAAATATAAAAAACAAATCTTAATGGAAATACTTCAAAAATGATTCATTAAAGTTTTCTAAACATCCATGAAATTTTTCTAAACATCCATGCAATATCTACCTATTGTATACCCTACACTAATTGCACTGCACTCAGTGAGAGTCTTTCATTCTATCATTTTGTGAAACAATTCACTGTATCTCATTCAAACATTTTGTCAAACAATTCACGTACTACATTTTGCATATATGCTAATAGGGCATTGTAACTAACCTAAAGTATTTATTTATGTTGGAAATATAATCTCAAGTACCAACATTAAGATCTGATTTTTGACAGTTGCTAAATCTCTGACAACAAGAAAATATTCTCATTAAATGGAATGTTCAGTTTCTGACATTCTATTTTTAGAAAAAAGCATTAATCTTTATATTTTGCTTGTAAGGAAAGTTCAAATCTGATTTTTTTGTAGAAGGGAATTAATTTCTGATTTGTACGCTTATAAAAAGTAAGAGATTGAAAGGGCAAAAAGAGAGAGAAGAAGAAGAAAAATAGAGCAGTGAAGGTCTGCTGAAATTATTCCAAATTTTTAATAGATATATATAACTTGTTAGTGTCTAATTTTTGTTGTGCATTTTGTATGTTGAGGGCAGCATTATTATGCAGTTTACTTTGCCATTTTATTATTGTTGTATACATATTTTAGTTTGTTGTTTGCATTTTCATTTTGCATCTCTAATCCTTTGCCCCTTTCCTTCATCTCATATCAGAGCTGAAGGATTTTGTTATCAAATATTAAGTTGTTTTGCTCCCAGATTTTTGTTGCGTTTATTGACAACCATTAATGGCATCCACATCTGGAGCATCTTTGCCAAGTCTGTAGACTCCACAATTTACTAGAAAAAATTATGAATATTGGTCATTGACCATGAAAGTAATTTTTAGATCCCAAGATGTTTGGGAAAGTATTGAAAAAGGGAATATAGAACCCCCAGATGCAGAAGCAATCACACAAGCAAAAAAATATATTTTGAAAGAGCAAAGGAAGAAAGATGGAAAATCCTTTTTCTACATTCATCAAGCCATGTATGAGAGCATTCTTTCCAGAGTGGTAGCAGCCAAACAGGCAAAGGATGCATGGGATACTCTCCAAGTAGCATACCAAGGTAAAGAAAAAGTTAAAACTATAAAACTCCAGTTGCTTAAAAGAGATTTTGAGGATATGAATATGAAAGATTCAAATTCTATAGAATCATTTTTGCATATGTTATTGGGCTTGTGAAGTAAATAAAATCACATGGGGAAATGATAGAAGAGATAAGAATAATTGAAAAAATGCTTAGAGTTTTGCCTACTAAGTTTGATCCTTTAGCTATTTATAGAGAGGAAATTAAGGATTTAACTCAAATTACAATGGATGAGTTCCATGTCTCTTTGATAAACTATGAACAAAGGCTGAATAAATCACACACCTCCATATAAAATGCCTTCTCATCACAAGGTTTTATAAACCATGGAAGAGGTAGAGGTAGATTCAATCCTAGGGGTAGAGGAAGAAACACATTTAGAGGATGTAGCAACAATCATGTAAACCAAGGTGGAAGAGGTCATAACCATGATCACTCTCATAATCATTCAGCTGATCAAAGACAAGACAAGTCACACATTCAATGTCATTATTGTAATAGGTATGGTCACTACTCTTTTGAATGTAGAAAGAAACAATATGATCAAGGAAAGAAAAATCAGAAGTATCAAGAAAATTCTACAAAAAGTTATATGTTTATTGCATGCACAAAAATTGTTGAAGCAATTTCTACAAAATTACCAGTTGAATGCAGTATGGTTCAATAGAGTCCAAATGATATCAGGTAATTAGGTCCTAGTTGTAGCAATCACATGTCTAGAAATCTAGAGTTATTTTCGATCTTGGATAAATCAGTAACTTCAAATTTTACTCTTGGGAACAATAATCAAGTGAATGTTATGGGAAAAGGGATTGTTGATATTCTAACCAAAAAGGGGGAGCAAAAGGTCATTCATGATGTTTTTTATGTTTTTGGTTTGAAGCATAATCTGATGAGTATTGGTCAGTTAGTGAAAAAGGGATATAGAATCTATATGGAGGATAATGAATATATTATTGTTGATAATGCTCCTATTACTCAATTGATAGCAAAGGTACAAATGATAAGAAATAGAATATTCCCTTTGAGGTTGAAACTTGATATCAAAATAAAAATAGTTGAAGCTTGTCATACATTAAAAAAATACACAATTTGGAGCAGCCTTCAAGGCTGACAATTCTCAAAATGGTCTTGGAATAAATGTCTCTCAATCTAGCTCTGGAAGAGAACAAGCTGGCACTGAAAAAGAAGAAATTGGAACTAGAAATGAACAAAATGGTAGTGTAATTGTTCAAACAAATTTTTAGTTAGTTGTAAAGGATGAATCTTGGTTATGGAATTTGAGATTTGGTCATTTAAACTTTAGGGGGCTGAATTTGTTGCATAAAAATAATATGGTTAAAGTTTTACCATTGATTCTAAAATCGAAAAGAGTATGTGAAGGGTGCATCTTGGGGAAACAACATAGAGAGACTTTCCTTATTAGAAAATTAGGAAAATTTTGTGCACCTTTTGAGATTATCCACTCTGATATATGTGGACAAATACAAACTCCTTCCATTGGAGATTGTACATATTTTCTAACTTTCACTGATGATTATACAAGGAAGACATGGGTCTACTTTTTGAGGTATAAATTTGTTGCCTTTGGAGTCTTTTATCAATTCAAGGCTCTTTTAGGGAAGCAAAGTGGTTACTACATTAGGGTATTAAGAACTAATTGAGGTGGTGAGTATATTTCTAATGCTTTTTTGAATTTTTGCAGACAACATGGTAGTCACAAACAGTTTACAACCCACTACACACCTCAACAAAATGGCGTGGCTTAGAGGAAAAATAGAACCATCATGGAAATGGCAAGGAGTATGTTGAAGTCAAAGCATTTATCAAATGAATATTAGGTTGAAGCAGTACCAACTACTATTTATATTTTAAATAGATGTCCAACTAAAAGTGTAAGGAATGTGATTCCTCAAGAGGCTTAGAGTGGTAGAAAGAATAATGTTGCACACTTGAAAGTCTTTGGTTATGTTACATATGCTCATGTGCCTAAAGAGCTAAGAAAGAAGTTGAATAACAAAGGTGAGAAGTGTATTTTTTGGGTATTCAGAAGATATAAAATCTTACAAGTTGTTTAATCCAAATACTAGAAAATTTATAATCAATAGAGATGTATAATTTGTTGAGAATGAAGCATGGGATGGAAGTGTAGAAAAAATAATAAGTTTACTAGTATCTGATTCACATGATGATATGACTAATAATGTGTTAGAACAAAAAGGCATTCCTCAAGCAATACCTCCTTCCACTCTCAAACATGCAACCGAAGTTATAGCACAAGCTATAACTCTTACAATAAGGTCTTCAAAAAATTAAAAAAATCATCCATACAATAGACTCCTTAAGGACCACCAACCATAATGCCATTAGAAATTCCATCAAACTAAGTTGATAACAACAGTTCATTAGATCCTACATTGGCAAGTTTATTGCACCGAAAAACAAAGAGTTTAAGAGATATTTATGAATCTGATTTTAATGTTAATATATCAAAAAAAAAATCTATTTTTGCTTTATTTTTAGAAGCTACTGATATGATGTCTTTTGATGAATTAATAAATAATGAAGCATGGGTTAAAGCCATGGATGAAGAGATTGAAGATATTGAAAAGAATAGTGCTTGGCAGTTGGTTGGCCATCTACAAGGAAAGGATGTCATAAACATAAAATGGATTTACAATACAAAGCATAGCACGAATGGAAATGTGTTGAAGCATAAGGCAAGGTTGGTTTCTAAAGGCTTAACTCAATAGCTTGGTGTTGATTACAATGAAATATTTTCCCCAATAGCTCGATTAGATATGGTAAGAACCATTTTGGCCATTGTAGCCCAAAACTGAAGGAGAATCAATGCAGAATTATTGAATGTTGTGATATATTTATTGATCAACATAGGAATATATATAGAGAGATAAAATGGTTAATAGAATCATAATCCATTAACATTTATGCCATGCAACACCTAAACTGTCATCTAAAAAAACTAATCGATGTTTAAACAGATTGCTAAACAAAACACTAATCCCTGAACTAAGTGTTAATCGCTATGCAAACAATGTAATATAATTTTTTTTAACATTCCCCCCTTTATTACATTTTTTCTACAAACATCATATTTCCTATTAGTGGTCCCCCCCTTTATTACAAACACTGTAAAAAGATTTACACTCTTCACGTAGCTTGCTCACTTTCTGAGATGGCATGCCATCTTTGTGGCTTCAAGGTCTTGATGACACCTTGGTTTTTCCTTGTAGGATTAAAAAAAAATTGGAAGTGTCAGGAACACTTCTCTCTACTAACCACAAACTTGGAGTGTTGCAGGAGGTTTCTATTGCACTTCAGTGGTTTCTCAGATTACCACAAATCTTTTTCCAAGAACCAAGTGGTACTTTAGTGATTCTGCTCCCCACAACATTCTTTTTTAGGAGGTACCAAACTGAAAAATAATGCTCAATAATTTATTAAAAGATAAAATGAAAAACATAAAAACAAACACACCAAAATTTGTCACCATAGCAATGGTGTGGTCCTATCATAGGTGACTCATGAGAGGATGCCAAATGTCCTCCAGCCTCTAGTTAAGTGATGATACATGTTTCACAACATGAGAGTTGAAGTGAAAGCTACTTCATCACTTGATTCTTCACTTTCAATAGTATCTAGTGGATGTTCTACTTAAGCAATATTGGCTTCACTTTGCTTGAGTTTACCTTTGAGAACATCTTTTGCTCAAATAAAATAGTCCCATGTTGTATGACCTTTCTTCTTGCAATACTGACATTTTATTTCCCTTTTGTCTGTATGGAATTTTTTATGAGAATTTTGCGAATATAGTGCATTCTCAAGTTGTGAAATATTTTCATCTTCTATAGGTATCCTTTTGTCTTTTTCTAGTAGTATTGCAATCATATCATTAAGAGATTGTGATGGTATTTGGCTAGGAGTAAATAAAATATTACTATATTTGGATGGTAAACTCTTCAATAAAATGGCTTTTGCAACCTGATCTTTGACATTAGTTTTTACCTCAATAAGTTTCCTAATAAGAGATCTCAGATTATTTACATGGCTGGACATAGTAATTACATCATCCATTTTGAATCTATATAACTACAATTTCAGTGAAAATTAGGCATTTACCGTTTTTGCACCAAACAAGGTGTTGAGTGTATTCCGAATTTCCTTGGCTGATTTTTCTAAATCCACGTGATGTAATTTGGAATCAGATAGTGCAAGGCCAATAATAGATTTTACTTTGTCATCTCTTAATTTCCAATCCAATGATTTAATTGCATCAGTGGGTTGTTTCTCATCTCCATTTACAATTCCCTATAAATTTGTATGCATTAATTGCATTTGTATCTTAACCTTCCACGTATGAAAATTTAAACTAGAATATTTCTATACATGAATTTGAATTTTCATCTTGAAACATATATCCATAAAGAAAACAAGGTAATATTTATTATTTTGAAAATATAAAGATATACCTTGCCTTCTTTCTTTTCTATATGCTTTGCTGACTCTACATCCTTCTTTACAAGTGACTACTACAACACTTGTCTAGGCTTTTACTTTGAGTAGATTACCTCCTCAAGTGTCACAAGATTCCTCAAGGGTCGTGGGTTTTAAAAAAATTGATGCGCTCTACACTTTCTTCGTTCCACATTAGCTACACATAACTTTCTCTGTAGTGCGTCTGGCATCAATATATTTCCTTTCATTGTTCAACTTCATTGTATAATCTTCTACGCTGACTGTTGTATGACTCTTATGTTATGTTGTGATATGAAGACTGATTGAACACATTGACCAACCTATAAAAGCTCTAATACAAATGAAGGAGGATGAATGCAGAATGACTGAATGTTGTGATATATTTATTGATCAACATAGGCATATATGTATAGAGATAAAATGGTTAATAGAACCATAATCCATTAAAATTTATGCCATGCAACACCCAAACTATCATCTAAATAAACTAATACATGTTAAAACAGATTGCTAAACAAAACACTAATCCTTGAACTAAGTGCTAATCTCTATGCAAATAATGTAATATAAAATTTTGCTAACAAAAACAAGTCGCCTATTTTTTAAATGGATGTAAAATCTTCATTTTTAAATGGTTTTCTTGAAGAGGAAGTTTATGTGGAGCAACTAGAAGGATATGAAATTTTAGGTCATGAAAACAAGGTATATACGCTGAAAAAAAAGCTTTATGGACTCAATCAAGCTCCTAAAGCATGGTACAACTAGATTGATTCTTATTTAATTAAGAATGGTTTCAGTAGGTGCAACAATGAGCCTACTTTATACATCAATATGGATGAAAAAGGTAAATTGTTAATTGTTTGCCTTTATGTATATTATCTGATTTTTACGGGGGACCTTTCTATTTATTTGTTTAAGATAGACATGATGACTGAGTTTGAGATGACTGACCTTGGTCTCATGAAATACTCTTTGGGAATAGAAGTTAAGCAATCACCATATGGTGTTTTAATTTCTCAATCAAAGTATGCAAGTAATGTAGTGAAAAGATTTAATATCTTGAATTGCTTGCCAGTGCCTACAGGGCTGAAGTTAAGCAAAGAAGATGATGTGTCATTTGTTGATCCTAGATTGTTAAAAGACTAGTTGGTAGTCTCATGTCTTTGATGGCCACAAGTCCTGACATCATTTATGGTGTGAGCCCTATCTCAAGGTTCATAGATTCTCCAAAAGACTCTCATTGGCAAACTAGAAAAATGATATTGAGCTATGTCTATGGAACTAAGAAGTATGGAATTTTATATTCAACTATAGATGAGTTCAAACTCATTGGATACACAGATAGTGATTGTGCTAGCAACATTGATGATAGAAAAAGTACTTATGGTAATGTTTTTCATTTTAGAATAGGGGTTGAATCATTGGATTTAAATAAATAGTCCATTGTTACTCTTTCTTCCGCAGAAGCAGAGTATGTGGCAGCCACATGAGCAACATGTCAAACTGTATGGATGAGAAGAATGCTCACTGAGTTGATGCTTGAACAAAATGAACAAACTAAGATATATTGTGATAATAACTCGGCCATTCCATTGTCTACAAAACCATTGGAAAAATATGCATTTGAATATTTGAGAAGTTGTTTGGGTGTCTATGATGAAGATGACATAAAGAATTGCAACGCTGGAAATGAAGATGGAAGTGCTAGAAATGAAAATGACAGCTTTGAAAATGGCAACAATAGCTCCAAAAATGAGAACAACAGCTACGGGAAAAGTATGGGCAGCGCCAAAAATTGCAATAGCAGCTCCAAAAAAGGTAGAAACAGTTTTATACCTCAAATATAAATTTTTGAGAAGAATGTCAGCTAGTTGATATTAGAGGGGAGTATTAGAAATACAATCTCAACTACCAACATTAAGATCTAATTTTTGACAGTTGCTAAATCTCTGATAGCGGTAGATTTTGGGCTAGGAGAAAATATTCTCATTAAATGGAATGTTCAGATCTGATTTCTAATATTCTCTTTGTTTTTATAAAAAATCAATAATTTTTCTATTTTTCTTGTAAGGAAAGTTCGAATCTGATTTTTCTGCAGAAGGGAATTAATATATGATTTGTGTGCTTATAAAAATCAAGAGAGCAAAAGGGCAAAAAGAGAGAAGAAGAAAAATAGAGCAACGAAGCTCTGCTGAAATTATTCCAGATTTTTAATAGATATATGTAGCTTGTTATTGTCTAATTTTTTATGTGCATTTTGTGTGTTGAGGCCAGAATCCTTATGCACTTAATTTTGCCATTTTATTGTTGTTGTATGCATATTTTATTTTGTTGTTTGCATTTTCATTTTGGTTCTCTAATCCTCTGCCCCTTCCCTTCAATTCATGATATGATGGGTTATCATACCTTATTCCAGCAGCTATATAATATCTATTGAAATGTACACAAGTAGACCGTCACCTATACGATCCAGGGAATTTTATGTGTAGGGATTGCACCGTTAGGAAACTCTAGTCTGAGAAGTAGGAGGAAGGGTGAAGTAAGTTTGTAGATTTCCAATATTGTACAATGCAATCAATTTGTTTGCTGCATTACAAACAACAATGCACCTTGGAAAGAAAAATATTTATATTCACAATTGAAGATTCCATAACATCTGTTTTGTCTAGGGATCTGCAAGAAGAGTTAGAATCTCTAGAGTGCCCATTTAACTGAACTTTGGAACAAGAGGTATACTGGCTTTATAACTCTAATTTTGTTGTTCCACATACATGCTATTTCGGATAGGTACAAAAATATCAAACGTTAAGATTTCTGATTTTTCAGTCTGTGAGAATGAAAATTAGGTTTCAAGGATAAATTGTGTACACAATTGTTGTATTGATGTGTTTAGAATCATCCTCATGAGAACATCGATGCATTTTTAATCATCATTTGTGATTCATTATTAGGAAAAATATATTTCATCATGAATGGTGGTGATTCAAAATGTATTGAAGTTTTGTGTTTTAAATCATCATCCATAATTTATTTGGAGGAAAAATTATATCTTTCTTGATGATGAATCACAAATAGTAATTCAATATACATAGATATTTTTCACAAATGACGAATCACGGATGATGATTTAAAATACATCGATATAACCATTGCATACACAGTTTATCCCAAAAATCTCATTTTTAATCTCAAACATTTTCTATTAATTTTATTTTCTAGTAGAATATTTTTCTCAATCCCATAATTAACAGGAATTGAAATACTTTGTCCCATCAGCCTCAGCACAGGCACAGAAAGAACAGAAACAAAATGTTTTTGGGCATTGACATGTGGTAATAAATCGTGATTACTTGGTTTCCGTAAATAAACATCATCTATTTTTCCAAGCAAAACTGAAATACCCTTTCCGAAATGATTGTGATTACATTTTGGACCAGAATAACTCTACGATGGTTTAAGTTGTATCAAAGAGTTTACAAGGGTTGAGTGTACTAGAAAGAAAGGATTAGCCATTTCTTAGACATTCAATCGGCAATAAACTAAGCTATGGTTTTCTCAAGAAAATATTAAAAACAAGGTGATAAATCTCTTTGGGCTTAAACATATGTCATGTTGGAATAAAATAGGGTATTAGCTTTAACCCTTTAAATTTTGTTGTACAAAAATATTAAATATACAATGTCTTTAACTATTGATTGATCGAACAGACCCACGATTTAATGTCTAATCTCCCAGATGATGTAAGAAACTGACAACAAACCATAAAAAATAACAAGAGTTGTGTTGCGGCTTCAGAACTTGCCTTAGTTTCAGAGAATGTTTGTAAGTGTAAACTGTCATCGAGGGTGTCATAGTTAATGATTCATAATAACAATATTGGGAAGTAGCTTTCGGCCCACTACTTGTTAATCCACTATATACATATACAAAGTTATTTGCACAGACTTATTGTATATCAAAGTTGGTAGAGGACAATATATGTCGAAATATGTGATACATTAAAGACGATACGAATGAAAAATAATAATGTTTTAGGGTAATACATTTTACTTTGTATTAAAAAAAATGAGGTGCCATAAAGTCCATCCCTGTTGATCCCTTCATATCGCTATGTAGCTATTTGCTAATGAATAGAATGCATGCTTTGAATGGGATATTATTGTTAAATTTTAAAAAACTAAACAATCTTATCACACGATTTATTCGGCTTGGCCCACACAAGAACACTATAGCCTTCGCTTCTTACAGTGTTTTTTCGTCTACACGAGAGCATTAAAATAAAATTATATATATATATATATATATATATATATATATATAAATTTTGCATCGCAAATAGACGTGCTTGGATTCTTTTAATCTACACGAAAGAATAAATATAAAAACTTATAGAAAGTTTGCATGATAAATATCGGTACACATGCTTGTACCATAAATCCAAATGATGTCTTTGGTGATTATTACTTGAATGACAACTTTAGCGTACATATTTTGGAGCACTTGTATCGTTTCTGTTTTAAGTTTCCATTTGGCAAATAACTATTCAATATATGTCATTTGAAAGCCCTGATATTCGAGGTTTGTTATCTGCCAACTCCAGGCTGCATTTCGAAACTAAAGAGCATAGAATATGAGTTTAATGACATAAGGACATCCACTAAAATTTGAATGCTTATAAAATCACAAGGTTTGCGTCAAACTTCGCTTTATCACCTCTTTAAATAATGATTTTTTTTAAATAGAACGGTTTCCCATATATTATCCTCTTGCACCATGATAGAGAATTGGCATTCTAGCAGAAATATAATAATAATAACTATTCTGCTGGCATCTATAAATTCAGTCATTTTCCTTAGAATGGGCCTTAGCAGCAGGTGTCTTCAGCAAGACGGGTGACCTGCCTTCACCATGAGGTGCTCACCTTAGATGTTCTTGGAAATAAAACTCATTTTCTGGAATTAGGTGGACTGCGTCTGAGAGATGTTCCCATAAACAAAATGCATATCGTGGAATTAATTCGATTGGGTTTATAAGATGTTCAAACAAAACCTATACTCTGCAAAGTCTTCATCCTTTTCAGCAATGCCTACAGTTGTATTTTCTGCTACACTGAATTCTAAACCCTAAACAGTTCGTTATTAAAAGAAAAGGAAAGAACATAAAAAGAAAAATTTTAGAGAATAAATTTTGTTCTCGGCGAGTGGGATTATCTTTTCCAAATTGACTAAAACAGTTTTTTCTTGCTTCATAATTTTTAGGTAATATTATGTACAGTTTAAAAATAATACAATGCTTATTTTTCAAAATTTTGCTCAACTATGTCAGAATCAAGAGAGCATGCAAAAACAAGAACTTAAACAATACATAAGAACTGATCCCAATTGCTACAGCAAATTCTTGAAAGAAAGAGATTCTATTGATATTCAATTTTCCTTGCTTACAATGTGCGCCCAATGCATCTTTAAAAAGATTTGAATCCATACAATAATTAGAAAAACAAACACAAGACTAATTTTAGTCTTTACATGCAAAATAACTAATATCTAATTTTTAGTTAACTCACTGAATGCTCAACTGTCAGTTTACTAACTGATTGCTTAATTGTAGCTTAAGTGCTTGCATGCATGAGGAGTGGAAAAATTAACTCCAATTCAACTTGAGTCTCTAACACTCCCCCTTAATTTCTACCACATACAATTTTAGAATTTACAATGCCTAAATTTTGTCTCAAAAAATCAAAGGTCTCTTTTGGTAATGCCTTTGTAAATATATCTGCTAATTGATCTTCAGATCTGCAAAAGTCCAAATGGATTTCTCCATTGTTCACTAATTCTCTGATAAAGTGAAATCTTGTATCAATGTGCTTGCTCCTCTTGTGAAACACATGATTTTTTGATAAAGCAATTGCTGATTTGTTATCACAGAAGATTGGTGTTGAATCCTTCTATGCTTGTAATAAATCTTTCAATATTCTTTTCATCCATGTTGCTTGACATGCTACTGATGTGGTTGCAACATACTCTACTTCAGTTGATGAAAGTGTCACTATAGGCTATTTTTTGGATGCCCATGTGACCACACCTATGCCTAAAAAAAAAGCATATCCAGAAGTACTCTTCCTATCATCAACGCTACCTACAAAATCACTATCTATAAAACCAATCAAACTAAAATCGTTAGTTGTGGAATATAAAATTCCATATTCTGTAGTTCCTGCCACATATCTCAATATCTTTTTTCCAACTTGCCAATGTGAGTCTTTTGGTGACTCCATGAATCTTGAGATTAAACTAACCCCATAACTGATATCTAGTCTAGTAGCTGTAAGATACATCAAATTGCCAACTAGTATTTTGAATATTGTAGAATCAACATTAGATCTTTGATCTTCTTTGCTAAGTTTAGTCCCTGTAGCAACTGGTGTAGGTGTTGGTTTACAATTCAGCGTCTTAAATCTCCTTAACACAACCTTTGCATATTTAGTTTGACAGATAAAAATTCCTTTCTCTGATTGTACAACTTTTATTCCCAAAAAATACTTCATTAATCTCAAATTTGTCAATTCAAATTCTTTCTTCATTGTTGATTTAAAAGTGTCTACAGATAAATTTTTAGTAAAAATCAAATCATCAACATATAAACACACAATCAAAATCTGACCTTCTTTGTTGATTTTTGTGTACAAAGTAGGCTCACTATCACTTCTACTGAATCCATTGTTTAACATATAAGAATCAATCTTGCTATACCATGCTCTTGGTGCTTGTTTGAGACCATAAAGAGCTTTCTTCAATATGTAAACTTTTTCTTCATGTCCTTGTACTTCATAACCTGTGGGCTGTTTCACATATACTTCTTCATCTAAAAAACCATTCAAAAAAGCTGATTTTACATCCATTTGATATACATACCAATTATTTTGAGTAACAATTGATAAAACCATTCTAACAATATCCAATCTAGCAACTGGTGTAAATGTTTCATTATAGTCAATTCCATGTTCTTGTGCAAAACCATTTGCTACTAACCTTGCCTTGTGCTTTTCAACATTTCCATCTGCATCAAATTTAGTCTTATAAACCCATTTGACTCTTATACAATCCTTACCTTTAGGTAGAGTAGTTAGATCCCATGTTTGATTTCTTTCAATAGCATTCATCTCTTCATCCATTGCTTTTAGCCAATGTTCCTCATTAACTGCTTCTTCATAATACATAGGATCATGAGTGAAAAAAGCAAAATTTGAAACCAAATCTATTTTCTCTTCTTCCTGATTATAAATCTCACACAAACTTTTCATTTTCTTACCTTTCAATTTTGATCTTAAAGTAGCAAGAGTTGGATCTAATTCTTCACTTACTTGTGAATTTGGAGTAGGGTGACATGCATGACTAGATGATTCACCTTGTTCAAACCTCCTAGGTGTTCTTATTGGAGTACTTGTGCCTGCTTGTGGAGAGGATTGTCCACCTTGCAAATTTTGTTCTTCAGAAACTTCTTCATCCTGTGGAATTGGTGCCCCAACTGTGATGGTGCTACCATCCCATGCTTTTGCTTCTTTAAATTCAACATCCTTGCTAAAAATCACTTGCTTTGAAATAGGGTTATATAGCTTATAAGCTTTTGATTCTTCAGAATAGCCAGTAAAAATGCATTTCTCACCTCTATCATCAAGCTTCTTTCTCAATTTAGATGGTATAAGAGAATATGCAACACAACCAAAAATTCTGAAGTGATATACACTATATTTCTTACCACTCCATGCTTCTTGTGAAATTCGATTTCTGACACTTTTTGTTGGGCTTCTATTCAGAATATACACTACACATGCTACTGCTTTTGCCCAATATTCATTTGACAAGCGTTTAGCTTTCAACATGCTTCTTGCCATTTCCATGATTATTTTGTTCTTTCTTTCTGCTACACCATTCTGTTGTGGTGTGTACCTTGTAGTCAATTGCCTTTTGATGTCATGATACCTGAAAAAATCTTGAAATGCATTAGACATATATTCACCTCCTCTATCAGATCTCAGTACCTTGATATAACGGCCACTCTGCTTTTCAACCATTGCCTTGAATTTTTTAAACTTTCCAAAGGCTTCAGATTTATTTTTGAGAAAGTATATCCAAGTCTTTCTGCTAAAGTCATCAATGAAGGTTAGGAAATAAGTAGTACCTCAAAATGATGTAGTTTGCATTAGTCCACATAAATCACTATGGACTAGCTCCAATATTCCCTTAGCTCTATATGAGCCTCCTACTGGAAAACTCTCTCTATGCTATTTTGCCAGAATACAACTGTCAAATGAACTTCCTGGCTTTTCTATTGGTGGTAAACCCTTCACCATATTTTTCTTCTGTAATAAATTCAAACCTCCAAAATGTAAATAGCCATACCTTAAGTGTCGTAGCCATGATTGGTCTAGCTGCAAGGATTTGTAGTGGGCTTCCTTTTTTCCTTGGATGCACTTAATATGAAGAGGGAACATGTGATTCTTGGTCATCTCCACTTTTCCTATCAACCTGTCACTTGGAAACTTGTCCAAAATTGTGCAAACATTATCCATAAAAGATACTTTGTAACCTTTTTGCACTAACTGACCAACACTCAAAAGATTATGTTTTAGTCCAGATACAAAATAAACATCAGGTATAAACCTTCTTTCACCATTCTTGGCCAAAACATTTATGACACCTTTACCCATGACATCAACTGTGATATCATTTCCTAATTTCACTTCTGATTTTACAGAATCATCAAGAATAGCAAAAAAAAATTATTTCCTATCATATGATTACTGCATCCACTATCTAAAAACCAAATATCTCTAGCCTATTCTTGAGTAACATTATAAGTAAGAAACATGCTTCCAAGATTATAACTAGATTCACCTGGATTAGAGCTAGATTCACCTGTGTAATTAGCATTCTGCTTGTACACATATCCTTGTTTATTTCTGCAGTCACTTACATAATGACCATATTTTTTGCAGTAATAACATTGAACATTAGATTTATCAAACCTCTATGAACCTTTCTAGAAGTGATTGTTGCCACATCCTCTACTGTTGTAGTTTTGATTACTGTTCTCACCTTCATCTGAATTGTTCCTTCCATATCAGCCTCTACCTCTTCCTCTAAAGCTTGACCTGGCTCTTCCTCTTCCTCTGCCAAAAGTTACCTATGACTTGAAGGCATTCTCAAGAGAAGTGTTATTCCTATTCATTCTAGATTCATGTGTTAACAAAGAACCCATTAATTCATCTACAGATAATTGTTCCAAATCCTTGGTTTCCTCAATAGCTACAACTATTGCATCAAATTTACTGGGTAAACATCTGAGTATTTTCTCTATGATCTTCTGATTCGTGATAGATTCTCCATTAGATCTAATTTAATTCACTATATTCAAAACTTGACCCATAAACTGGTCTATAGATTATGATTCATTCATTTGCAAATTTTCAAAAGTTTTCCTAGAGATTGTAATTTAGTAATTTTTACCTTTGTATTACCTCTATAGGTAGTCTCCAGAATTTTCCATGCCTCTCTAGATCTTGTTGTTGCTACAAGTCTAGAAAATATAGATTCATCCAATGCCTGTTGGATGAGAAATAATGCTTTTGCATTTTTTTTGTTCTCTTTAAGCTGGTCCTTTTGTGCTTGATTTAATCCCAGATGGGTTGCCTCATCTTGTGGTTCTACAAAACCACTCTCTACTAGATCCCATATATCTTGTGAGCAAAATAAAGTTCTCATCTTAATTGCTCAAAAATCATAATTCTTACCATTGAAAATGGGAATTTGAGGCTGTGAAATACTATTGTACACTGTCATTTCTCACGCTTGAATGACTTTCTAGTCACTATTTTTGAAACACAGTCACTGATGACGGTTAAACTACTGAGGTCGATCAGCTGATATTGTTGATGTCAGTTTTATTACTGATGTCGGTCTTGGAGTTAGCCGATGTGTCAGGATGCGAAACACCGGAAGCATACAATTGATTACCAAATACCAAGCAACTTAATATGTGGAAATAAACCAAATTCACCAAGTAACTAGAATTCAGAATAACACAGCGTATGAGAGACAATTCACAACTTGTATTAACACTTTATACACAAAAGAATATAATAAAGAAGATGCCACTTCTTCTCCACCACCTTACAGAGGTTTCCCACACCTCAAGTGAATAGTAATTCTTCTCCCCAAAGCTCTCCCTCTCACAGGTCCCAACACCCAACTCAAATACAGAGTTGGTGTTCACCTCCCATGCTCCACGCACAACACAAGTGCTCCACGCACTCCACAAGCACTCCACGTGCTCCACAAGTACTCAAGGTACTTCAAGTAGATCTCCCATGAATCCGCAATAACCTGCAATTCAACAGACCATACTTATGGAAGAAAATCCCTTGCCTTCCTCTTAGCTCTATTCGAGTACACACCTGTACTCCAAGTAGATCCCGCCTGATACTGCTCCCTATTGTGTTGCTATCTATATGATCTTGCACACCTGCAAATCAAACAACGGTTCTGCTCACTTGTGAACCTTGACCTTGCACACACATACACCTGCAGATCAACAATCTTACTTACCATGTAGATCTCCTATATAGGCCATGCAACTGTGACCAAGATCCTACACTCCTGAAGAATCCAGCTGACTCTCCAAACCAGCACCAACACCCCTGGTACTGCTGTGGAACTAGGAGGAACACCCTTGCTCACCTCACACACAAAAGGAGCAAACTTTGCTCAACTCAAACTAGCCCACTTTTCCAATACAACCATGAGTCTATTATATAGATCTCATCAAACAATAATTAGACATCTAATTACAATAATTAGATCCGCAGCTCTCAGTCTAAAAATAGATCTCTTCATGCAAACACTTAGTTCGTTAGCTAACTGCCCGTAATTAGCTCACAGTCGAACCACACAGGTGACCGACGTTGGTCCCTGTCTGCCTGGAGGTGACCGACGTCGGCCGATATATGACCGACGTCGGTTGCTTCTCTATGCTATCCTGCCGACGTCGGTTGATCAGACTGACCCCAACTTCTCTGCAACTTAGCAACCTTCATCAACCTCCTCTCTTGTTTGCATCAGTGAAGCTTTTAGCTCCACAATCCTAACAATCTCCCACTTGGAGATAAACAGTTGCATTGTACCTGTACCTGTACTCTGTCTAATATATTTCCTGGTTTGTATCCCTCTTCAAGCTCCCACCTGAAGACAACCCACCACACATCCCGTGGTGTACCACCTGTCATCTGAGTACCCTGCCACATCCGAACCTACAACACCTGTAGTGAAGTCCTGACCCTGCATAGCAACCCCTGCTGCCGGTCCCTCTCAAAAACCTGAGAACCCACTTCCCCGAATTGGCTCCTAACTCTGACAGCTCCCACTGCATGGAAATATTTAGGTCTATACCAGACCTCATGTGATTTCAGACACTTTACCTGTCCAGCCCTTAGTGTGCTCCGGCTCTGCATTCCGAACCTCGCCAACACCTGATTCACATCAGCTCCCACTCGAGACAAAATCAACCTATGATCTCCATACCTCCCATGTCAAAAAATTTTGCTGCTCCAAACTCCTCATGACATGACACTGAACTAATCTTACCCTTAGCTCAGCAAAACCCTGTATATACACCCCTGCTAGCTAGCATACTATCCACATACAGCAATAGAATGATGTCATGACTCATCATCCACCTGGTAAGACAAACCATAGTAGTTACCCTGACATTGACTGAAGCCATGCTTCGTCCTCCACCTGTCAAAACCTGTACCACTGTCCTGCAGCTCCTCAAGACCATATGGCTGGTCTTCCGTCTCACGTATTCATTCTCTCTATTCTTCTACTAAGGAATCCATTCGTCTCTGTGCTTTCATCTAGCTGGCAAACCTACCAAAACTCCCGTTCAGTTCTGCATCATATCCCTGCCTAGCTCCCACCTGTTTCCTAGATCCTTCCTGCTCTACAATCAGCAACAAGTATGAAGAAGAGGAACACGAATTTGAGGGCCTACTTATGCCTTCAGTCCTCTATATGGGTGTTTGAGACTCTTTGACAACATGCTGTCCACCCAAAATTCGTTACAGTGACCGACCTCGGTCACTCCACAGTCTGCATCCGACCGACGTCGATTCTCATGCGTCTGTCCCTGACTACCAACCTGCCAGCGCTGGTGTCCCTGCTGCCGACGTCAGTCCTCCTGACCGACATCGGTCTTACATACTGCCGATGTCGGTCCCATGATCGACATCGGTCTTACCCTCCCTGACATCGCTGGCTTCGGTCTGCACATGACCGACATCGGCAGCTGTCTGTTCGACGTCGGTTCTTCCTGACCGACGCCGGTGCCTGTGTTCGCCTGTGAGTGATGACTTTTTTACCCACGAGCTCCTTTGGATCAAAACACATGTCCAAACTACTCTGCTCAGATGTATCCAGCCTCATCCACTGAACTCTGTCCACCATCTCTTCCAAGAACACCAAGGCTTTCCAGTTTTTAAGCCTGTCAAATATATCTGTCTTCCACTTAAGAACATGCATCTCCTTCCTGCTTATGTGACCAAGCCTACGAAGCCACGTCTCTGCAACAGAAGAAGAATCAGTAATATAAACAAGTAGATAAAGTATACCTATTTTCTTACCACCAGCTAATTCAAGTGCTACTGCTGTGAGAGTTCTTGTGCATCTCTCATCACCCAATCTTTCTAAAGAAATTAGCCATATCTCCAGACCTGGGACCTGCATGACCTTCATCAACACCTGTGTGTTGGCCACCTGCAATTTCAGCTTCACTTCCCCTTTGCCAATTCTTTGGCAAGGCTTACCAGCTCCTCTACCTGGGGCTGCGTGGAAAGAGGCAACCGAATCTTTTATCCAAGATTCAACTTTATCCAAGAAACCTGCAAACACATCCTGTGCAACAACACCTGCTACATCTGTATCTTCAGTTTTTTCATGCTGATCTGCTACCAACCAACAATCTTCTTTTACCTGCTCTTTCTTTCCATCGGACCGTGAGTGACCGTCTATGCTTTTCAACTCCTCCATTCTTAGCTTACTTTGATCTGTCGTTGCTCTACTCCCACTCGATCAGAAACCCCTGAGAGTGCCTTGTAACCAAACACAACCCTGCTTCCTGCAACCTTAGCTCTGATACCACTTGTCAGGATGCGAAACACCAGAAGCATACAATTGATTACCAAATACCAAGCAACTTAATATGCGGAAATAAACCAGATTCACCAAGTAACTAGAATTCAGAATAACACAGCATATGAGAGACAATACACAACTTGTATTAACACTTTATATAGAAAAGAATACAATAAAGAAGATGCCACTTCTTTTCCACCACCTTACAGAGGTTTCCCACACCTCAAGTGAACAGTAATTCTTCTCCCCAAAGCTCTCCCTCTCACAGGTCCCAACACCCAACTCAAATACAGAGTTGGTGTTCACCTCCCATGCTCCACGCACAACACAAGTGCTCCACGCACTCCACAAGCACTCCACCTGCTCCACAAGTACTCAAGGTACTTCAAGTAGATCTCTCATGAATCCACAATACCCTGCAATTCAACAGACCATACTTATGGAAGGAACTCCCTTGCCTTCCTCTTAGCTCTATCCAAGTACACACCTGTACTCCAAGTAGATCCTGCCTGATATTGCTCCCTGTTGTGTTGCTGTCTATATGATCTTACACACCTGCAAATCAAACAACGGTTCTGCTCACCTGTGAACCTTGACCTTGCACACACATACACTTGCAGATCAACGATCTTACTTACCATGTAGATCTCTTATATAGGCCATGCAACTGTGACCAAGATCCTACACTCCTGAAGAATCTAGCTGACTCTCCAAATCAGCACCAACACGCCTGGTACTGCTGTGGAACTAGGAGGAACACCCTTACTCACCTCACACACAGAAGGAGCAAACTTTGCTCAACTCAAACTAGCCCACTTTTCCAATACAACCATGAGTCTATTATATAGATCTCATCAAACAATAATTAGACATCTAATTACAATAATTAGATCCGCAGCTCTCAGTCTAAAAATATATCTCTTCATGCAAACACTTGGTTCGTTAGCTAACTGCCCGTAATTAGCTCGCAGTCGAACCACATAGGCGACCGACGTCGGTCCCTGTCTGCCTGGAGGTGACCGACGTCGACCGATATATGACCGACGTCGGTTGCTTCTCTATGCTATCCTACCGACGTCGGCTGATAAGACCGACCCCAACTTCTCTGCAACTCAGCAACCTTCAGCAACCTCCTCTCCTGTTTGCATCAGTGAAGCTTTTAGCTCCACAATCCTAACAATCTCCCACTTGGAGATAACCAGCTGCACTGTGCTTGTACCTGTACTCTATCTAATCTGTTTCCTAGTTTGTATCCCTCTTCAAGCTCCCACCTGAAGACAACCCACCACACATCCCGTGGTGTACCACCTGTCATCTGAGTACCCTGCCACATCCGAACCTACAACACCTGTAGTGAAGTCCTGACCCTGCATAGCAACCCCTGCTGCCGGTCCCTCTCAAAAACCTGAGAACCCACTTCCCCGAATTGGATCCTAACTCTGACAGCTCCCACTGCATGGGAATATTCAGGTCTATACCAGACCTCATGTGATTTTGAACACTGTACCTGTCCAGCCCTTAGTGTGCTCCGGCTCTGCATCCCGAACCTCGCCAACACCTGATTCACATCAGCTCCCACTCGAGACAAAATCAACCTGTGATCTCCATGCCTCCCATGTCAAAGAATTTTGCTGCTCCAAACTCCTCATGACATGACACTGAACTAATCTTACCCTTAGCTCAGCAAAACCCTGTATATACACCCCTGCTAGCTAGCATACTATCCACATACAGCAACAGAATGATGTCATGACACATCATCCACCTAGTAAGACAAACCATAGTAGTTACCCTGACATTGACTGAAGCCATGCTTCATCCTCCACCTGTCAAAACCTGTACCACTGTCCTGCAGCTCCTCAAGACCATATGCCTGGTCTTCCGTCTCACGTATCCATTCTCTCTATTCTTCTACTAAGGAATCCATTCATCTCTATGCTTTCATCCAGCTGGCAAACCTACCAAAACTCTCGTTCGATTCTGCATCATATCCCTACCTAGCTCCCACCTGTTTCCTAGATCCTTCCTGATCTACAATCAGCAACAAGTATGAAGAAGAGGAACATGAATTTGAGGGCCTACTTACACCTTCAGTCCTTCGTATGGGTGTTTGAGACTCTTTAACAACATGCTGTCCACCCAAAATTCGTTACAGTGACCGACCTTAGTCACTCCACAGTCTGCATCTGACCGACGTCGGTTCTCATGCATCTGTCCCTAACTACCAACCTGCCAGCGCTGGTGTCCCTGCTGCCGACGTCGGTCCTCCTGACTGACATCGGTCTTACATACTCCCGACGTCGGTCCCATGACCGACGTCGGTCTTACCCTCCCCGACATCGCCGGCTTCGGTCTGCACATGACCGACATCGGCACCTGTCTGTTCGACGCCGGTTCCTCCTGACCGACGCCGGTACCTGTGTTCGCCTATTAGTGATGACTTTTTTACCCGCGAGCTCCTTTGAATCAAAACACATGTCCAAACTGCTCTGCTCAGATGTATCCAGCCTCATCCACTGAACTCTGTCCACCATCTCCTCCAAGAACACCAAGGCTTTCCAGTTCTTAAGCCTATCGAATATATCTGTCTTCCGCTTAAGAACATGCATCTCCTTCCTGCTCATATGACCAAGCCTACGAAGCCACGTCTCTGCAACAGAAGAAGAATCAGTAATATAAACAAGTAGATAAAGTATACCTATTTTCTTACCACCAGCTATTCAAGTGCTACCGCTGTGAGAGTTCTTGTGCATCTCTCATCACCCAATCTTTCTGAAAAAATTAGCCATATCTCCAGACCTGGGACCTGCATGACCTTCATCAACACCTGTGTGTTGGCCGCCTGCAATTTCAGCTTCACTTCCTCTTTGCCAATTCTTTGGCAAGGCTTACCAGCTCCTCTACCTGGGGCTGCATGGAAAGAGGCAACCGAATCTTTTATCCAAGATTCAACTTTATCCAAGAAACCTGCAAACACATCCTGTGCAACAACACCTGCTACATCTGTATCTTTAGTTTCTTCATGCTGATCTGCTACCAACCAACAATCTTCTTTTACCTGCTCTTTCTTTCCATCAGACCGTGAGTGACCGTCTATGCTTTTCAACTCCTCCATTCTTAGCTTACTTTGATCTGCCGTTGCTCTACTCCCACTCGATCAGAAACCCTTGAGAGTGCCCTATAACCAAACACAACCCTGCTTCCTGCAACCTTAGCTCTGATACCACTTGTCAGGATGCGAAACACCGGAAGCATACAATTGATTACCAAATACCAAGCAACTTAATATGCGGAAATAAACCAGATTCACCAAGTAACTAGAATTCAGAATAACACAGCATATGAGAGACAATACATAACTTGTATTAACACTTTATACAGAAAAGAATACAATAAAGAAGATGCCACTTCTTCTCCACCACCTTACAGAGGTTTCCCACACCTCAAGTGAACAGTAATTCTTCTCCCCAAAGCTCTCCCTCTCACAGGTCCCAACACCCAACTCAAATACAGAGTTGGTGTTCACCTCCCGTGCTCCACGCACAACACAAGTGCTCCACGCACTCCACAAGCACTCCACGTGCTCCACAAGTACTCAAGGTACTTCAAGTAGATCTCCCATGAATCCACAATAACCTGCAATTCAACAGACCATACTTATAGAAGGAACTCCCTTGCCTTCCTCTTAGCTCTATCCGAGTACACACCTGTACTCCAAGTAGATCCTGCCTGATACTGCTCCCTGTTGTGTTGCTGTCTATATGATCTTACACACTTGCAAATCAATCAACGGTTCTGCTCACCTGTGAACCTTGACCTTGCACACACATACACCTGCAGATCAATGATCTTACTTACCATGTAGATCTCCTATATAGGCATGCAACTGTGACCAAGATCCTACACTCCTGAAGAATCCAGCTGACTCTCCAAACCAGCACCAACACGCCTGGTACTGCTGTGGAACTAGGAGGAACACCCTTGCTCACCTCACACACAGAAGGAGCAAACTTTGCTCAACTCAAACTAGCCCACTTTTCCAATACAACCATGAGTCTATTATATAGATCTCATCAAACAATAATTAGACATCTAATTACAATAATTAGATCCACAGCTCTCAGTCTAAAAATAGATCTCTGCATGCAAACACTTGGTTCGTTAGCTAACTGCCCGTAATTAGCTCGCAGTCGAACCACACAGGCGACCGACGTCGGTCCCTATCTGCCTGGAGGTGACCGACGTCGGCCGATATATGACCGACATCGGTTGCTTCTCTATGCTATCCTGCCGACATCGGCTGATCAGACCGACCCCAACTTCTCTGCAACTCAGCAACCTTCAGCAACCTCCTCTCCTGTTTGCATGAGTGAAGCTTTTAGCTCCACAATCCTAACACGATGTCAGACTCTGTATTGCCGATGTCGGTCTCTATGCTGCCTACTGGTAAATCTTGTGCTTGACTGCTTCGCTCTCCTTTCTTCTTGTCACCTCCCTGCTAGCTACTTTCTTAACCAGGCGCTTCTGCCACAACCTGTGCTCTAATACCAATTTTTCAAAATTAAGAGAGCATGCAAAAACAAGAACTTAAACAATAAATAAGAACTGATCCCAATTGCTACAGCAAATTTTTGAAAGAAAGAGAGTCTATTGATCTTCAATTTTCCTTGCTTACAATGTGCACCCAATGCATCTTTAAATAGATTTGAATCAATACAATAATTAGAAAAGCAAACACAAGACTAATTTTAGTCTTTACATGCAAAATAACTAATATCTAATTTTTAGTTAACTAACTGAATGCTCAATTGTCAGTTTACTAACTGATTGCTTAACTGTAGCTTAAGTGCTTGCATGCATGAGGAGTGGAGAAATTAACTCCAATTCACCTTAAGTCTCTAACAAACTATTAAAACTTTTTCCTTGTTAAAATTTTCAATATACTATTGTAACTTATCAAAAAAATATACAATATTATTGTAGCATATTTGTAATTGGTATGTTTTATTTTCTATTTTGTTGTGCAAGATGTTGCCATGGCAGCTTGGGCTTCAATGTTGCATTTTACTAAAAACAATTAATTTTCCCAATCAAACCTACTTACATGGGTCACTATAGCAATCTTAGAGGGCCAATTTTTCATGAATCTTGCTACAGTCGCACTCAGGTTCAGGCTATCTAGAGACTCAGGGTGATGTTTTTTGGGTTGATCAATATGTTGGAAAATGTGGCTGAAGCCACCTATACTCTAGCCTCTTAGACATTGATGGCAATCAAATCCTGTAAATATGCACCATAGACCAAATCCACATTAGCTTGATGATAACCATTCTCTAGTTGTCTTTCTGTCACATCTTGGTGACTTCTGCATATCCTATTGCATATGTAATTAATGCATATCTTAGCCACTGGATCTTTCTTATTAATGCTTTTATATTGCT
Source organism: Torreya grandis (assembly GCA_037957365.1). Lineage (NCBI taxonomy): Eukaryota > Viridiplantae > Streptophyta > Pinopsida > Cupressales > Taxaceae > Torreya > Torreya grandis. Next base: position 562,913 of record JARHVA010004909.1, on the reverse strand, counting down.
TGGAGGCCAAGCTTAGAGTCTTTCATGAGTTTTCTAGATCCTTCTAAGAATAATATAAATATATGTAACCCCTACATTTTATGCTATATACAGAAGTGCATCATAGCTGAAGCTGGTAGGATCAATGAGCCTTAGAACGGCCATTGAATCCAGTTGTGAAGGTCTACAAAATGGCCAATGTATTGTGAGGATGAGAGTTGAAGCTCATTAAAAGAGTTTATAATATAAATCTCTATTATAAGCAAGTGCATTAAAATAATTAGCTTTCTTATGTTTTCCATTTGTAATCTGTATTTCATGTTGTGAGTGTTTCGTAGAGCTATAGCTCTAGTTTTAGTTTCCATGAAATGTTGTCAGTCTACTTGTAGGTAGTTTTATTTCTTTCATGTGGTATCAGAGCCCATGGAGAAAAAACTAGGAAGTTGTAGAAGTTGTAGAAAGAGGTTCAAAGATGAAGGTTTGCTCAGTTGTCTGCTAAGCCCTGTGTTGATGTAAGCTGAAAAAGAAAGAGCCGTAGCTCGTGGCCAAATGTTGTGCTATCCCAGTCAAATATGTTGTTATATGAATCATGTTGAGCATCCTAGATCTGTATAAGAATATGTGTTTTCATGATGGAAGGTCTGTATGATGTTGATAGCTGATGGTGTAGACCCTCGAAAGTTGCTACGAAAACAACAACAGTATCATCAGAGAAGACCCTGGCAGTTTGTGGGAAGATGTTCAGAGAAGAGTGAAGCACTGCCTTCAAGAGCAGTTAGTATTTTGTGATAAGAGATGAGTGCAAGTGCCTGTTGATCCAGGTAGATCGTTGAGTTGGAGCAGTGGAAAACATCAGCTGATAAGGAGAGAGCTTCCAGCCAGTGTGTGAAAGAGCATTTGAGGTTTCTCTAGAAGCGTTGATAGTCCAAGTAGAATATGAGAAAATCCAAGTATTTGTCTCTGTTGAATGTCATAGCACTATGTTTATCTTGGAGGTGAAAGACAAGAGTTGCATCATGGTGTTCGATTATCTAATAGTGCCCTTGTGGAAGTAGTGATTCTTGCTGACCATTACATTAGCGAGCCGTTTCAATCAGTAGCTGAACATTGAAAAGTTATTTCATATGGCAAAGCAGCGTAGCAAAAATAAATAAATAAAGTATCATAGTCTAGGCAGACCCAAGGAGATCGGGCAAGGAGAATGTTAGGAAGAAGATGTAGATGTGAGGAAGAGCTGTCAACACTAGAAGAAAGAGTAGCCAAAAATGATCCATTTTGAAGCCAAATAACTAGCCGCAACTAGCAGATTCATCCATGATTTCATGGTTGGAAGGCCCTGATGAAACACCACCTGTGAGTGAAAAACTGGCAATAATATTTAGAATATGAGAAGTGTTTTAGCTGCCTGTCATGAAAGCTGTTGTAGAGCAGTTTATCCATTTGTGAGATGCTAAGACGTGAGCGTTCCAGTGAAGGAGTGGGGAACTAAAGAAAAGAGTGAAGGAGTGACACTGAAAGCAGAGATCAAACAGAGTTATGGGTCAAAAGTTATGGAGCTAAGTTGTTCTATCTTTAGAATCTATTTTTCCTAGACAGTCATTTTGACATGTGGAAGAGATCAAATAGAGTTATGGGTCAAAAGTTATGGCCCCCTTAAGGGTAGTTTATTTTTTCTACATCATTTTTCCCTAAGTGAAAACAACTCGGCCCCTACAAATTATCTTCATTGTACTATTGTTATTTTCCTTTATCAATTTTCTTCAACACCCATTCTGTAGTCCAAGTGTTGTTTTCTTGTTATAATCATTCCCATTGCACCAAATCCCTGTTATAATTTCTTTGTCATCTTCATATCTAAACCATGCACTATTTTTTCTCTCTTCTTCTTTAAAACCTGCTACTATTAATTTACTTTGTCATCTTCACCATCTTCTCCATAGAATTCATATAAATTTGAAACATTAAATACTGGAGATATATCAAAATTTTGTGGTAAACTTATCTCATAGGCATTATCATTGATTTTCTTCACAATCTTGCATGGTCCAATTTCCCTGTACTCCAACTTATTATATGTGTTTTTTAGAAATCTATCTTTCCCCAATTAAATCATTACCAACTCTCCTTCAAATACCTTTGATCTTCTTCTGCCATCCACTACTACTTTATATTTTTTATTATTTTTCTAAGACTACTGCATATGCTCTGTAAATGCTTTTGCATCATCACTAATTCAATTTACAATTAGCAATTGTACCAAATCTAAAATACCCATAGGATTTGTCCCATAAATAATTGGAAAATGTGACTTTCTTGTTGATCTATTCACTAAACTATTATATTCAAACTCAGTGTGTGGTAAAGCCAAGTCCCATTGCTTTGGCTTCTCTCCCACTATGCATCTCAATAAATTTTATAAGCTCATATTCATAACTTATGTCTATCTATCTGTGTGTGGGTGATATGCACTACTGAATTGTACCTTAGTACATATATTCTTCTACAAAGTCCTCCAAAAATGACTTGAAAATTTTGTGTCCCTATCTTGAAGTAATAATTTTTGGAACACCATGCAATCTCATAATATCCATAAAAAATAAATTTGCAATTCTAGTGGCATCATTAGTTTTCTTACATGCAATGAGATGAACCATTTTAGAAAATTTGTCTATAATAACAAAAATTAAATCATTATCTCTTTGCGTGTTTAGCAATCCCAACATAAAATCCATACTCAAATCTGTCCATGGTCTTCTTGGAACTGATAATGATATGTATACTCTAGTATTTTATGCATGTCTTTTAGCCACTTGATATATTCTACACTTTGAAACATATCTTGTCACATATCTCTTCATATTTGACCAAAAGTATTTTTTCTTCACCAAAGCTATTGTTTTTATCTTACCAATATGTCCAATTAAACCACCACTGTGCAATTCTCTTATTATATTGTCTCATATAGATCCAACTGAAATACATAATTATTTTCTTTTAAAGAGATAACCTTCATGTATAAGATACTCATCATGAATAGTATATGTACCACATGTTAATGAATGTTTGCACTTCTTAACTACATTACTAAAATATGATTCAGTATCATATAATTCTTTGATAGCTTCAAATCCAACTACTTCACTCACCATAGTAGTTAATAATGTTACCTTCCTGCTTAATGCATCAGCAACCTAATTTTATTTTTTTGATTTATGCTTCAACACAAAAGTATACCCCTACAAGAATGAAACCCATTTTACATGCCTACTATTCAACTTCTTTTGTGTATTCACATATATTGAAACCTCATGATATGTAAATAGTATGAACTCCTTAGACACCAAGTAATACCTCCAATGTCTTAATGCTTATATAATTTCATATAATTTAACATCATAAGTAGAATACTGTGTTCTTATCTTATTCAATTTTTCATTGAAATATGCTATTGGCTTTCCTTCTTAACTCAGCACAACACCAATTCTCACAAATGAAGCATCACAATCAACTTCAAATACTTTGTTAAAATTTGGTAATGCTAAAATTGATCTTTTTGTAATCTTGTTCTTCAAAATTTTGAAACTTTCTATGGCTTCTCTAGTCCATGCAAATTCTTTCCCTTTTAATGCAATATGTTATTGATGTCACAACACTACTAAAATTTTTAATAAATTTTCTGTAAAAAGTTGTTAAATCATGGAAACTTCATACTCTATAATGTTTCTTGGAATAGGCCACTCCACTATTACTTTTATCTTTTCTTCATCCATTTTCACACCATCTGTTAAAACTATAAATCTCAAAAATACCAAATTGATCTATATAAACTTGCACTTCTTTAAATTTACATACAACTTATTTCATAGCAAATCCATTACCATTCTCAAATTCTATAAGTGTTCTTCTTTAGTCTTATTGAATATCAAAATAAACAACCATAAACTTACCAATATATTCTCATAGCACTGTATTCATCACCCTCATAGATATTTTAAGTACATTAGATACTCTGAAGGGCATCACCATCCACATATATAAGCCATCTCTAGTCTTGAATGTAATTTTTCAATCATCTTCATGAATTTGAATCTAATAATAACCTCTCCTTAGATCAATCTTGGTGAAATATTTTGCTCTTGCAAGCACGTCTATCATATCATCTAAACGAGGTATAGAAAACTTATACTTGATTGTAATTTTATTAATTGTTCTATTATCCACACACATTCTCCATCTTCCATTTTTTTTTTTGGAGTTAGCAACGCTAGTGTTGCACATGGACTCATACTCTCCCTTATCACCTTCTTCATTAGTAATTTAGTAACTTTTTTATTTAATTTTACATGTTCTGTTGGACTCATCCTATAAGCAACTTGATTGGGTAGAGATGATCCTAAAATTAAATAAATGTGATGCTGAATATCTCTCTTTGATGGTAAACCATTTGGTAACTCATCAGACATAACATCTGCATATTCTTTTGACACTTTTGTTGCTTCTGTTGGTATTGACACTATTTATGTTTCTTCATTCTTTACTACTAATACATAAAAACAACCTGTGACCTTTATATCTCGGATAAACTATTTAGTAGAGAGTATATTTTTTGTCTTTTCTTCCTCTTTAAGAGGTAATAAAACTACTTTTGTACCACCATTCCACAAAGTATATGTTTTCTCTGCTCCATCATGAGTTATTTTTTTGTCAATTTGCCAAGGTCTCCCCAATAGCAAATGGCATGCATCTATCAGAATAACATCACACCATATCTCATCATTATAAGTTTTTTTTATAGAAAACTTGATTAAGCACCTTTTATCTACTATAACTTCATTTCCTTTCTTAAGCCATGAAATCTAATAAGGATTAGGATGCTTTTCATATTGCAAATTTAGTTTCTCAATCATTTTGTTAGAAACTATATTTTCACAACTACCACAATCTATAATTACTTTACATATCTTTCCACCCGAAGTACATCTTGTTCAAAAAATATTTGATCGTAGCCATGCATCACCACCTTATTTATTCTGCACTTATTTCTTCCTTGGAGCGATCAGGGTTCTTCTCATCATGAGATTCTCTCCTACATCTATAGGTACAACTTCAATATTCTGCTCTTCTATTCAACCTCAACTAGATTTACTCTTGGGTGATCTTTTTACCTCATTTTTTGATCTTGATAGTGTGGACACTCTAATGTTATGTGCCCTTCTTCTCCACATATATAACAGATATAAGATTTATGTTGATTCGAGAACCATCCTCTAGCATCACCATAACCTTGCTCTCTCTAAAATCCTCTTCCTCTCTGTAGGTATTGAAACCCTTGCCTATTATCATCTTGTCTTTTTGTACCATGTGACAATTCACCTTTATTGACATTAAAGCCACCTCTTGTGGGATTAAACCCACCTCATCCCCTTATTGGATGGGATCCACCCCTTCTTGGACCAGGAGATGTCATTCTAAAATTCTATGTATTTTGTATTTTTTTTGCCTTCAAAGTTAATGGATAAGCCTCCTCCATGTTAAGTATTCTATGCATGCTTAATTCATCTTGAATAGAAACTTTTAAACCATTTAGATATCTTAAAGCCATCTGTGCTTCTATTTCATCATGCTTCACTCATATGGAAAGCTTATAAAATTTATTTGTATACTCTTGTATACTATGATCTTTTTGCCTCAAATTCTGAAATCTTATGTATAGGGTTTGTGCATAATCTACGAGAAAAAATTTCTCCCTCAACTTCTTTTTCATTTTTTCCATGAATTAATATTTTTTTTACATTTTCTCAGTGTCTCTTTCTATAAGTGATCCCACCAAATCATTGCATGACATTTTAATTTCATGCATGCAAACTTTACTTTCTTATCTTCTCTCATATCCTTTCACTTAAAGAACTTCTCCATGTTATTCATCCAATCTATCAACTCCTCTGGTTTTAAACTATCTCCATAATCTAAAACATTAACTTTGATTCCTTCATTTTTTCCTTCTAAAGCCTAAACCATCTTCTCTTCCATCAATGGTGGTTGCTCTTGCTATTCTTTTTCTTGCTAAACTTCTTCATCATGATCTGTTTCCTCATCACCACCTTGTCTTCTTTATTAGTTGGTGATAACCTCTGTTATTTATTGAACTTGTCTCTCTAGTCTTGTATAGTCTGATTCATCTACGCAACACGTCTTCATCATCTCGTCATTCTTTACTCCTCTAAGATTTAAACTTGCTCTGATACTAGATAATGAAGCCAAAAACTATATAAAAAAATAAGAAAATTACCAATAGGTCAAGATCTTGAAATAATACTTAGAATTAATTTGTATCGATTGCTTGAAATAATTATAAACTCCAACCATGCTTAACTAAGCCTCAGCTTTAAAATTAGAGTTTACATGTAAAATTAGAAAAACTAAAATCTAAAAAAAATGCTTATTTTTAAAACTCTCAAAATAATCCAAAAAATCTTCCGGGATATCGTAAACACCATAATTAGACTACAAGATGAAATTTAGCTAAAGTTGATGTCTGGTTATAAAAATATATAATTTTTAAAAATAAACAATTCTTGAAAAAATCATTAAAAGCTAATTTTGGATCCTTAGATGATCACATTTGGACTTTGAAAAAAATTAAAATTATTTCAAAGTGGATAGAGCTACTTAGGTCAGAATCAAACATTTCGAGACGGTCATTTTGGTGTGTGAGAGTTCAAACGAAATTACAGGGCAAAATTTATGGCCTCCAAAAGGTCGGCTTATTTTTTTTGCACGAGAAAGATGATCCAAAGATGCATCTAATGCCACGAAAAGAGGCATCGAATGTGTTCAAGATCAAACCAAAGTCTACGTGGTGGTGGTGTATTTTGTATATAAGGCGATGTATTCTGCATGAGAGGTGGTATATTTTGCAAAGAAAAAGTAGGAGGAGTTTGAGACCAATTTTTAACTTACGAGGAAGAATGTGTGAAGATGCAGCTCTGAAGAACACTCTGATAGTCTAGAGTAAGGGGGAGTGTTGGAAAACGTGGCTAAAGCCACCTATACTCTAGCCTATCAGAGATTGATGGCAATCAAATCCTATAGATATGTGTCGTAGACCAAATCCACATTAGCTTGCTAACAACCATTCTCCAGCTATCTTTCTGTCAAATCTTGGTGACTTCCGCATATCATGTTGCATATGTAATTAATGCATATCCTAGATAATGGATCTTTCTTATTAATGCATTTATATTGCTTGGAGGCCAAGTTTAGAGTCTTTCATGAGTTTCTTATATCCTTCTAAGAATAATATAAATATATGTAACCCCTACATTTTATGCTATGCATAGAAGTGCATCCCAATTGAAGCTGGTAGGATCAATGAGCCTCAGAACGACCATTGAATTCAGTGGTGAAGGCCTACAGAACAGCCACCCCTACATTTTATGCTATGCATAGAAGTGCATCCCAATTGAAGCTGGTAGGATCAATGAGCCTCAGAACGACCATTGAATTCAGTGGTGAAGGCCTACAGAACAGCCATTATGTTGTGAGGATCAGAGCTGAAGCTCATTAAAAGAGTCTGTAATATAAATCTCTATTATAAGCAAGTACATAAAAAGAATTGGCTTTCTTATGTTTTTCATTTATAATCTGTGTTTCATGTTGTGAGTGTTTTGTAGAGCTGTAGCTTTATTTTTAGTTTCCATGAAATGTTGTCAGTCTACTTGTAGGTAGTTTTGTTTCTTTCACAATAGGCATTTATCTTATACAATAGTATGCAGACTAGTTCTGGAGAGTTTTTTTAAAGCTTCCATGGGATTTATAGATGCAATATGATAAAAGGTTTATTGATTTTATGTCTGGAGAAGAATATTTGGATGGCTGCCTTAATTTCATCCTCTCTTTGATTGATACCACCAGCGCCCAGGCCAATTAACGGAGAAGAATATTTGGGATCCTGTGTTGAGTTCAACCATTCATTCTAAAGCTCCCATAATGCCTTTACATATTAAAAATTAGTAAGTAGTATTCAGGGTTTATCATTTGTGATTAAATTTCATGCCAAACAAATATATACAAAAATAAAGTATTCTTGTGGAATAATGAATCGCATGTAACAATTAATTCTAAAGAATCGTAGTTTGAACAGGGGATTAAATCATGTTAATTTACGGTTAACTATTTTTGTACTATATCAATTGTAACATATTTTAAGCAAATATATTTTCAGAGACCATAAAATCCTTACCTAGTAATATTAGTAGCAATTATTTGAGAGTGACAAATATCAGGTTGAAAGTGATCAACAACGTTGTCAATGGTTTGCTAAGTCCTGTGCGTAATGGCAAATTTTTGAATATTTTTGAAAGAATAGTCTACAAGACTAGTCCTCAACAATATCTATGTTCTCTGTTTGTAATGTCTATCATTTGCCAACTAGCCATAGTTTGTGGCAATAGCAATACGCTGAAGCTATCTTTGCTTCCACAATAGTTTGACAACTTCCATTCCCATTTGCCACGGTAAATATCTCCCATGTTCACCCTGTTATGAAAATGATTGGCATAAACATAAACTTAAAAAAGCCTCCCTATTAATTACATGCTAGACCCACTATTCACCAGTTAATCGTCACTAGGAAAATAATAGTTTATTAACAAACATTGTGAAATGATTTATATTTACATCCACCTGCAAATTCCTATTGGAAGGTCAAAGCGTCGATGCAGATTAATAGTAATTGATGAAAACAACAGTACCTAAAAGGCAGGTACTAATAACCTGCCCATTAGAAAAACCAACTATAAACCCATTAAAAAAAGAATGCCAAAAGTAGAGAAGAAAATCTATTTGACTTGGAAAACACAAAGTTTCCTGGTAAGGAAGCTCCATTTACCATGCCTTGGTCCTCATACTCGCATTCATTTCCTCAAAACAATACTGTACTTATTTAATGCAAATCATTTTTTTTTTAAATTTCCTCCATCTTTTAAAATATAAATTAGAAATAGTGAATGGAACAAAATCTATGTTAACAAGGACAATGAAAACATAAATCCGATCAGAACAATATGAACACAGTTTTAAAGCTGGTAAAAACATTACATGCTAAAATTCTAACACTAATTTTTTTAATTTTCAAAATAAATTATATTAAATATAATCTAAGAAAATAAATATTATAGCACAAAATACCATCCTCACAAATTGATTTTTGTCATGGAAGAGATGAGTTGATACATACAACGAAAAATCTCATAAAAACACATAAAAGCATAACATCTAGCTAAATAAAGATAGTTTTGTGTGTGTTTATTTTTTATTTATTGAAAAAGCTACTTTAATTAAAAATAAAGATAGTTTAATGGCTGGTAAGAAGAATTTGTTTCTGACATGTTTGCTTGCTTAGCGTTTCCTTTCTTTTTTAATAGCTTTATAATATTAAAAACAATTTTTTTGGACATCTTACTACCCATATCTATAATGCTTCTTCAATATATTTTGGATTTGCCTTTACAAATCTTAAGTTTTTATTCTTTCACTTATCTCTATTTACTGTAATATGCTGCCAAGCCTCTGTAGTCTCAGATGTGTCTCATTTAAACTGTTGCCTCAATTCCCTCTCCACCCACTGCGCCCACTTGGCACTTGTCCTTGATCCCCTTGGCCTTCCCTGCTATGTAGATGGCATCCCAGATCTTATCTTCCTCAAATTCTATAGCCCACTTCCTACAACTCTTTACTAGCACATCAGGTAACCTTAGCAAGCATGAACAATCACATCTCCCAAGCAGCTGTGTAAGGAATCCACCAATGCCTCTACATTACCATAGCTTCCCATGAGGATAACCTTGCATACTTTATACATGGAGAGACTCATTGCTAATGCATTACGATGCTGGTTAACATTATGAGAATGACAATATCCACAATATTTTCCATCCATTGCATATATTTTTTCTAAACGTCCTTGAGTACTTTGTTGTGTTTCCATGGGCAGTAGGTTGTGGTTTACGAGTAGATTTTCAGCTTTTTCAGATAGATCCTTAATGTCTTTAAGAGCACTCTCAACATTTATGGATTTGGGAGAACTAAGAAGTTCATCATATAGTTTCAGCAACCTTTTGAGCTCTTGGTACACCACAATACTTACTTGATTTGTTTCAATGTTGAACACTTTAAATAAATCAATAGCATTGGGGTCTTGTACATCAGAATTCTCAACAAAATTCATCAAGTTCCAAGCTTGCCTGTAAGCTGCAATTGCATTTTTGATGCAATCTTGATCTTCAGTGAAAGGTAAGAGTCTGATGATTGTATTGAGCATAGCGATGGCCATGATCTTCCAGTATCCATCCAGAGGTATAAAATGGCCATTAGGTGGAGGATCAAGTTTATCTACAAATCTGCCATCAGGTGGAGGATCAAACTTGTGCCTAACTAGAGCGATCAGATCCTTGCACTTTTTAGCTTTGTCTTTTCCTTCCTTCGTGCGATTCTTTGCTTATTTCACAGACATTTTGTTGGCTAACCACAGACTTTTTGGATTTTCTCCCTGTATGCATAAGCATTGTAATGCTTTCTGAAACTCTCCATAGCCATCATCGCTATCTCCTGTGTTTTGAGATCTGAAAAAATATATATGAAAAGATTCTAATGCCCCAAAATATTGTAGAGTTATATCTTAAATTAAATATTTGTTAGACATTCTAAATTAAATATTTAAAACTTAGTTATATTTATAAAAACATAAAAATAATTTTATATGATAAGATTTTTGGAGTATGGTTTTGAGTCAACCTATGTTGACACATATCTCATAATTAATGGTTTATAAGAATCCATCTTTTATGAATATGAATAGTCCGCTTAATAAGCATTTGTAAGAATCTATCTCTCACCAGTATGAATGATTCATTCAATATTTGTTGTATTTAGGTGATATTAAGAGTGGTGAAATACGGGGACATCCTAGGAGGTCACCTATACTTGTACTACTTCGGTCCAAAAACACTTAGTCTAGGTGGTATTTGTAGGTGTGAAGCACTAGGACTCCATGAGAGGTCATCTACCATGGGAATAGTCTAGTTCAAACACAATTAATTATGAAGTTTCTCAATAATCAATCCTATTGAGCTTGTGACCCATTCACAAGTTAAGTGGAATTGATTATGGAGAAAACAACATGATTATGTGCGCTTGAGCCAAGTATTCGGATAGGTGATCTTGCCTTTTTGAATATTACCTAGAGAAAATGAGTGTTGGAATAGGTGAGCTCCTGAAAGGTTTTGGTACTTTACACCTTTGAATATCAGCTAGATGCAATAAGTGTTGAGTGGACTCTTCATATTCATGAATGGTGTGTTCTTATAAACTACTATTTATAAAATATAAGTTAAGATAAGTTGACTCAAGATTGTGAACAAAAATTTCAAAATCATATCATATAATTTGATGAATGGAAAAAACTATCATATATACCAATAAAAATATATAATTAAAATAAAATATGTTCCACGAAATTAATTAAATTCAAGATAAATAAAAAAGATAAAATTGAAATGTTAAATAAATTAAATTGATTTAAATAATAGTATATAACATACTCGAAATTTAATCTTTCCTTTATAACATAAAGATAATAAATAATTATTATGACAAAATTTTATCATTACAATTTCCAATGCTAGGGAATTGGAATGGATTCAATTTATTGATTATTAATGTACTATTTTTAAATGTTGTGGCGGAATGAATATGGTGACATGGCATATGAAACAATTCTAACTCATTTAGGGAGAAAAGTAAAGAAGATGGTTATAAAAGAGATATTTTTTAATTTAAAAAATAGATATAAATATAAAGAATTAAAAAATGAATAAGATAAATTTAAGTTAAAATTAAAATTTTATTATTAAAGGAAAAAGAGAAAAGATGAAATAAAATTATAGATTAATTTAAAAAATAAAGTAAAAAAATATAAAAAGTTTATTAGTTTAATTATAAATATTTTTATTATAAATAAAGTATACCATCGTAAGTAAAATAAATGAAGGTACAAGATAATTATTTTGAGATATCACAAATAATAATGAAAGATATAATCAATGATTCATAATTCATTTGATGATGATGATGTATGCATCTAAAAATTAGATATTCATATATATATATATATATATATATATATTTTTGTGTACAATAAAATATGATTAAAGAAGAATCATTCATAATATACTTTTTTAAAATATGAAAAATTTTGGAAGTATTAATTTTTAATGTAATTGAAGTAGTACATTTTTTTATAATAATATTTTTTATTTTTATTTTTTAAATATATTATTTACTCTATTTTTTTAGAAAATATTTTTTGGATTATTAAAGCTAAAACATCAATCATAATTTTTTTTAAAGAAATTTTTTCACAAAATAACTACATTACTTTTAATATAATTGAAATATTACTTTTTTTTTTTAATATTATTTTTTAAATCATTTCTATACTTTTTTTACTTTATCAAAATAAAATATTAAATAATATATTTTTTATAAAATTTTATTTTTAAATAAAAAATAAAAATGTTTACATAATTTTTAATGTAATTGAAAGTATTATATCATTTGCTATAATATTTATTCTTCACTTTTTTAATAATATTTAATCTTTATCTTTAATTTTTTATTTTTATTTTCACTTTTAAAAAATATTAAAGATGATTACATCATCCATCGTTTTTCATGATATATTTTTTATTTTTTATCATTTTTTATAATATATTATTTTCTGATAAAAAAAATTAAAAATCTTTAATTAATTGGTTTGTCTCTATATAATAGGGGAGGTCAAACTCTCCGCTCGAGTGAACATTATGCTTGCTCTACAAACCCAAAAACATAAATATAAATGAACATTTATAATAGACACAGAGAATGACCCAAATCACTTCAATGTTACCTGAAGGCTGAAAAAAATTTGCCTTTCGGGGTAAAAGCATAGTCAAAATCTTGATGCCAAGCAAGTTGAATACGGTGTATGAGATAAACCAGCAGACGTTGCTGAAGAAGACCACCGCCATTTGCACTCCGCAAATCAAACGCAAGAGCTCATGTAATTTCAATGCTGTAGGGAGCCTAAACATGAGCCCACTGAACGTAAGCCAGCTTGATATCCCACCACCTTTACTCTCTTCCTTTAGCCGCCATCCATGCAAATTATACATATATACCTGCTCAAAGATGCTTCTTGTCCAATAATTCTCCACAACAAGAGAGCGCCGTGAATATTTTTTGGTGAAGTAGAATAAAGCCGTCAACCATCTCCACAAGATGACAGCCCATCCCACTAACACGAAGGCACACTGAAGGCAGAATGTAGCTGTCCATAACCAATTGAGTTCGGTATTCTCTACGAACGCTTTCAGAGATGTTAGCTCTAATCCTTCAGCCAGGGAAAATGCAATTAAGCCTGTGACTATCACCCCGACCGCTGAATCAATACTGACCTGGGTACGAAATATTGAGGTTGACAAACAGAAGACAAAAGCCATGAGTTAAGCACCTTGCCCTCCAAATTCTCCCACGAGTTCTCCGATTCCTTCTGAACTACAGAAATCCATCCTTTCAGAAAGCAGGCCACGAACGGTTTTACGAACTATAATTGCAGAGACTAAGACTAAAACGAGCATTATAGTTGACACAAATAGTACCAAAGTCCCCAGTGTGATCCACTTTGCAACATCGTGTGCTTGGTGAAGGGAAATGAGACGCGGCTGATCGACTATGAAATTGATTATCTCACCTATGAGTCCTGAACGTTTAGGCAGTCTGAATTGCCGTAGTATTTCAAGAACCCGAGGGGTGTAATAAAACTCGGAGATGACCGTGGTGAGTAAACTGAATACCAAGGCTAGAATATTGCGCCAGTCTGTTACAGAGCCACGACGTACCATTTCTGGCAGCAAATAGCCAATAAACACACATATCACTAGCCTCCCGCTTCCACCTATCAGCTGATTCGAAATCAACCTCCACAAGATTTGTACCAACTTGTCCACATCCTCGGGCTTATGATTGGGATCGACATTCTTACCAGGCATAATACTCATACTCTTATAATTGAGAAATGTCAGAACTTGGATAGAGAGCGCGCTAAGAATGAGTGTCTTACCCGAAATCCAGTGTACTCGTGGTTTGCCTGCTATTGCAGAGAATGCGTCGATTAAGATGAAAATCAGAAAATAAGCAACGCGTAACAAAATAGCCACCATCTTTGTGGGATTAGGAACCTCTAGCAGCTCCTCAATTGACACGTAACTGCTGTTAGTGTTGTTGCAGTGACCTCCCATTGCTATACAGTTACGCAATGCAATTTGTTTGTGATTTAGGAGTGATGAGGCTATTAATGATACTCTAAAAGTTAATAGGTTTAATTTGGTCTAACTATATAAATTATAGAATAAATGTATGTATTATTTTGTTAACAAAATGTCTATTGTTTTATTAGATTATATGTTTTATTGATACTTGACCCAGAAATATATTTTAGAAAAAAAAAATATTATCTTGTTAGATTATAACTCCAATTTAGATTTTAGAAAAAAATGTAAACATTACATTTATGTTTAATTTATATTTTTAAAATTGTGTAATTTTATTAGATCATACATTTGAATGACCCTTAAACCGAGTTTATCTTATAAGGTAAGAGCCACTAAACTTAGTTTAATTATATATAAAAGAATAATTATAAAATAAATGTGATGTGATTTTAAAGTGATAAGACTATTAATAAAATTGAAAAAACTTAAAAAGTTTAGCTTCTCTATTAATCATGGAATAAATGTGTCGTGACTTTGAAATGACGAGGATATTATAAAAGTGGGAAAAAGTTAAAAGGTTTACATTTTCCATTAATCTTGGAATAAATCTCTTCCGGCATATATACACAGCCCTGTTGGAAATTAATTGAAAGATTTATATATTATTAACTGAAAAAAATTTAGATGCATTTTTGAGGCCAAAAGGCATTACTTTGTATGTAAAAAATCCCCATTCTATGGTAAATTTGTTTTAGATGTCTTCCTCTGTGATGGGTATTTGATGATAACCAATGAACCAATCCATGAAAGAGTAAATTTCATGACCTACGACAGATTCCAAAACTTCATCTGTAAATGGTATCAGAAATGGATCATTCACACACCAGGGTAAATTTTAGTGGTGAATATTCGTTAATTCATGAATATTCCATTTTAGGGATTTTGAATTTGACCATTTTTTAGGGTGCAACATATGACCTTTTCGCATAAAATTTCAAGATATCATTTTTTTGAGGGGTCATCTCGCCAATGATTTAAAATAATTATGAGGTTATCTATGTAATTCACCATCTATATATAGTACATATGTTCCCAGAGGTTTCAGGTCATGAACTTACCATCGAAGTATCTTTTTATACCATATTGTGAAGATAGAGATTTGAGGCTGCACTCTATCACTGCACTACTTTCATCACCCTAACCTCCACTAGCATTATGTCATGTGATAAAAATCAGATGCCCGATAGTGGTAGTTTAACATGCAAGGGCAACCTGTCATGCGACGATCACCTATCACATGAAGGCAATCTATTGTGCAAAGGCAATACATCATGTAGTGGCAATCTACCGTTTGGTAGTGATGTGCCACATGAAAGTAACCGATCGCTAGGCCACCATGTCCCGTATGACGGCACTCTATCACCCGATAGCTATTTCCAGATGACAACAACATAGCATCTGACAGTGGTGTGTCACATGGCAAATCTGTGTAGTTTGACTATAACCTATCATCCAACAATGGAAGGGAAGCTAGTAGTAATAAACTGTCTAACAACACAACTCGAGCATCACGAGGTGCCAACAAGGCTAAAACACCATAGGAAATACTAAAAAAATCTAATATCATGTCTTATTTCAGAAATCCAGGAAAAAGAACTACGCAAACCATAGGCACTGTAAGTATAGGTAATTATGAATCTTTTTTAAAAAATTTAGTTAATTTTTTTCACTATAGAATAATAACAAAAGCAATTCAATGCAAAAATTGGCATGGATATTGACACTATTTCATTAGAAAGAATTAATCCCAATAACTTCTCACCACTTGAAGATTTTATTGATGAAATGCCACCCATAGAAGACACACCTCTAGGCACTTCATTAGAACACACTCTTTTAGAAACTCTGTAAGAGAAATACCATTCTTTTTAGACACAATTTTTTCTAAAAAAAATTATTCAAAAAAGTAGACGGAAGAAGAGAAGTACATGGACAATAGGAAGGTCTTTTCAAGTTGACTGAGCTACAAAATATTATTTATAGATCCTGTAGACCCAAAAAATATAAATGAACCTCCAATAAAATGCAAATGTATAATATGCAGTTAGAAACTTGGAAAAGAACAAAGAATACAACTTAAATTAGACACAATTAAGAAACATTGTGGGAATATATATATATATATATATATATATATATATATATATCAGTAAAGAACCTAGACGGATAGATAACAAGAACACATAGATGTAAAAATGGAGAAAAAAACATGCATGTCAGATATGTATGTGAATATGAAAATGATAAAAATATCTTGTTGAGAAAGGGGGAACTATAAAAGTGTAATTTGAAAAAGTTATGCAATCCAATCTTAGGATAAAATATGTATAGTTCTCTACTATTTTTCATAGTTTAAAAAAAGGAAGACCCATCTCTGATTTTATAGATTACAAAACTTTGTTTCAACATAATAGGTTTCTAGATATTCCACAGTCATATTAGTCAGATAACATTGCTTGAAAAATGACAAAATATCTAGCCATTGTTGAGAAAGAAGATTTAAAAGAAAGTGTTGAGAGATCATTGTTTATCTCTTTTTCAATTGATGAGGTCACTGTAGTTGACAACACAACATGAATTTGCATGCATATGTATATCTTTAAAAACTATTCAAGGCAATCTCATCTTTTAGTTGTCTATAAAATGGTTTAAAATTATAATGCAGGAAACCTCCATAAATTGGGTTGTAGCTAATTTAAGAGAGAGATCTAGCATGGATAATTATGTCATAGCTACGATGCTAGTTTGTGTTGGCATAGATGGTACATTAGCAATGCACAGGCATAGAAAGGGTCTTTGTGTTCACCTAAAAATAATAGTTTCTCCATTTATAATTCCAATCCATTGCATGACACATAAGATGAATCTTGATTAAAAAATTCTTAGTGCATTTAGTAATGTCACAAAAGTGGAAGAGCTTATTTGTGACTTACATGTGTGTATATCAAACAGCTCAAAAAGATTCATGGATTTCCAAAAATTTGCAATTGGGGTGAAAATGGTAAAAAACTACTGAAAGATGTGGAAACGACATGGATTTCCATGTATGACCTTCCTACATAACTTTTAAATAATATCCATCTTTGAAAGGGTTTAATATAGATATCGCAGAGAAGTTGACAAAGCAAAAGATTTGTTGTGTCATCTAATAGATTTAGAAACTTTACTCACATTATGTGTTATTTTGCCAATGTTGAAAGAAATCAACTTTTTAATGAAACATGCCCAAGAGAGATTTATCTATATTGTTGATTTTATATGTTTGAGAAAATGTGTATGTCAATGTTTAGATATATTATACACATCGAATGAAAGATTTCATGAACCTATTTTTAGAACCTGGCAAATTTTGACTAATTTTCAAAATCCAAAAAGTTATTTGAAATTTAATATACATGATCATCTTTGTGTCTTGGTAAATGGCATTGAGATCCCAATGCACACATTTTCTAGAAGACTCAAAGTTGTGAGAGCTAACCCTGAAGATGTACCTATGGCACATTTGTTACATGATACTATTTGGTCTAAAATACGAATTAAATTGATCAAAATCTCACAAAGTTTAATCGCTAAGATCATAGAATGTTTTCAAAGGGATGAGTTGTTGGAAGGCATGGGAGTTGTGAATCCTATTTTTTGGAATAGTGTTAATAACATATCAACACATTATTTCCCAAATACATGGGTACAATTCTTATGCATTTATATAGATCTTTAGATGTGAATGGAGTTTAGATTAATGGTATTTTAAATAAATAATTACTTACATCTTAGTGAACATAGTTTGAGATTACAATGATGGATCAATTTCAGTGTTTAAGTGACCCAACAGAAAATAGTGCCATTACTCATCTATGGAAAAAATGTTATCCAAGCAATGTTTTACAAGAAAATATTAGTGAATATTTTAGATTATATGAACTTGTTCAAACAATGATTTTGGGTTTTGTGGAAGATGAGTGAGTGTTTAGTGCATTATCCTTCATGAAGTCAAAACTTAGAAATAGATTGGATAAAAATCTAGAGACTTGCTTGAGATTATATGTTTCACGTTATTTTGTAGACAAGTTTCCATATGATAGAGTAGTGGTAACATGGAGTTCTCTATTGGAAAGAAGAGTCATGACTAATACATCTACCAATATAGAGAAAGATAATACTGAGACTGAATAAGACACTAACATGGTAGATGTGAATCACACTTACAATGAACAAGTTTCTCAAGGATTATTTTGGCTTCTTGAATTTTAGTTTGATAAGTATGATAGTTATTATTTTTTGAAATATTTCTTATTCTTTCATCTTTAAATACTTTAAATTCTGTAATTTATTTCCTAGATGTTACATTCATGAATCTTATTTAATACATTGGAATTAATATTTTTTTCCCTATTAAAACTATGTATTTCAAATAGTATTTTATCTTTGTAATACATGTCATTCATTAACAATCATAATTTTCATAAACATTCTACAGAGCATGACAATATTGAGATTGAATATGGCACTGTCATGGTAGTTACAAATCAATCCTCTAATGAGCAAGCTTCTCAAGGATTATTTCCACTGCCTGGCTTGTAGTTTGATAAGTATAACAATTACTATTTTCAAAAATATTTCTTAGTCAATCTTATTGAAACACATCAAATTCTATAATCTATTAACTAGATGTTTCAATCATGAATCTTATTCAATACATCAGATTTAATATTTTATCCTATTAAAATTCTATGCATTTCAAAAAAGTATTTTATCTTTGCAATTCATCTCATTCATCGAGTAGCAATCACAATTCTCATTAACATCGTACAAAGCATTTCAATTTTCCTTATAGCATCCATTGAAGCATATGAGTATTATGTCTATACATGCATGGTGCACCATTATTCTATTGCATGTTTACATTAGTACCATTATACAGCTACTAAAACACTAACAGTGAAACAATGCATTCAAATTCTACAACTACTAGAACAGTTCAACAATGCAATCAAGGCTATAACAACTACAACATTATAGCCATGCATTCAAATGCTATAACTAGTATATATCAAGTACTATAATATTAAAGCCATCCATATAATATTTACTTCTCTTTTTCTCCTACCAATGCATTCAATATTATAACTAGTAGAAAAATATAAATCTAAATAATACTTATTGTACCATAGGTTATTTTCCTACTACTAAAACTATAAATATTTTGCCTATGATTGGGTTCACATATTTCCAAATTGCACCACAATCAATACAGTCAATGCTACAACTACTAGATCAGTTTAACAAAGCATTCAAGGCTACAACTACTAGAACATTATAGCCATTCATTCAAACCATAAAACCATAACATCCATAGAAAATTAATCTTGACTTTTTCAACTACTAGAACATTAAAACCATCCATATAATATTTACTCCATTTTTTCTTCATAGAATATATAAAAAATGCATTCAAGGATACAATAACTAGAACATTATAGCCATTCATTCAAATCATAAAACCATAACATCCATAGAACATTAAACTTGACCACTAGTATATTTCAACAACTAAAAAATTCAAGCCATCTATAGAATATTTACTCCATTTTTTCTTCATAGAATATATAAAAAATGCATTCAAGGCTACAAAAACTAGAACATTATAGCCATTTATTCAAACCATAAATCCATAACATCCATAGAATATTAAACTCGACTACTAATATATTTTAACAACCAAAACATTAAAACCATCCATAAAATATTTATTCCACTATTTATTTATAGAATATATAAACTTGACCACTGTGTGTGTGTGTGTGTGTGTGTGTGTTTATTTGAAAAACACTTACTTTATTAAATGATATTTTATAGTTGTTCCAAATATTTGAAAAACACTTGCTTTATTAAATGATATTTTATAGTTCTTCCAAATATATATATATATATATATATATATATATATATATTTGGAACAACTATAAAATATCATTTAATAAAGCAAGTGTTTTTCAAATAAACATGATATAAACTATTTTTAACAATAGAAACTCAAACAAATCATCATTTTTGTGATTTAGACTCTCCTCCCCCTAGCTTCTTGCCATACCCACCCATGGAAACCCCTTTGTCTAGACCTGTCTGTGAATCCTCTATTATCATGCTTTTCTTCTGAAGATCCTCTGCAGCAGAATTTATTTTATCAAGAATCATCCTCTCCTCATTCACTGCATCTTATGCTGAAAGAATTGTAGGATCCAAATCAATTTTTTGCTTCAATAAAATGTTGGGATCCATACCATGCTCTTTAATTATCTTATTTAATGTGTTGTTCTATTTATTTAATGGAACCAACTTTTCCTTCAATGCAATTACTAGGGAGATACTTTTGTGGGCATTTTTCAAGTGCACATTAAGAAGATGTGTTTCTTGCTTCAAATTTTCATATTTTACCTATAAACAACAAATAATAGATGTTTCAAGCACATATAAAGGTATTATAATAATCAAAATACATGTTACAGATAAAGAAAACCTACCACCACTTTATCCTTCTCTGCATGGGCAATGATAACAAGGTTGACATCTTTAGCCCATTTATCAAAATATGCTTGGGCCTCTCCATTTAAATTTTCCAACTTGTTTATCAAAATATCTAAAATCCTATCATTATAAACATTGTCCACAGAGATCAATCCAGATTGTGATTGCTGGAACAAAGTGTTAATCTTTGAGGGTTTATTTTGATTAAGAGAAAACAAATTCACTCTTTGAGAGTGGTTATGATAACAGGTATTAATTTATTTGATAAGGGCTTTTGCCCTTATCTCCCATTTTTTTAATTCATTAAATTCACCAATAACACTATCCTTCAAATTTGTAAGCAATTTTTTTGAAACTAGATTTCCAATATAAAACTATTAAGGAAATCCTCAAAAACATTAACATTATCTATGTGGGGTAGGGAAGAGCTAGCTGGGGAAGAGGGAGTCCTAGGAGGATCTTGTGAAGGTACATTAAGAACTTGAAAAAATTGATGTGGATTGAATCCACCAATAGCCAGGGGTCTACTTTCAATGCCAAAAAACTCCTCATCCAGATCAATATTCTGTAAACATGTAAGACCATCTACATTCAAAAGGCAACCAATAGAGAAATTCAAGAAATCAAAAATCTATAGCATGCCTCAACTTTGTGCAGGGAGGGAGATGTTCTTCCCTCTTCTCTGAATCTAGATGGGTGGTGGGGGTGGTGGCATACTCTAAGGTCTCCTCACAAATGTTGGGTGGACTGCAAAAAAAATATTTATTCAAAAATGGTAAATTTAAAAACATAAAATTAAATGAAATTTAAATTGAATCTATTAATGTTATTACCTATAGGCGTGACTACATCATCCATTCTGATTCTCCTTGCTGGATTTATCTCTTCCCCTCTTGACATCCTTGTCAAAGTTGGTTCTTGCCATATTAATGCACTTGTGGGAGAGACAATGGTGGTTTCAGAAATGGTTGCAAAATGAGTAATTTATGTAGTTAATTAACTAAAAAATTCTAACTAACTTTAAATCAAAAAGAAAGTTGTAATGGCTAACATTGATGGTGTTGTGTAAAAGAAACCTCAACAATAATGATACAAGAGTCAACTGCACAACCAAAAACAAACCAATATGAATTTTATTTTTTTCCATTTAATAAAAAAAAAAAGACATTAAAAAAATTTGGGGGGAACCTGGAAGCGGAGACAAAATAGAATCAGTTCTTAGGTGTTTTGTAATTTGAAAGGAATTGAAGGAAGAACCTATGGAATGGGTATCCATGGAGCCCTCTAGAGCATGTCGACCTCTACTTACAGGCTATTTTATTATTTCATAGACACCTACTCTCACTTGTAACAAACAACAAGCTAAAAAATGTTAAAATTTGAAATATATATATAAAGCAAAAAAATGAGATTTGTGAAAACTAAACTTACCTCTTGTTCCTCAAGAGACAAAGCATTAGCTTTCGTTTTTAGATGAAGGACAGTGGGAATAGCAGTATTTTTGATTTCATATAAGACCTCAAAGTATAAGGCTAGAATGGAGTTAGAAGAAGAAATTATGCAAGTGTCCTTCAAGAAAGTAAAACTCAATTCTGTCCTAATCTTGGTGAAAATAAAGGTGCACCAATCACAAACAACACTCGAGAGAGAATAAATAATTTAATAAACAACCCAGAAGGGAATGTTTGATGGTCTTCCCTACAACATGATTCTTGCTTGAAATAAATGGATAATAGATTTGAGAAATGCATTGGTGATATTTTATACAGGGATCCCCCTTTGATTTCGACTCATTTTAATGAAAGTAGAAGTAAAACATGAAATTTAATTAGGATACCAAACTATTTATAATAAATAATTCAAGTATAATTAATAAATATCAATTTCATTTATAAATTCAACACTTACTAGCAGGGTCAATGGACACTTTATAGATTGACTCCAAATAATTTTTATCATCATCAGAAAGCACAACCTTGGTGCTAAAAAGACTTGCATTTCAATTTAGAAGACTTATTAAATTGTGGATACCCAATAGAAAGGAGCCAAAGGATATCATTTTTTTGTTAAATCAGATGGAGAAATGGCTATCACTTTAATTAAAATACCCAACCAAAGATCGTAATAGATGGTTGTTGATAGCCATATCATATTATGGCATCTGCACCAGGCCTCTTCGTTGGCATTGATCAGTCCACTCAACAAAGGATCTGGGCTCATCCAACATGCGTAGGAAATCTAGATACACAAGGTTTTTGAAAACATAGTTCTAGATACCCCCAGGTTGAGAAAAAGTTTAAGAAAAGTGTTAAATGAGGTTGTTGTAGTGTTATTTATAAGTATCTTGAGGAATCGAAGCAATTAGTTGGTGACATCAAGGACTAGTAATAACATGGCATCATGCAGTACCATGTCATTGGGTAGTGGTCATCAAAAATGATGGTACATGACAAAAGGGAACCACATGATATTACTATTTCATGCAACAACATGATGTTATGTAATAGCATGGTATCGCATGACACCATTCTATCCTACAATAACATGGTGTTACAGGATGCCATGTTGTCATGTGAAAGCATGGAGACACATGACATGATGGTGAAGTGAGACAACATGGTGATGTGTGACAACATGGTGTCACGTGATATCATGTTGTTTTGTGGTAGCAAAGTGTCACACAACAACATGTTATCATGCGACAGCATGGTGTCACATGATAACATGGTGTTATGTGGCAATGATATCATGTTGTTATTTGATAGAGTAATTATGCCTGAGAATGTGATGATGCCCAATAGCGTAATGATGCTTGATAGTGTGATGTTGCTCAGTTGCTAGGGTAGAATGTCATCTTGGCCCTTTTAGTTTTAGTTTTATGACACCACTATAAAAACAAATGATGACTTTCCACATGCTCTATGCACTCTGATTCACCAACAGAGTGAATTCGATTCACCTAGACAAATCTCGGGGATTTCAGTCGAGGCCTCTTAAATTGAACCCTATCACACATGCATCATTCAAAATTTGATTATCACCACATACTCTGATCTCCCCTATTTTCTTAGGCTGTACTACCATGGGTCTGACCCAATTTTCCTTCTCTATAGGATATATTATACCTTCTTCTTGTATTCTATCCAATTCAACCTTCACTTTTGACTTCATGTTTGGACTCAACTTATACGACCTTTTATTTATAGGTCATGTGCACTCATTATTTTTAATATGCATATTACCTAGGGAAGGATCTACTCTTGACTTCTAAAACTTTTATGGTAAACACATCTAGATAATCTTGTAGGAGTGACATAGCTTTTGAAACTTCAAATTCAGTCCAATAGTCACCTATATGTGTCAACTTAGGAATCTCCTTGCTTCGCATGTTTACCCACATGATTTTTAATAGGTTGGTGATAAATCTTGCACTTTTACTTAGTAACAAATTCTTGTATCATTATTTTCCCTTCTTGCTCTTGAATATATATGTTGCATAGTTTTTCTTCTTTAGTGGGTTCTACGATTGGATCCTTTAATGGTTCTAATGGTCATTTAGGTTTGAACAAATCAGTCAGATTAATATCACCATCAATATTTGAATCTTTAATTTTTTCCTCTTCATTTTATATTCAGTGGCACAACTGCATGAGAGATTGTTCTTCCATCTTCGTAGCTTTGTATCTTTGTATGTTTGTATTTAGATCACAGGGTACATTCTTCTATGCATTATAATTCATCATGGTGTTTAAATCCTCTATGCACCAATGGCATAGGAAATGTTTGATTTTGAGCAGTGCATTATAAACCATAAGATTCTCAACCTCAAAAACAAAAGTTTATAAGAAGTCACTCTACACTTGATCCCAATGATTTATCTCACCCCTACGTTCTTGATGCATATACCAAGTTGATGTTAAAGGGACAAGTGTGTAATGAAAGATGTGAACCCATTACTTAGGTGCCACACATTTTTTAGTCCAAATCTCAACACATTTGTCGATATGGATTTTAGGGCACTCACCTGCCTAAAGTTAAGGCCAATTACATTTTATAACCTGCAGTAGTTGAAACCTACTAATCATAAGTTTGTATGCATCATCCTAATCAAGTTGATCATTTATATGAATTTTCCACCATATCATTGCAACTCCCTTCAAAGAGTAATTCAAGGCACTAACCTACTAATTGATCATAGGCACATGAACTTGTAGGAATGTCTTGAATTGACTGATATCCTTGGTCCCATAGTATGAAATAATTTTTCTTTCTATAGTGAAGACTATTATAATAGGTCAAAGTTCATGATTACCATGAGTCCAATTGAGTATATGTGTATCTAAGTATCCACTTACAGGTGAAGTTATTTCCAAAGGCAAGGTGCTTTCTCTAGTTAGATCTATATAATCCTACATATGATCATTTGCTTGATAGAAAAATTAACTTTTGAGTGAGCAGGGGATTTAGTAGACATGAATGTACAATATTCTATGACAAAATGAGGTGCCCATGGCTAAGTAACTACTAGTTTGGGCTTTCTTTAATCATATGTATTCAATTGTTGAGTGAGTAAAGACTAAATCTCAGGTTTAGTATTATCATACAATAAATTACACTCAGTTATGCATAGAGCTTTTGGGTTCTCCTCAGATTTTACCTTCATCCATCTAGTTTCTTATGGGAGATAATGAGAGTCTAGTTTAGCTGGAATGATGTAGGGATCGCACACCTTATGTAAAGGAGTGACTACTATATTATCACCCTAATGTGCCTCTAACTAATTTTGCACATTACGTATAGTCATCTTACCATCATATGTCCATTTATTTCCAATCAGTGTAGGATTATGATTTGTTGTTATCTATATATCGATGACTTTAAATTCATCTCATAGGATCAATTCTCCAACTTTGATTTCAACATTTTCTAATGATTCAATGGGTTGAAATTTTCCATAGTATATTAAACTCAGAGTCACTAGGATATAACTTAGAACTAGTCATCCAATCACCTGTCATGTAGACCAGGGGATCATGTTAACTATGCTACAAAAATTAAAGACATCATTTGGAATATCACATCCTAAAACTTCAATGTCAATTCATGCATCTACATCCCATGGCTTATTTATTTTTACATGCCAAATAATTTTTTATGTCTTCTATCTTCTGTAGCAAGTTTTTGAGGTTCTGAGAATGTCTTCATTGCATAATGTACTTAATAATTTCAATAAATCTATCAGCATAGTAGCAACTCTATCATGGTGCATAATGCACACAATCTGACCATACATTTTTTCATTTGTTGTTGCAGCATCTCCTTCAGTAGTGTCTTGGTGTTGAATTTTTTTAACATCTATGCAACTTCATGCATGATCCCCTTTTCTACAATTGGGTCTAGGTATTTATCCTATTTTACTTTTCAGATTCCTTGATCTTGAGTCATTTCAAGAGGAGGAAATCATCTATTTACATGCTAGTATCTTATAATGGCATTTATAAATGCATCATCCTTAGGCTCTACATTCACCATGTTAACATTCCTGATGGTCTTTTCCTTTCTTTGCTTTTCCAAAATAAGATAGTCTTTTGTCCAGTGTTTCTCATATACCCATCAATATGTGTAATAATATTATCTTTGGGGATTCAAAGGGAAATTGAATTGCACATGATTATACTCTCCACATAAGTAACATTGAAAATAAGGGCTTTGGTGATTATTTCCTCTACTACCTTGGTAACCCCCTCTGTATCTACCCCTAGATTCTTCTTTGTTTGATTGATAACCTTCTTTATAACCTCTCTATTGCTACATTGTATTCTAGTGTTGATGTTGTTGGGTATGATCTCCAATCCTAAATAATTATTGTGTAACTTGTGGAGTCCAACTAGATTGTTGTTGTTACAACATTCACATATTCCAAGGTGCTGAGTATTGGTATTGCAGTGATGGTGGTGTCTAATCTGATGAAGGGGGATCCATCCAGCTCGACTTTAAGGCTCATGCTGTGGCAAATTGGGAATCCATTGTACTTCTTGGTTCACACAACTCTTATTGACCTCTGGGCCTGGAATCATTTTCCTTTTCAAGGACACTTGATGTGTAATGACAATGAATATATTCTTTGTGATATCTTTTTTGAGCTCCTAAAAATCCCTACAATTCTTTTCATCATGATTATGTGATTTACAAAAATTGCAATACAAACTCTATGGTATTTTGACATACTATTGTGGGAGATAGAACTAAATTTTTGAGTGCCTTACTACTCTACAAATTTCATAGAACTCTATCTTGATCTTAGGACAATCATTTTTGTGATATCCTTCTTTCCTGTACTATATGCACCATAGATTTAGCTTAGGTTTATCTACTTCATGATATTATTCCATATTCATCAAAAAATATTTCAATGTATTTTAAATCTTAAAACCCATTATGGGAGCTTCCCCATAATCTTCAATTTGATCCACCTAAAGAGTAGTGGCTCTAGCATCTACGTTAGTAGCATATTGATTATGTGTTATATCAAACCTAATCCTAGAGCATAGTCCTTCGACAAATCATGTAGTTTTATCTTTATCTTCTATAGCAAAATCCATATTATTCATAACATCTGAGAACCTGTGATCGTAATCACAAACTGATTCTCCTGACTTCTACCTAATCTCCTTCAAGTCTTGAATAGTCTAACTTGTACATTTCTTGATTTTAAATTCTATGATGAGCCACTCCTTAACTTGTAGATTTATCTGATCGATATCTCTGTGGTATATAAATTCAATTTTTCTTCCATTCAATGGACCTATTAATTCACACTTCTTTATATCCTCACTGGTAATACCCTTAGCTTGTCATCTCATTTCACATGTTAGTAAGTACTTCTCATAGTCCGCAGACCCATCATCTATTGTTAGGTTAATAAATTCTCTTAAAGCACCCATATTATAAATTGGTGTCTAGGAGATCTATTGTGTAGCTATTATAATGGGAGGCTACATTTTGTGTGATCTTGCCTATGCGCTATGAATATTTTCCTATGAACTAGGAGAGTTAGTCTATATACTCTAATTTGTTGTGTTTCTCGTTATTCTCTATTTGGTTCCAATGAACTCTACAACCTTCAAAACCTTACAAATTTAGGTTATTTCAATTTCAATACTCCATCGATACACTTGTTCTAAAAATAGACCTTCCCAACTACTATCTGCATGTTCTTCTGGTTGAAAACTTTTACTGAAATATAACAAATTAGCTGTGGGGACGTATACTCTTCTAGTGAATGACTCTTTCCTATGACTTCTCCTTATAAGCTTGAACTTACGATTACTTTTTGGCTTTATCCTACTTTTTGATTAATACTTCATTTCCTTCTTCTGATAATACACATTCTTATAGATGTGCACTACATCTATCACCTAACTAATCTACCTCTACACTATTCTTATCTTTGTCTTCGAACATCTCTTCTTCCTTTTATTCTTCATCACTTCTTTCTTTTCGTCGGCATTCATCTTCTTCTTTCATATCATATTTCTTGATCCTTTGTTATTTATCCCTTTCTTATTATTCATCATGTCTTCCTACTCATTCTTCATCTATTTTAATACTACTCTTAACTCTACTCTAAGCTATATGGGTATTTTTCTATTTACTCCAACTATTCTATTACCAAAACTCACATTCTAAATACAGGCTCTTCTTTTGACTCTTCTTCCCTCATGTTTCCATTTTGGATTCAGGTTTAAGCCTTATTCTCTCATCTAATCATCATTAATTGTCATATCACACACACTTCCATACACCCAAACTGACTACTCCATATTAGCTGGAGTAGGTACCATGGCCTTGTCCACAAACAACATTTTCACTAGAAGAGGTTGTTACTGCAAAAAGTTTCTATAAATTCATCTGATGAAAAATTCCTTCATAGATTCAAAAGTTATGTATCCTTACACTGCAAACTCAGTTATATATCCATCTATTGTAGTATCATCCCAATGATCTATTACTCTTGTCCAGTCTGTTTCTAATCTCTACAAATGGTATATCTTTTCTTTTGTCCTTGGGTTAAAGCAATAATATTCCAACCACGTTAACCAATTAGGTAGTAATTCAGGGAACTCACTCTAAAAAATTTCATAAATTTATCCATATATATGCTCTCGAATGATCACCTATATGGTAAGACTAGTCTTGTTTGATTCTTCATCCACAAAATTACAAATCCTTTGGTCTAACCATATCTCAATATCTCTTTACTCTGGTAATCATCTTAGCATAATTTTCTCCAAAAGGAGTTTCCATGCTCACCACACCTTTGTTAGCAATGGTTCTTGAAGCATCAGAACATGCTAAGGATGACGATATCTATGAGATACTTCATGTGCACAGAATAGTTTCTCATATAAAGATAGGAATTTGGATGGTAGGAACATAAGAAGCATTAATTATTATGCGTTATTAAGGAATTAAAATCAATCAATATTGCATAGATTAACCTTCTATTTTACAAGCAATACAAAAAACATAAAATAATTTAAGATACGATCAAAAAAAATTACAATTTGCTTAAATCTTTGACTGATCAACTTATAAAACAAGAGTGTTAGTAGTCTTAATTTTTCAATCTTGAGAGGCAACATGTAAAATAGAAGGTTATAACGACAAACAAGATGTTAGATAGAGATAAATTTTGTCAAAATGTGACCTACAAAATGAAAGTTTAGATAATTTTTTTGATAGAATTGTACCGCATCCATAGAGCATAATACCACATTTTTAATAAGTGTGAGTTTGTTGCAAGAAGACTAAGTTAGAAAACATAGAATGCTACCTTGCATGAAATATACTTAACTTCACGTTAGCAAAGATCAAAACCACATGTAAAAAAATGTGAGATTGATCAAAATGCAACAAACTGAGACGTAATTCTCTTACCAATTTCATGCCTAATATCTACAATTTCGTGCTTGTCCCAGAAAATTGTGCCTATGCCAAGAAACTGTGCCTGTCGTGAGCAACAACAATTTTGTGTATCTAAGTGGACATGATTTCATAGATAATTAGGGAAAATAATGAAAATACAAAAACAAAGTTCAACCTTATTATGATAATATGTATTTATGGAAATGTTAATATAAAAATTTAAAATGAATAGTCTTGATTATCTTATTTTTACAATAAAAGGACATTTTATTATTTATTTTTTAATCTTTATTTGTTTTTTGATTATCTGCAATGTAAATAGACCATAAACAGAATTTAAACTATCTAATAACAAACCTAGTAACCAATAAAGTAAAGAAAACTAGTTGGTATTTACAAAAGATACAATATTGTGCCCATTATTTTAATGTCACATTTGTAGAAGGCAATACCACATCTAAACAATCATTAATTCACTTTGGATCTGCAAGCATTAAGGCAAATTGAATATTGTTGGAAAAAAATGTAATTCCACCCACATCCCATCTACGTCAAAATCAAATCTGTCAATCATTGTCAAAAGTGATCCACTAACTACCATTGTCTTTCAACCACCGATGTTTGCCCACTCAAATCACCTTTATCGAAAGCTTCTAATGTTGCACGAAAAGTTGTATTCATTTATTGTTTTCTTCTGTAAAGTTTGTCAATTTGTCTTTGAAAGGCCTCTTATTTAATGAGGCACCTATAATGTTATTCCTCAAGCAATGAGTCAATCTTTCTCATTATCTTCAGAAGCATGATTTGTATAAGGCTAATTCCATTAGTTTGGTATCAAAGCCTATTTGAGATCAAGTGGGTCATTGTTGTGAAGAGTAAAGGCCAAAGAAGGCTCAGCCAGCATGGGAAACATACCACACAGCCACAAGATTATGGTAGAAGCGTAGCTTGGGAGAGCTCATTGCAGTTGAAACTGTTAGAGCCCATTGAGTCAAGGGAAGAATGAACTAGCAAGGTCAGCCATTCGTTGGAGAGCGCAGGTGGAGGAAGGATTAGAGTCATTATTGTCATTAGAGCCATAGAAGATTCGAGCCTATGAAGTTCATGGCAGAAAATAAGCCATCCAAGTCTAAAGCATAACCAAAAGAGATCGTGGAAGGGAAGCATCTCACTATGTAGTCGTCACCATAGTTGAAAGTGATCCTCAATAAAGAAATCATTGTTTATCGTGAGGAAGATGCACAGCCAATTACCATTTTTTAAATATCATTGTATCTGATATTTCTATAGCGCTTCAAGTTTGGTATTGCAGTTTTAGTATTGCTCGACTGGTTTGCTTTGTTGTCGTGTTATTTTTGTAAAGATAATTCATTGGAGTCATGCATTGTGGAGAGGGCCATGTGAAGATTGTGAGATGCTATTGAAATATACGGTGCAGCCCCTGAAGAATTTGTTAGAATCGCTAATGAATTTAGTAGAGTAAAAGCCAGTGTTTAAATTTAATAAAAAAAAAAACTCTTGCAGTACGTGGGAAAGATCATGGCCAGCCAACAAGGAGATATCCTGAGTCCACAATATGGCCAAAATAGAGGGAAAGAGTTGGCAACATCCATCAACATTTGATGATCAAAATTATGACGTATATACTAAGAAGATGAAGACAATATTTGTGGTGAATGATCTATGGGATTGTGTAGTCACTGAATTCATATATGTGACCGACTTAGTAGCCTATGATGGATTATCAAATACTTAGAAAACCCGAATCAAAGAAAGGATGTAAAAGCCTTGAACTTGATTGAGACATCTATGGCAGAAGCTATATACCCCAGAATAGTAGTAATGAACTATTCAAAGGAGGCATGGGAGATCATCCAAAATTCTTATTGAGGTACTAATCAGGTATAGTTAGTGAAACTCCAAATGCTTAGAAGATATTTTGAAACTCTTTAGATGAATGATATTGAGTCTGTTTCAGATTTTCATACTAGAATTTTTAGTCTAACAAATTAGATAAGGATTAATGGTGAAATAATGGAAGATTAAAGGATCGTTGAGAAGATAATGAGAAGTTTTCCATTGAGATTTGATCTAGTGGTCATTGCAATTAAAGAGGCTAAAGACCTTTCAATAATGATTGTGGATGAGTTGATGGGTTCGCTACAAACCCATGAGTAGCGGATAAACAAATCCACTCCTTCCCTAAAACAAGCCTTCAAGGCTCAGGCCAGTTTCATAGGTAGGGGGAGGAAGAGAAAATAGAGGTAGAAGCAGGGGAAGCAGAGGAAGAGGAAGAAGCTACTATAAAATAACAATTTCAAGCAATCAAGAAAGATAAAACAACTCATAGTCAGACTCCTAGTACAACAAGAGGAACAGTACCTCAAATCAAAGGTATGACCAAAGTAAAGTTCAATGTTACTATTATCTCAAGTATGGACATTTTACTAGTGATTGCTTAAAGAGGCAGCATGATCGATCAAGTCAAAGATCAAATGTTTTTAATGAGAAAGTGAATATAAACATTTACCAAACATGTTTATTATATGTAACATTGCTGACCAAAGCAATGATGAGGTTTGGTTCTTGTATAGTGCTTGTAGTAACCACATGAGTCGTAATGAGAGCTTGCTTGTCTCTATTGATAAAAGTATTCAATCTGAGATCAAGATGGAGAACAATGAAAAAATTTCAATTGTGGGTAGAGGGACTATCATTTTTTTCACCAATCAAGGTAAGAGAAGAATAATCTAAGATGTCTACTATGTTCCAAAGTTAAAACATAATCTTTTGAGCATTGGATAGTTGGTCCAAAAAGGGTATAGAATCCTAATGGAAAATAAAGAGTGCACAATCTCTGACATAGGAAGAAGCAAGAGAAATATTGTTATGGTTCAAATGATAAAGAACCGCATGTTTCCACTCAAGATGCAAACTAGTCTTCCTAAGCAAATGAAGAGTATTATGGTACTATAGTAAGCAGCCTTAAAGACAATCATCCAAGACACATCCAGACTTTGGCATTTGAGGTATGGGCATTTAAGTTATTATGAATTAAGTTTTTGTCCAAGAAAGATATGGTTAAGGGACTACCAAGAATAGTAGAACCCAATAGAAAATGTGAGGGATGCATCTTAGGAAAAAAACATAAGTAACCCTTTCAATCAGGGATGTCTAGGAGGGCAAAATCACCACTAGAGTTGGTGTATTTTGATTTGTGTGGCCAATGAAAACTCTCATATTTGGTAAGAATGCATATTTCTTGACTTTCACAGATGACTATAGCAGGATGACTTAGGTTTATTTCTTAAAGAATAAATCTGAAGTCTTTGAGAAATTCAAATGGTTTAAGGCATTGGTTGAGAAGCAAAGTGGGCACTTCATCAAGGCCCTAAGAATAGATAGAGGGGGAGAGTATATGTCTAAAGATTTTTTGAGTTTTCGTAGAAAAGAAGGAATTGATAAACAATTCACCACCAGGTACACTCCACAGCAAAATGGAGTGGCAGAAAGGAAGAATAGAACCATCTAGGAGAGGGATACAAGTATGTTGAAAGCCAAGGGACTTGCAAAATAATACTGGGGTGAAGCTATAGTAACAATAGTGTATCTATCAAATAGAACTCTGATAAAGGCCGTACCAAACAGGGTTCCACAAGAAGTGTGGACAAATATAAAATACACTATGGAGCATCTAATAATTTTTGGATGTGTGGCATATGCTCATGTGCCAAAGGAAAAGAGGTAAAATTTTGATGATAAAGGAGAGAAGTGCATCTTCATTGGCTATAGTGAAGAGTCTAAAGCATATAGACTATATAACCCTATTACTAAGAAGATTGTGACCAGCAGGGATGTTGAATTCGTTGAGAATGAATCTTGGGATGGCACTGTTGACATTATCTCGGGTACCTCAACAATAATACCCATGGATGATAAAGAAGGTGGAAATGAAGACAGTCAAGCTGAACTAATTATAGATCAACATGGTGAGCCTTTGACAACAATTCCATCAAGTTCACAACATACTCCTCAATCAAGCAATTCCAGTAGCAGTTTAGATCCAACCCTTGCTTCTCTAATGCCAAAAAAGACAAGGAGTTTGAAGGAGATTTATGATAATACAAGGTATGATGATGAAAATTTGAATTTTGCTTTATTTTTTCATAGTGATCCTGCATATTTTGAAGAATCAGTAAAACAAGAAAAATGGTGTAAGGCCATGGATGAGGAAATAGATGCAATAGAGAGAAACAAAACTTGGAAGCTAGCTGAATTACTAAAGGGTAAACAAGTGATTGGAATTAAGTGGGTCTATAAGACCAAAAGTAGTGCAAAAGGGAAGATTGAGAGGCATAAAGAAAGATTGGTGTTTAAAGGCTACAAACAACAACCTGGTATATATTATGATGAAACATATACTCCTGTTGCAAGAATGGAAACTGTGAGGGTTGTCTTAGTAATAGCTACTCAATATAAGTGAAAGGTATATCAAATGGATGTGAAGTATGCATTCCTAAATAGAGTGCTCAAAGAAGAGGTATATGTGGATCATCCACCTAGTTATGAAGTCCCAAGACAAGAAGACAAGGTTTATAGGTTGAAGAAAGCACTCTACGGTCTTAAGCAAGTACCAAGGACATGGTACATCATAATTAATTCATATTTTACTACCAATGGCTTCAACAAAAGCAACAGTGAGCCCACACTTTACATCAAAACAAGCCATGGTAATATTTTGATTGCTTTACTATATGTAGATGATCTAATCTTTATAGGAAATGATGATACTTTCATTGTTGAGTTCAAAGAAGCAATGAAAAGGGAATTTGAAATGATAGACTTAGGTTTGTTAAGGTACTTCCTTGGCATAGAAGTACACCGAATGGATCATGGCATTTTTATCTCTCAATCTAAATATGTCACAGAAATCTTGAAAAGATTCAACATTTCTAAAATTGAGTAAAAAAAATTGTAGCAATGAGGTGAATCCAACCTTATACAAAAGCATGGTTGGAAGTCTAATGTACTTGATAGCGACTAGAACTAATATTATGTATGCAGTAAGCCCGATTCCCAGATTCATGGAGACACATAAGGATACACACTAGCAAGCAGGGAAAAGAATCTTGAGATATGTCAATGGCACAAAGAATTTTGTCATCTTCTATACTGCATAAAGTGAATTTGAGTTGGTTGGCTATACAGATAGTGATTGGGTAGGAAGTGTAGATGACAGGGAAAGTACATTAGGATATGTGTTCCACATGGGTTCAGGAATCATCTCATGGGCTTCGAAGAAACAACCCATAGTTTATTTATCCATAGCAAAGGTTGAGTATATTGCAGCAAATGCAGCTACATGTCAGGGTATTTGGCTCAGGAGAATCTTAGTTGACTTGCATGAGGAACAAAGAAGTGGTACTATAATTTATTGTGATAATGTATCCTCAATAGAGTTGACAAACAATCCAGTTTTCCATGGATGAAGCAAGCACATCAGATGCGTTATCATTTCATAAGGGAACTAATTGAAAATAAAGAAATTGAGCTTCATTTTTGCAGGTCAAAGGAGCGGTTGGCAAACATATTCACAAAGGCATTAACACTAGAGAATTTTGAACGCCTAAGACAAGATTTGGGCATTAGATATGCTAAAGCAATTAGTGATATAAATTAAGGGGAAGTGTTGAAAAAAGTTGTAATTCCACCCACATCCCATCTGCACCGAAAGCATATCTGTCAATCACTGCCAAAAGTGATCCACCGACTACCGCTATCTTTCAACCACCGTTGTCTGCCCACTCAAGTCACCTCCACCAAAAGCTTTTACTGTTGCACCGAAAGTTGTATTTTTTTATTGTTTTTTTTTTGGTAAAGTTTGTCAGTTTGTCTTTGAAAGGCCTCTTATTTAATGAGGCCCCTGTAATGTTATTCTTCAAGTAATGAATCAATCTTTCTCATTGTCTTCAGAAGCACGAGTTGTAGAAGGTTAATTCCATCAAATATCGGTGCTTGTAGTTTTGAAAATATAAGCAGATTTTGACTAATGGTTCAATTGATAAGTTCAAGACAAGATATCAAAGGCAAAATGATTTTGCTAGACTTATTATATCCAAAATAAAATTTATATTTTGTCAAGTGCGTGTTTTGTTAGACTAAGATAGCTAAAACAGCTAGCATATGACAGCTAACAATAAGCTTAAGACGGATTTGAATAGAAATTGATCAGACAGAACATGTAAGTTTGTGCTACAGCGCTGAAATAAGAAGTTCACAATGTTGGCCCTGTGAGGAGCAATGTCGCACCTGACGGGATAAATTTCGCGTCTATTTAAGAAAAAGTGCGCTTGGTCGAAAGCGAAATTGATTACCTGAACAGACAATAAAACTACAGATAGAACCGCGCACAGGGTTAGCAAAATCGTGTTATTTCTGATGAAAACGTGCCTAATTAGACGCGAAATCGAAACAAAGCGGGAGTGAATTTAAACAAAATGGAATATGCTAATGGATTACAAGCAATTTCACGTTGTTTTACTTGAATTTCGCATCTGTTCGATAACAAAACCACGCTCGTACATGTCAGAATAAAGAGAGCATGCAAGAAACAAGAACTCAAACAAATAAATAAGAAATAATCCAATTGCTACAGCAATTTTTTGAAAGAAAGAAATTCTATTGATCTTCAATTTTCCTTGCTTACAATGATGCCCCCAAGCGTCTTTAAATAGATTTGAACCCATACAATAATTAGAAAATAAACTCAAGACAAACTCAAGACTAAAATTAGTCTTTACATGCAAACTAACTATTTGTTAACTAACTGATTGCTTACTATCAATTTACTCACTGATTATTCAACTGAATGTTTAACTGCTTGCATGACAAAAGGAGGGAGGTGGGAGAAATTATCTCCAATTAATATTGAATTTCTAACACTCCCCCTTAATTTCTACCACTTACAATTTTAGCATTTACTATGCCTAAATTTTTTCTCAAATAGTCAAAGGTATTTTTTGGTAATGCCTTTGTAAATATATCTGCGAATTGATCTTCAAATTTGCAGAAGTCCAGATGGATTTCTCCATTGTTCACTAACTCTCTGATAAAGTGAAATCTTGTATCAATGTGCTTGCTCCTCTTGTGAAACACATGATTTTTTGATAAAGCGATTGCTGATTTGTTATCACAGAAGATTGGTGTTGGCTCTTTCTGTGCTTGTAATAAATCTTTCAATATTCTTCTCATCCAAGTTGCTTGACATGCTGCTGATGTGGCTGCAACATACTCTGTTTCAGCTGATGAAAGTGTCACTATAGGTTGTTTTTTGGATGCCCATATGACCACACATGTGCCTATTAGAAAGGCATGTCCAGAAGTACTCTTCCTATCATCAACGCTACCTGCAAAATCACTATCTGTAAAACCAATCAAACTAAAATCGTTAGTTGTGGAATATAAAATTTCATAATTTGTAGTTCCTGCCACATATCTTAATATCTTTTTTCCAACTTGTCAATGTGAGTCTTTCAGTGACTCCATGAATCTTGAGATTAAACTAACCCCATAACTAATATCTAGTCTAGTAGCTGTAAGATACATCAAACTACCAACTAACCTTTTGAATGTTGTGGAATCAACATTAGACCCTTGGTCTCCTTTACTAAGTTTAGTCCCTGTAGCAACTGGTGTAGGTGCTGATTTACAATTCAGCATCATAAATCTCTTTAACACATCCTTTGCATATTTTGTTTGACAGATAAAATTTTTTTCTCTGATTGTTCAACTTCTATTCCCGAAAAATACTTCATTAATTCCAAATCTGTCATTTCAAATTCTTTCTTCATTGTTGATTTAAAAGTGTCTATAGACAAATTTTCAGTAAAAATCAAATCATCAACATACAAACATACAATCAAAATCTGACCTTCTTTGTTGATTTTTGTGTACAAAGTAGGCTCACTATCGCTTTTGTTGAATCCATTATTTAACATATAAGAATCAATCCTACTATACCATGCTCTTGGTGCTTGCTTAAGACCATAAAGAGCCTTCTTCAATTTGTAAACTTTTTCTTCATGTCCTTCCACTTCATAACCTGTGGGTTGTTTCACATACACTTCTTCATCTAGAAATTCATTTAAGAAAGCTGATTTTACATCTATTTGATATACATACCAATTATTTTGAGCAACTATGGATAATACCATTCTATCAGTATCCATTCTAGCAACTGGAACAAATGTTTCATTATAATCAACTCTATGTTCTTGTGCAAAACCTTTTGCTACTAACATTGCCTTGTGCTTTTCAACATTACCATCTACATCAAATTTAGTCTTATAAACCCATTTGACTCCAATACAATCCTTACCTTCAGGTAAAATAGTTAGATCCCATGTCTGATTTCTTTCAATAGCATTCAACTCTTCATCCATTGCTTTTAGCCAATGTTCCTCATTAACTGCTTCTTCATAATACATAGGGTCATAAGTGAAAAGAGCAAAATTTGAAACCAAATCTAATTTCTCTTCTTCTTGATTATAAATCTCATTCAAACTTTTCATCTTCTTACCTTTCAATCTTGCTCTTAAAGTAGCAAGAGTTGGATCTGATTCATCACTTGTGAATTTAGAGTAGGGTGACATGCATGACTAGATGATTCACCTTGTTCAAACCTCCTAGGTGTTCTTACTGGAGTGCTTGTGCCTGCTGTGGAGAGGATTGTCCACCTTGCAAATTTTGTTCTTCAGAAACTTCTTCATCCTGTGGAATTGGTGCTCCAACTGTGATGGTGCTACCATCCCATGCTTCTACTTCCTTGAATTCTACATCTCTGCTAATAATCACTTGCTTTGAAATTGGGTTATATAGCTTATAAACTTTTTGACTCTTCACTATAGCCAATAAAAATGCATTTTTCACCTCTATCATCAAATTTTTTCTCAATTTAGATGGTATAAGAGAATATGCAACACAACCAAAAATTCTAAAATGATATACACTATATTTCTCACCACTCCACGCTTCTTGTGGAACTCGATCTTTTACACTCTTTGTTGGGCTTCTGTTCAGAATATACACTGCACATGCTACTGCATCTGCGCAATATTCATTTGACAAGTGTTTGGCTTTCAACATGCTTCTTGTCATCTCCATGATTGTAGCTTGTGGTGTGTACCTTGTAGTCAATTGTCTTTTGATTTCATGATATCTGCAAAAATATTGAAATTGATTAGACATATATTCACCTCCTCTATCTGATCTAAGTACCTTGATATAACGGCCACTCTACTTTTCAACCATTGCCTTGAATTCTTTAAACTTTTCAAATGCTTCAGATTTGTTTTTGAGAAAGTATATCCAAGTCTTTCTGCTAAAGTCATCAATGAAGGTTAAAAAATAAGTACGATCTCCAAATGATGGAGTTTGTATTGGTCCACATAAATCACTATGGACTAACTCCAATATTACCTTAGCTCTATATGAGCTTCCTACTGGAAAGCTCTCTCTATGCTGTTTTGCCAGAATACAGCTGTCATATGAACTTCTTGGCTGTTCTATTGGTGGTAAACCCTTCACCATATTTTTCTTCTGTAATAAATTTAAACCTCCAAAATGTAAATGTCCATACCTTAAGTGCCATAACCATGATTGGTCTAGCTGTATGGATTTGAAGTGTGCTTCCTCTTCTCCTTGGATGCACTAAATGTGAAAAAG
Source organism: Torreya grandis (assembly GCA_037957365.1). Classification (NCBI taxonomy): domain Eukaryota; kingdom Viridiplantae; phylum Streptophyta; class Pinopsida; order Cupressales; family Taxaceae; genus Torreya; species Torreya grandis. Next base: position 523,386 of record JARHVA010004909.1, on the reverse strand, counting down.
GAACATCCGATTCTTGGTCATCTCCACTTTTCCTATCAACCTGTCACTTTGACACTTGTCCAATATTGTGAAAACATTATCCATAAAGGATATTCTATAACTTTTTTGCACTAACTGACCAACACTCAACAAATTATGTTTTAGTCTAGGTACAAAATAAACATCAGGTATAAACCTTCTTTCACCATTCTTGGCCAAAACATTTATGACACCTTTACCCATGACATCTACTGTGATATCATTTCCTAATTTCACTTCTAATTTTACAGAATCATCAAGAATAGCAAAAAATTCTTTATTCCCTATCATATGATTACTGCATCCACTATCTAAGAACCAAATATCTTTAGCTTTTTCTTGAATAACATTACAAGTAAGAAACATGCTTCCATAAATTAGGATTAGATTCACCTGGATTGAAACTAGATTCACCTGTGTAATTAGCATTCTGTTTGTACACATATCCTTGTTTATTTCTGCATTCATTTGCATAATGACCATATTTCTTGTAGTAATAACATTGAACATTAGATTTTTCAAACCTCTGTGAACCTTGCTGGAAGTGGTTGTTGCCACATCCTCTATTGCTGTAGTTTCCTCTACTACTATAGTTTTGATTACTATTCTCACCTTCATCTGAATTATTCCTTCCATATCTACCTCTGCCTCTTCCTCTGAAGCTTGACCTGGCTCTTCCTCTTCCTCTGCCAACTAATACCTGTGACTTGAAGGCATTCTCAAGAGAAGTATTATTCCTATTCATTCTAGATTCATGTGTTAACAAAGAACCCATTAATTCATCTACAGATAATTGTTTTAAATCCTTGGTTTCTTCAATAGCTACAACTATAGCATCAAATTTACTGGGTAAACATCTGAGTCCTTTTTCTATGATCTTCTGATCCATCATAGTTTCTCCATTAGATCTAATTTGATTCACTATATTCAAAACCTGACCCATAAACTGGTCTATAGATTTTTATTCATTCATTTGCAAATTTTCAAAAGTTCTCCTAAGAGATTGCAATTTAGCAATTTTTACCTTTGTATTACCTCTATAGGTAGTTTTCAAGATTTTTCATGCCTCTCTGGCTCTTGTTACTGCTGCAACTCTGCAAAATATAAATTCATCCAATGCCTGTTGAATGAGAAATAAAGCTTTTGCATCTTTCTTCTTATTCTCTTTGAGCTCATCCTTTTGTGCTCGATTTAATGCCAGATGGACTGCCTCGTCCTGCGGTTCTACAAAACCACTTTCTACCAAATTTCATACATCTTGTGAGCAAAATAAAGTTCTCATCTTAATTGCCCAAAAATTATAATTCTTACCATTGAAATTGGAAATTTGAGGCTGTGGAATACTATTGTTTGCTGCCATTTCTCACGCTGGAATGGCTTTCTAGTCATTGTTTCTGACACACAGTCGCCAACGATGGTAAAATTGCCGCGATCGGTCACTAATACTGCCGACGTCGGTCTTGGAGTCGGCCGATGTCGGTCTCTGAACTCCCTGCTAGCTCTTCCTTCATTCTCTGACTGTTGTTGTTGTGCACTTCTGCAATCTCCACTTCTCCTTGTGTTTTTGCTGCACAAATCCTAACCAGGCTCTGATACCAGTTTGTCAGAATAAAGAGAGCATGCAAGAAACAAGAACTCAAACAAATAAATAAGAAAGAATCCAATTGCTACAACAATTTCTTGAAAGAAAGAGATTCTATTGATCTTCAATTTTTCTTGTTTACAATGATGCCCCCAAGCGTCTTTAAATAGATTTGAATCCATACAATAATTAAAAAATAAACTCAAGACAAACTCAAGACTAAAATTAGTCTTTACATGCAAACTAACTCTCTAACTAACTGTTTGCTAACTAACCGATTGCTTACTATCAGTTTACTAACTGATTGTTCAACTAAATGTTTAACTGCTTGCATGACAAAAGGAGGGAGGTGGGAGAAATTATCTCCAATTAATATTGAATTTCTAACAACAATTTCATAAAATCTACCCACCTATCCTTCGCCCAACAATCCTGCAAGCTTATCTAATCACACTAGAAGCTCCAAGAGGTTAGTAGCAAAAGTAAGGCTTCCAGTGTGATTGCAAAAATGTATTACAAGAAAGATTTGCAATTGAAATTTAAAGCACTAAGAATAATCAATAAATATGCAAATGATTAAATTTTAAGGGTAAATATTCATCTAACCTCAATAATTGAAAAATATAGATAAATTAGAAGCAATCGATAATAAAAGTAAAAGCTTGTCACACCATCGTTCCAATTCATCTAGTCTCAACACTAGAATGTTTGTTTGTTGAATTGCTATGGACAAGATGAAAGGATGTTTGAGATTACTTGGAGAATGCAGACTTGCTTGACATTTTGTTGATGGATTGTATCAAGGGGCCATGTATTTATAAAAGGTGAGGAGGGAAATCAATGGTTAAGAATAAGTCGAGATCAAAGATAGAGAATTATCGAAGGAATTAAAAATTCCTTGAATGATTTTAACGGAGGGAAGGTTTTGGAGTTAGAAGTCTTTAGATCTTGTTTTAAGGTATAATTATGCTTAGAGGGTATTTAGGGTGTAATTATGAGTGAGGTTAGTAGGTGAGAGTTAGGTGGAAGGAAATTTAAAATTAGAAAATATTAGATAAGTAGGTTTAGTTAGTGGATAAAAGGGGATTATGTAAATTAATTAAGTTATGGGGTGTTATAAGGTTAGTGTAGAGAGCATTACAAATCAAGTTAGTCAAGCATTAATCCATAAATAATAAAATATGCATAAAGAATTAACTAACCAAGCCTATCTATTTCTATGGGAATTACAAAGGATAGCAAGAAACAAATGAAAGAAAGCAACACCATATTACTTTCCCAAATGGAATCCCCATACCCATGTGGCTCAAAAACATGTTCTCCCTTGATCAAGCATCCTTGTCTTTGTCAACAATGGTGGTAAGCTTCTCCAATGCCTCAAGAACACTCCATAAAACCTAGGATCTTGATTGTAAATCACTAAACTAACCTATCAATGAAGCTTTGTGAAAACAATTTAGCATTATAACTTTGCAATATTCAAGTTTTTTGAAGATATTTAAGCATAAAAACTTTGCACCAAAATAGCTCTTTAATTCATGTCCATGGCCTCTTTATTTATAGATTTTTGAGATTGATCAAGATCAACCTGAACCATCAATCTTAAGATAAAGATGTGTGGTTGAGAATAATCCTAATATTTGAAATTAAATTCATAATTATCTTCATCATGACCTTGGAAGAAGGGGCATTGAAAAGGCATGGGAGGTATTAACTAGGCATGGGTGATCCATAATCCTGATATTTGTGGCATTTATGGCTTAGGGATGTCTTCTCAAAAAATGATGTCATCTGATGATGTAGTTAATAGGAATCAATTTTCAAAAAGAAATATTCAACAACTCTCATGAAAAATCCACTTAAGCTCTTAATTTGGATTAATTAGCCTTAAACAAGGTTAATCAACATTTATGCAACTATTTAAAAATTAGTCCTCAACTAATCAAAATGGTCAGAAAGTCATATTACTAGGTTGTAATTTGACTGAAAAAAATTAGAAGGCGATGTTAGATGTGTTGGCATTGTATTCCCATTTAGGATGTTTCCAATACCAAATAACAAAGGTACACGATATGTACCAATGAATTAGAAGAAAAGAGTGAACCAGAGCACTAAATGGCAAAATTTATTTTGATTCAAAATGCTCTGATCAAAGTTAGCTAGCCCATAAAATGCATTGCTCTATTTAGGGATACTTTGACCTAAACTAACACTTGTAAGTGACATGTTTGAACTATTTAAGACGTTTTATAGATTGTAAAATATGTATTTGAGTGCAATTCGAGTAAGATTGACAATTTCAACACAAATGATGTTAGAAATTGGATGTCTATATTTTTTTTATTTGAAAAGACATAATGAGACATTCGAGTGAAGCAACGTCTTTTCAAATAAAAGAGTTGTCAAGAATAAATTAGAACAGACCCTTGATGCCCCCTTGAGAGAACATACTAGGATGGAAGAAAAGGATGGACTCTCAAAAAGAGAGAGGTATGAGATTAACCCATGGAATAGATCACATCCAAACGAACTAATACTTGCACACGTGATTACCATCAACGATCAAAATATAATTAAAGGTATAATAGGCCCCAAAGACAAGGGGAATGGAAAAGATACAATCCATAAATGTAAGGGACACACTATAAATGTACCCAATTTGAGAGTACAAGTTGTGTGCTTATGACATTGATCGATTCGGAGACAAGTTACACACTAAATATTTCCATCATGGGCTTTAATGTGAAGAGCTTGGAATTAGAGTAAAAGAGAGAACATTCTTCTTTAGAAATGGAAGCACCACTAGAATAGGGTCTCCAAAGAGAATATAATAAGTACTCGAGTAGAGCAGATTTGATCATGATAAAATAGTTTTGCCCCAGTAGGGTGAATCCTAATCATTGATAAAGAATAAATAATGGTTTGCCTTTATAACATTGATTTGATTCAGATGTGGTTCAGATGTTGTACCCTAGCATGGGCCACTGACAAGAAAAATAACTCAAATATATAACCAAAAAGATAGTTTAAAGCGAACGGGTACAAACGTACATTTGATGGTATAATGGCTTAGAAAACCATATAAAACCAAGCATATGATAGTGCAAAAAGTGATGAGAGAGAGGAAAAGAAGAATAGAGATAGTCAAGCTAGTCTCAATAAAAATTGAGTGTTGCCTACATAGTTTCAGGGACTCATGTTCCAATTGAACTTCAGGTCAATGTAGTTCACCCATGTTTGAGAGAGAATGAAATGAAGAATGATGAAAAATGACTAAGAATTAATTAAACTCACAATGTATGTGAAGAGATGCACATCTAAGCATAGATAAAGAAACCTGAAATACATGCTACCTAGAAGCCTAATTCCATATCATGAGCCTAGGTTTTATGGAGTGTTCTTGAGAATCGTTCATCAAAGTTGATGTTGAAGTTAAGACATTAAGACCTGAGCACAAAGTGCTTTCTATAGAAAAAGAAATTAGGCATCATAAATATGAATAATTTAGAATGACATAAGATTTTAATTGCACTGAGATAGTTCAAATGTGAATACCTATAACTAAGGATAATGGTAAATTAATGACCAAAATTAGAGTTACAACAATTTACATTTAAACAAAAAAGCAAAAAAAAGAAGATAAAAATAAATGAACCTAACTTGAAATCAAGATATGATCTGAAGTAGGAACAAAAATATTTAAAAACAAAAGGTAAGAACATCTTAATGACATGACACCAAGATATGAATAATCAAGATCCATGTGGACCATCAAGGAATTCTTGAACATAAAAGAGAAAAGTAAAATCAAATAGTAAAAAACAAGATACCAACAAAAATCAAATAAACAAAATGGTCCAAAAATAACGTAATAACATAGGATCAAGAGATAAACAATCAAGATCCATGTGAATCATCAAGATGTTTTGAAACACAAAAGAGATAATCAAAAACAAAGGAAACATAAGATCAAGGTGTGAAAAAAAGTAATAAAAAGAGAAAAAGAGAAAAAATAAAAGGAGAGGTACGAAATCCCAATAAAACACCAAGAAAACTTAAATAAACACACACAAACAAATACCAAGTTAGTGCGGTTTAAAGAAAAATATTCATGCATGTGTGATAGAGGTGTTACTTTCCACCATATCATAACAAAGAACAATGACACAACAATTATTTCCTAATTAAAGAACAATGATAGAAAAAATAAAAGAAAAAAAGAAAAAAAAGGGGTTGGTCGAGCTGACTCTAGATGTATAAGACAAGTGGGCACTGCCTACATAGTTCCATGGATATATATTCCAACATGAAGTTCAGGCCAAATGTAGTTCTCCCAAAAAATGGGATAGAAAAAATTGATGATCAGACCAGCATGATTAAGAAAAGAAATGGAAGATAAACAAACAAAAATGGTTTAGCACACAAGAAGCTAATGAGATGACATTAAATGATCTTGTAAAATGGTAAGTGTGTGGGACTAGATCAAATGAACTAGTGTTTTTGTGCTTATAAAATGGTAAGTGTTTGAACTTAATAGTTGCTCACAAAATGATGAGAGCATTCAAACTTAACAGTTGCTCACAAAATGACGAGAGCATTTAAACTTAACAGTTACTCACAAAATGGTGAGAGCATTCAAACTTATGTTGGAAATATTATCATTGATGTCAAAGGTTTAGCATTATTGGTGATAAAGGCTCCATTGCATTTAATGTTGTTTGTAATAAATATATCTTGGCTAATATGAGTTAATATTTATTTAATATTAACGAATATATTTTTGGTTGCATATGAGACAAAAGAAGGGCCCATGGAGAAGTCGAAGAGCCACGGGATAAAGACAAAAAAAGGATGGGACGCATTTTCTCATGAAGAGTCATCTTGGAAAATACCAAGAGTCACCAAGTGAAGACAAAAGAGTAAAGGGTGAATTTCTCATGAAGGGACACTTTAAGGAATACGAAAAGTCACCAAAGATAAGGACAAAAGTGGGAAAGACATTTTTGGTCATGAAGGGTCACCACATAACTTTTCAAATGCTTGGATATGAAGGGTCATCCAAAATTGGTGTCATTTTTCATGAGGATTGAAAGGTCATAAAGGGGGAAGGCCAAAGGTCATTTGGAAAGCTATAAATAAAGGCTTGAGTAGCCATTTGTAATGTGGAGGTGAGAGGTTGATTTGATATTGTAATATCTAGCTTAGAAGAGCAATTGTGAGAGATGAATATGATTTGTATTTGTTATATCTAGCTTAGAAGAACAAATGTGAAAGAGAGAGGAAGGAGATGTACTGATCTATCATTTGTTGAGATAGCAACATTGAGAGATAGGTGTGTGGTATACACAAAGGGGTTGGTGCTCATGTGGGTTGGTGCTCATGAATTGTTTCTGAGTTGGTGCTTGGCAAAGGGGTTGGTGCTCCTATGGGTTGGTGCTCACAAATTGTTGCTGGGTTGGTGCTCGGCAAAGGGGTTAGTGCTCCTGTGGGTAATGCTCACGAATAGGTGTTGGGTTGGTGCTCGACAAAGGGGTTTGAAGCTTTTGTGGGTTGGTGCTCATAAATTATAGTTGAGATTTGTACTTAGAAAAGGGGTATGGTGCTCCTGTGGAGTTGTTCTCACGAATATATTTGAGATTAATTCTCTGTGATTTTTTCCACATTGGGTTTCCACGTTATATCTGATGTGTCTCTCTATCTTGTGTGATGTTTATTATTTGAGTTTTATTGCATATCTTGAATGTTTGATTAAGTGGAATTTGGTTAAAAGAAAGATTTATAAGATATATAATATATTGATTCACCCCCCTCTCAGTATATTATGTGCTTAACAATTGGTATCAGAGCAAGTTCCTTCAAAAAGGGTTTAACAGCTTGAAAGTAGATCAAAGAAAAGCATAATATGGCCAAGCAGCTAAAGAAGGAGAATCAAGAGTTGAAATCTATGGTTGAGGCTCTTAAGGAAAAGGTGTGTATCTTGGATTTTAAGTTGGCTATAGAAGTAAAAGAAAATAAGATATTTATTCAGGATCTTAAGAACCAGTTAGAGGTTGCAACTTCAATTTTATCATCAAAAGAAGAAGAGTGTAATCAGTTGAAGGTTGAGTTAGATTCTTTAAAGGATAATCATAAGAAGTTTATAATCAAGGTTAAGAAAGATCATGAAATATTAGTCCAAAGAAAGAAGGATGCAGGTTTTGAAGGCAAATCAAAGAAGTCGATCAAGCAGCCCAATGCTTTCAAGTTTTCAAATTCCTTTCATGGCCGTTGTTTTATTTGTCATCATGTTGGTCATAAGGCAAGATATTGTATTAGGAGAAGCAATCAGTCAAAGGGAGATCTCAGTCACATTCAAGAAAAAGGTATGAGAAAAATTATTTGCTTTTGTTGTCATGAGGTTGGACATATTGCTAAATTTTGTCAAAATAAAGTAAAGAGATATTCAAAGTATGTCAAAGGTTACAGAGCCCCTAAAAGATATGAGAAGAGTCAAATTAAGGTTTGGAGACCTAAAATAGTAAAGGTTGATCAGGTTGAGTTCAAGAATGAAAATGAATTACTTGCTATAGTAGATAAAGAATCAGATAAGAAGGATTGTAAAGAATCTCTTGTTACATTTGAGCATGAGCTTTGTCAAGATAAGAAAGTTGCAAAAGTTGAGAAGATGAAAAACATCATAAATGATAAGGTTAGTAGGAAAAAAAGGTTAGACATGCTTAAACGGATTCTAAAAGAAAAACACAAGAAGATCAAGGAAGAAACAGAGGAGATGTGGGAATCTCTTGAGATTTATTTCTAGAACCCTATTGTGTGGGGTGTCTCTTTTAGGCTTCAAGGAAACACTTTTAAGAAAAATTGAAGCATGGTGGATGCTATTGGGTCTTGGATATGTTGCATGACAAAAAAGTTAGTTGGTAGATTATTTTGTATACCTTTTGAGGGAATATATTTTTAAAAAAAATTTTGCATTAGTATTATGGTTTGAGGCTATTAGAATAATTATTGCATATGCAATGTTTCAAATGATTATGTTCATAAGAAATTAGAATTTTGAAAAAGAGCTAACAGTTTTAGAAAGAAGGAAAATGATACTCATGTAGATTCAATCACGGAGGATCAGAGTTTCAAAGCTCCATTCATCAGGAAGAAGGTTCAGTGGTGCTCATGGTAGAAGAAATGACCTGAAGATTCTATGTTGGTGCAAATAGCTTTGCATGTAAGAGATAAAGATCAGTCATGGTTAATTGATAGCAGATGTTTGAGGCATATGACAGGGGATAAAAGTAAATTCATATCTCTAAAGAAGATCAATGGTGGTACAGTGAGGTTCAGAGATAAAACCACTGCCAGAATAGCCAAAAAAGGTACTTTATTTTTGATAATGGTAGAACCAAGATTAAAAATGGTTTATAAGCATAATCTATTGAGTGTAAGGCAAATATGTGATCAAGGATACACCTTAAAGTTTCATACGGAAGAAAATATTCAAATGAGTTGATTGCAGATTCTCAAAAGACAGGTAAAATCAAATATCTTCTCAAAGATCGGCGAGAGGAGTTGGGAGTAATTTATATTACTTCCTGCCATTGATGTTCAGCATCAAGTGAGGGGGAGCTAAGTGTTAGCTCCAGGTAGGCCCTTTGCCATTGATGTCAAAGGGAGAGAATAACAGGTATAGGTACAGGTGCAAAAAATAGGTATAGAGAATAGGTACAAGTTACTACAATAAGGGGGAGTTACTATATGTTTTCACATGACAGGATGTGGTAGTTTCAGAATTGAGGTTGCCATCAATGACAAAGGGAGAGATTGTTGGAAATATTGTCATTGATGTCAAAAGTTTAGCATTATTGGTGATAAAAGTCCCATTGCATTTAATGTTGTTTGTAATAAATATATCTTGGATAATATGAGTTAATATTTATTTAATATTAACGAATATATTTTTGGTTGCATATGAGACATTGGGCCGAAGAGCCACTGGATAAAGACAAAAGAAGGATGGGACGCATTTTCCCATGAAGAGTCATCTTGGGGAATACCAAGAGTCGCCAAGTGAAGACAAAAGAGTAAAGGGCAAATTTCTTATGAAAAGACACTTTAAGGAATACGAAAAGTCACCAAAGATAAGGACAAAAGTGGGAAAGATGTTTTTGGTCATGAAGGGTCACCACATGACTTTTCAAATACTTGGATATGAAGGGTCATCCAAGATTGGTGCCATTTTTCATGAGGATTGAAAGGTCTCAAAGGGGGAAGGCCAAATGTCATTTGGAAAGCTATAAATAAAAGCTTGAGTAGCCATTTTTAATGTGGAAGTGAGAGGTTGATTTGATACTGTAATATCTAGCTTAGAAGAGCAATTGTGAGAGATGAATATCATTTGTATTTGTTATATCTAGCTTAGAAGAGCAAATGTGAAAGAGGAAGGAGATGTATTGATCTATCATTTTTTGAGATAGCAACATTGAGAGATAGGTGTGTGGTATACACAAAGGGGTTGGTGCTCCTGTGGGTTAGTGCTCATGAATTGTTGTTGAGTTGGTGCTTGGCAAAGGAGTTGGTGCTCCTGTGGGTTGGTGCTCACGAATTGTTGTTGGGTTGGTGTTCGGCAAAGGGGTTGGTGCTCCTGTGGGTTGGTGGTCATGAATAGGTGCTCGGTTGGTGCTCGGCAAAGGGGTTTGAAACTCATGTCGGTTGGTGTTCATGAATTATAGCTGAGGTTTGTCCTTGGCAAAAGGGTATGGTGCTCCTGTGGGGTTGTTCTCATGAATATATTTGAGATTGATTCTTCGTGGTTTTTTTCACATTGGGTTTTCATGTTATATCTGGTGTCTCTCTCTATCTTGTGTGATGTTTATTGTTTGAGTTTTATTGCATATCTTGAATGTTTGATTTAGCAAAATTTGGTTAAAAGAAAGATTTATAAGATATATAATATAGTGATTCACCTCCCTCTCAGTATATTTTTTGCTTAACAACTTAATAGTTGCTCGTAAAATGATGAGAGCATTCAAACTTAATAGTTGCTCGTAAAATAGTGAGAGTGTGGGATAGTGAAATGAGAATATACAAATGTACAAAAGCATGAGACAATGTTTATGTTCTTTTTTGGATCATGTTCTAATGTTTTTGATATTTTTGAGATAAAATATGCACAAAGTGGGACCATCTAGTCAAGGAGATACACATCCTAAGAGTAAAGGTTCCAATAAGGTAGCTAAGCTAACTGCAATGGCCCATGCTCACAAATCAGTGAGAGTGAAGCTCTTGATTGAACTGAAAAGATGCGACTGTTCCCCTGTCTGAGACTACAGAGGACTGTCCTAGTTGAACTATTTTGTAGAACTACCACTGAAGATGTTCATAATGTTTATGAGACATAATCGAGATCATAATTGGTCAAGGGACAAAAAATGTTCAAACTTATAGCATGCCATAGACATAACAAAGAATATGCATCTTGAAGAGAGCAATCCAAAATGGGATAAATAATGTGTTCAGAGTGCCAAGAGTTCAAAGCCTTTACTGTCTAGATTTATGAAAAGTGGACTAGGGTAGTATAAAATGTGTTCAAGGTAAGATAAAAGGGTGAGATAAAATTATGACATCTCAAGTTGCCCCCAAGACAAGGGTCTTATAGACAATGGTTCAAAGCTTTTTATGTGTAGAACCTCTTAAAGTTTACAATGTTCATGGGCTCTGAAATTTTTTCACCATTAGGTTTAGCCAATCGATATGCTCCTGATCCATAGTTTGTTGTGACAATATATGATCCTAACCAATTAAGCTGAAACTTACCCTTTTTTGGGGGGGTTTAGCATTTGTGTTCTTCTAGTTGTCTTTCAAAACTAAGTTACCAATCTCAAATTCTTGAGGGAGAATGCATTTTTTGTAGCTTCTCCACAATCTGTTCTAATAGGCGTGCAAGTTTTCTAGGGTAACCAAATGCTTACCATCAAGAATTTCTAGTTCTTGTAGTCATGAGGCTCTATAATCTTGATCATCTTTAATGTGTTCCAGTGATATTCTTAATGATCGGATCTCAATCTCAACCAAGGTGATAGCTTCAGTGCCAAAAACAAAAGAGTATGGATTAGCTTCATTTGCAGTGCGATGATTGGTTCTATAAACCTAGAGGGCAGGAAAAATTTACAAGTGTCAATTACGGCTAGCATCATTAATAATATTTTTTAAGATGGCTAGAATGGTTTTATTTGATGCCTCAGTTTGTCCATTGCCTTGCGGGTTATATAAAGTATATTTCTTGTGCTTGATCTTGAATTTTTTGCAAAGAGCTTTCACATCTTGGTTTACAAAAGATCCGCCATTATCAGATATAATATGGGTTGGGATGCCATATCGACAGATGATATGGTAATGAATGAATTTGGCTATTTATTTTTCGATAACATAAGTGAGAGGAATAGCCTCAATCCACTTGGTAAATTACTCGGTTGCAGTCAAAATGTGCTTATGGCCATCTGAAGATGTTGGGGTAATTTTTCCAATGAGATCAAGACCCCATGTTGAGAACAGCCATGGTGTTGTAATCGGCTGTAATGATAAAGAAGGTGCATGTATCAAGTTGCCATTTTGCTAACAAGGAACACACTTCTTTACATAATTACAAGCATCTATCTCTATTTTAGGCCAATAATAGCCTATTCTGAGAAGTTTCTTTGCTAGGACTACATCATTGGTACGGGCTCCACACATTCCTTCATGAACCTCCTTTAGATAAAAAATGAAGAAGCATTCCATCATAGCCTTTTCGATAAAGCGTGTTTTCAAGGAGGATATAACATGTTAAGTGATGAAGGAAAATTTTTTGTTGGTTATTGGAAAGGTTGGTAGGAAATACATGGCTATGGAAATAGTTATAACAATCTTGGTACTATGGTAACTTAGGTGAGAGATTAGGATCAGCAATGGTACATATCCTCTCTGATTTTGATAGAATGTGTCAGTTGAAGAATATTTTTAATCAGGAACTGATACTCTTTAGCACTGTCATGTATTTGAATCATGGAACCAATTTTTGCCATGGCATCGGTATATCTATTGTTGACTCGCAGAACTTGCTCAAACTGCAGAGATTTAAAATGTGTTTTAAGGCTATCGACAACTTGCTTGTAAGGAACAAGTTGATCATCTCTTATCTGATACTGATCAGTTGTCTAATTTATGATTAGTTACAAATCTCCATAGACCTTTAAGCTTTGAATATCTCATTGTATGGTAAGATGGAGCCCTGCAACTAATGCTTCATATTCAGCCATATTATTTGTACACTAAAATTGTATATGGAATACTTTGGGGATCAAATCCCCCTATGGCATGATCAATAATATGTCATCTCCAGACCCTCAGGATGTGAAGGATCCATCAAAATAGAGTGTCTACTATTCAGGTTCTTGTGATGCTTATTCTATCATCATGATAGAATCATCTAGAAGGTCAAAGTTGAGGGGTTGAGTGGCCGTAATAGGAGCTTCCACAAGTTGGTCTACAAGAACTTGTGCTTTGATTACCTTTTGATTCTAGTATTTGATATAAAACTCACTAAGGAGCATAATCCATTTAGCCATATGTCTTTGAAGAGCTTCTTTAGATAAGAGGAACTTGAGAGGATCTACCTTGGTGATAACAATAGTTTTGTTATTTAGCATATAATGTCACAATTTTTGAGTGGCGAACACCATAGCTAAACATGTCATCTCAATAGGCATATAATTATGTTCATAAGATACCAATGTGTGGCTTAAATAATAAACCACGTGTTTTTTACCATGATCATCATGATGAGCCAAAAGTGCCCCCAGTGCATGTTTTGTGGCTAATATATAAATAAGCAGTGTCCTTCCTTATGTCAGAGGTCATAAAATTGGTGGATTAGCCAAGTATGTTTTAAGCTTTGCAAATGTTATCTGACAATCTTCATCCCACTAAAATGTTATCCCTTTCCTTAAGATATGGGTAAATGGGTGGAACTTATTTGCTAATTGAGAAATGAATCTATGTATAGACTAGATCTTGCCTTGTAGACCTCGTAACTATTTAAGATTATTTGATGGAGGCATTTACATAATAGCGGTGACCTTTTCAAGGTCAACTTCAATCCCTCCTTGTGATATAATGAACCCTAGCAATTTTCCTAATGTGACTCCAAAGACACATTCCTTAGGATTCAAGTGGACTTTATATGTACAAAGCCTCTCAAATATTCTTCATAGAATGTTAAGGTGTCCAACTCTTGTTCTTGATTTTGCTAGTATATCATCAACATAGTCCTCGTCAATGTCATGCATCATGTCATGGAAGATGACAGTCATTGTATGTTGATATGTGGCTCTAGCGTTCCTCAAACTGAATGGCATGACTTGGTAATTGAATGTTTCCCACGGAGTGGTGAACGTGGTCTTATACTGATCTTCAAGGGCTATTTTGATCTAATTGTAACTAAAAAAATCCATCTATTAATGATAGCATCTTGTACCCAGTAGTTGAGTCGATAATCATGTCGATGTTGGGTAGAGAAAAATCATCTTTGAGACATGCTTTGTTGATATCACAAAAATTAGTACAAGCACATATGCCTAGGCTTTTTGTACTTATTGGCACTATGTTAAAAATCCATTTAGAGTAGTCTAATGGTCTGATAAAATTAGCTCCTAACAACTTTTCCAACTCGGCCTTAACCAAAAGGGCGATGCGTGGATGCATCTTTCTCAACTTTTACTTGATTGGTTTACTATCAGGGTGGAAAACAAGATGATGCACAAATAAATCTGGATCTAGGCCTGACATGTCAATATACCCATGCAAGGATGTCTATATAATCCTTAAGAATGGATATAATATGTTCACATCCTGCTTTAGTAAGGGAAGCTCCAAGATAAATATTTTTGGGATCCTCATGGGTTCTCAAATTTATTTATGTTATGTTCTCCATAACGAGTGTAGATCCATATTCTAGAATTGTAGGAAATGTATGGTCATGATCATCTTCTTCTACTATATCTTCTTGTTGTTCCTCCCAAAGATCTAGATAATTTGAAGAATCAAAATCTGCCTTCTCAGGTAAAAGCCAATTATCAAAGACCTTTGGAAACTCAAGAGAAAGACGCTCAAATATTTGATGTTGTTCTAAAGAGGTGCTTGTACTAGCTATGGAACTTGGGCTAGATGGACTTTCTACGTCCTAAGGGGATGAGCAAACTTTCCCAACTGCAAGTATCTAAAACAGGTTTTCACTCAAAGGCTTGTCTTTTTCTTTACTTTTTCCCTAATCAACAAGTGCCTCAAAGAGGTTTTCACTTGAAAATCTCAATGTTTGTTATTTAGCATGACCAAGAAATTTTCCCTGCTCTCCAAAGTAGGCAAAAGAATTCAATAAAAAATCAAGACCCTGCTTATGATCACCAACAAGAAATGCATCTCGTAGACCCATATATTTTGCAATTGATTCTTCATTTTGAAACTCATAGAGGCATATGACTGAATTTTGTTGATCCCAATCTATGAATTTAGGATGGCAAAGGCATAGGTTATAGTGAGGGTTTGCTTCAGGATGAGAAGCGCTAATGGTAAAGATATAATGTCCTTCTTTAGGAAGGGAAGCACCACTAAGATGGGTTTTTGCTTCAGGATAAGAAGTTCCAATAGGTGTTATGGTCAATATGGCATTTGAATCAAACAAATCTGAATCAGTAAGCTCATCAAAAAGGCTATAATGAGATGTTGCGTTGCTACTAGAAGTCTTGTTACTAGTCACTTTAGAAGGTTCAATACCAAATGTTATGAGGTCATCCTCCGGTGGTTTAAATCTGAGACCATGATGCCAATTGACAACTCCAGCTGATAAGAGCTCTAAAATTCCTTGCGCCTATGGGCCAAGGCCTTTCCTTGTATATTCAAGATAATCCATTATTTTATTAGGGAAAAGATACTTTGGATTCTAAAAACAATCCATAAGGCCCTTAGAATATAACCAATCTTCCTTGGTAAAAGCCTCTCGATATTTCTTTGGTGTAATTGAAGGTACAAAACCCATAGGAGGTTTTGGTTGTTTCTTCTTTGGTTACCAAATTTGATAGGGTCTGTTAGGAGTTTGGGAGGTTTTAGGTTTACCAAATGTTTTAGGGAATTTTGGTAATTTTGAAATATGAAAGACATCCTTTAGATGGTACATGGAAATGCTTGCATCTTTAATAATAAATAACCTGCTTGGCAAGAGTTGCAGGAAATAGATCAGCCTAAGTGGAGGCTAGATCACTAGGGTCTATATAATTAGATGGTGATGGATGAGAAATGATGGCTTTGTTCTTCTTTGCAATGAATTTAGAACTTGAGAAATAGTTATAATTATGAAACTCTATTTCAAGATGTTTGTAGTATTGGTATGGCTATTGATTAGTGGGAATAGAAATATGAAACTCTATTTCAAGATGTTTGTAGTATTGGTATGGCTATTGATTAGTGGGAATAGAAACCTCGATCCCATCATGGGGAAACTTAAGGCATTGGTAAAGAGTAGATGGAACTGCCTGTACTTCATGGATCCAAGGATGACAAAGAAGTATGTTATAACGAAGATCAATATCCATAATATGGAAAATGTGTGATGATAAATAGACCCAACCATGACTGACAACTAAATTATATTGGATGACTCCCTCTCGACATTGTCGTAAGCCTTGATTGTAATAGTTTCTAGCTAAATGTCTTTATCCATGTAACCCAATCATCTCACCAATTTAAGGGATATGATGTTTATCCCTGAACCGTTATCTATAAGAACCCACTTAATCTTGTGATCTGTAATGATTATCTCAATGTATAGTGGGTTATTGTGGTTTGGATCGAGGGTGGACATGTCCTTTTGATCAAATGTGATTTGCCGAAATAAAGACAAATACCCAGCTAAGTTCTAGAACTAATCAATATTTATATCATGAGGCACAATAGACTCTTGTAAAAGTTTGTTGAAAAGGGTTCAATGGATATCAGAGGTCCGCAAGAGTTCTAATATGGAAATTTGTGTAGGGGTTTTATCTAATTGATCTATTACACTATAAGGCCTTTGAATTGTGTATTGAACTAGTTTGTTCTTTGTTGGGATAGTATTCGACTTTGGAACCATTGGCACATTGTTCTCATTGGGTTTATGGAAAGAAGTGGGCGAAGGGCCCTGAATGGTAACTCATGGGCATCTAGTTGCGACTACACAACCAGAGGTGGCAAGGAATTTTTATAATTAGAAGAGGGAGGCAAAGGGCCTTGGATGGTGATTCATGGGCGATTAACGGTATTGCCATAATTTTGGGTCAGCGAGGAGCCTTGAGAAAAATGGTACTATTGTTTGGAATTAGTAACTCATGCAAACAGAGTAGTAATGTGATGATACAAACTCAACATGGTATTACTAGGGGGAGAGGGTGCTGACCCTATAATGATGGGTCTCATGTTGTGAGGAACATGAGATTGGCCACGCGGTGTCACAGTAATAGTGGCAATGTGGGTTACAGAAATGCATCTCACAGTGTTATTGTAGTTGTAAGGTACATTGTTATAAGCCACATTATTATTGTGGGGATCATGATCTCGATTAAGCTCATTACAATTATGACCTTGTTATTGGTTATGATTCTGCCTCTATCCTTGATTGTGACCATTTTGATTGTTTCTTGGTGCTGGTGGATCATGTCGAAGAAAGGGGTCTTTGTAGATTCCCATATCTTGATTTGTGGCCTGATTAGGGGCCAACTTAATATTTAGCTCACCATTTTCAATAAAGTCTTCAATAATATGCCACAATTGAATGCAAAGATATGCACTGTGACTAACAACACGATGAAAGTTACACCATTTGTTCTCTTTGTACCAGTCTAGTTTTGGTTGATCTTGAGGAAATGGCCTTGATACTGGCCATATAATTAAATTAGATGAAATGAGCTTTTGTAACATTTCAACTGATTCTTCTAACTTGCTAAAGACTCTAAAATTATTATGAAATGTCTTTCATGGAGGTTGTCTTTGCAAATTAGGTAGTGGATTTGAGGGAGTTAATTGTACATTTGGAGGAGGCATAACATGTACTATTTGTACATGTCTTGTTTCTATCACCCCCTTTCCAACCATGTTCTTATTTTTATGAAAGCCCTCAGACTTATCCTGCATAACTATTTGAGGAGCCAGTGATTTAGTCTGATTGGACGCTTGCCCTTGTGTAAAGATCTTAACAAGGTCCCTAGTAATAAGAGCTTTATCAATATGTACTCCTTTATCAATAATTTATTCAAATTAGTTAACACAAGCTAACCATAGATTATGTGCAACTTGAGGATGAAAATTATGTGAAAAGATATCAGCCAACTATTTGTCTAGTAAATTGTGTTGAAAGTGGCCTGCTAATGCTCTCCACCTTTGTAGATATGCAACAAAACTTTCACCATCACACTATTTGGATTTGCATAAGTCAAAAATGGTCCATTCATATTCTATGTTGTGTGATAAATGGTTAATGAACTTTTTTGATAAGTCATTATAATCCACAACTGATCCCTTAGGTAGTTTAAGTAATCAATCAAGAGCTTGTCCCACTAAACTTCATGGAAACAGTCGCAGTAAGTACTCACTACTATAAGTAACCTCTTGACATAAGACAAAGAATGCTTATATGTGTTCACACAGATCTCCTTTCCCTTTGTATTTGTCAAATTTGGGTGCCTCAAAATGAGGTGGAAAGGGGTTTTGGAGAATAGATAAGTCAAATGGATATGGGCATATCTCATTGAATTTGTACTTTTTGACTCTATTATTCATCTCCAATCTTTGGACTCTTACATGTTTTGTGTATTTATGGATTGGATAAGATGTTTTGGAGTGGAATGTACCCCTGATTTTGTTGTGGTTGGGGTGGAATGTGCCCCTGATTTTGTGTGGATCTATAGGGAGCATATACCTTTCGATCCATGATTTGGTTCTAATTTGATGCTTGAGTTGAGAACATAGACCATTGATTTTTGGATTGTAAAACATTTCTTGAATCTAGTTGTTTCACACTTTGTTGATCTTGGAAATTTCTATGTTTATTTACCAATCTTTGGTTTGTTTGAGGGATTTCCTCAATTCGAACTGAATGTTTGGGTTTTTGAGTTTGTAAAGTAACAAGAGGTTCTTGATGATTGAAGAATGTATGTTCTATATCAAATGGAACATCTTGTAAGGTCTCTTTTGACTTTAACTATTCGTTTAGATTACTTTGATCCACTATGGTAATGTTCTCATCCAATACTTGTGTACTTTTCACCATATCTTTGTGTTCCTTCGAAGCATTATTGTGAATTGAAGTGGCAACTAGGGAGTTAGTTAAGTCTATAACAAGTTGATTTGTATATCATCGAATTATTATCTTGATCTTAGCTAGAAGATCTGGATTTGTGGGTTTTGACTCTATTCATATTTTTTCCCCTTGTTAGAGGAAGAAGGTATGTCTATCTGTGCAAAATCTTGCTCTTGCCGTCATTGTTTTTCTTCTCTAACTAAGGTATGCAATTGTTCTGTAGGAAAGTCAGAAGGTAGTCTAACACCTGATTATATCGATCTAAGGGCTTCATCTTGATCTTTTTGGGGTTGATATTCATTGTAATAATCTTCAAATCCTAATGTTGCAGGGATATCATCAAAAAGAACGGGGTTATCTTGACCATCATAAAATTTATCATCCTCATAACTAAGGCCATAAGAGGCCCCACTATGAGTGAACCTTTGAGTCATGTCTAAAAAATGTTATTTTGTGTGTTTGACTAAATTTGGATCAATGTTCGGCAACCAATCAAAGTATGATTTGGCTCTCTCTTAAACAAATAACCAAGGTACCAATGAGACTATAAAGGATGGTGGTTTGAAACCATGCACAATTTTTAAAAGATTTGGTTCACGATTTTACTCAACCTTTGGTAAAGTTGAAATCATATAGATTAGAAGAGAGTAAGGTAACTCAAAGACCCAAGGTGAAAACTAGTACACCAAAGCCTAGATCTTTGTGATACACTCACACTGCAAAAGCTAGCTTCAACTTTGACAAGTTGACCCTAGAAGTTTAGAGAAAATCTCCCCAGATTATGAAGAAGATAAGATGAACTAAGCAACTCAAGATGTAAAAACATACTTGAATCACTAAGTATAAAGCTCGGACCAAATAAGTAGCACAATGTCGCCACATGATCTCATAGGATAAAATATGTTCTAGGACCCAAAGCATGAGCAATACATAAGATGACTTGAGTCCACCAAAATGATAATGTGATTTTGAGTCTTAATAAATGACCTTCAATTCAAATAGAAAATTGAACCCAAGTTAAAACAAGCTTAGTGCACAAATGGCGAACCCACTTTGATGCACCAACCCTTAGAAGGTTCAATTTTGAATGTGGATTATAAATGAAAGATTTAAACAAATTGGATAAAATATCTAGACTCAATTGGGCAGCATAACTACGTCAAAGTGGATGACATGACACAAAGCTTTTGATAACAAATTGAACAATGAAAATATGAATTTTCCATTTGGACATCATAACACCTCCCTTGCTCAAAAAAATTGAGGACAATGTGTTTTGGTTAATTTCATTGAGTTAACAAGCAGTTTTAGACATAAATCAAGACCAAGTAAGCTAATGACAAAAACAAACGTCTTAAGTCTAAATTGACAAGGTATGGCAAAGTGGGGTCTACTAAACTAGCAAGGTTTCCCTCATTCTAGGGGAATCAATTGCACAATGACTTTCACATCAAATGATGCAAAAGATAAGTACAAAAATTGGGTGACTGCGACATTGGATAGTTGTAAAAATGTCTAGTCTTTTTTATAACTACTACATCCTACTGTTTGCTCAGTGTAGTGCGATGTCCAAATGCAGATACGTCTCATGTGCAACTCCAAAGGATTCAAATAAAGTCAATACTAGGAGGTAAAACCCCAGATCAAAGCTTCCCTAAAGAACTCGCAGGACGTAATGATGTCCCCCTCACAAGCCAAGTTTGCATGAAAATAAAGAAAGCATAAAATAGAAATATTTTAGTGTCATTTTCAAAATCACCCAAACTTTGGCAAGTTTTTGGAGAGTGCTTTTGGAAACATTATTTCTAAGCCTTGGACTACGCTATTTGCAATATGAATGATACTTTTGATTCCAAGGGTTCCCTATAGGAGATAAATGGAAGAGCATACATGCAACATTCCTCTTTTTGCCAAATAAAATCTAAGTAAATGACTATTGCAAACAAGAATCAACAAGTGTGTTTAATTTTAAACCCAAATGAAATGTTTGGTGGTGTTCACTTGACCCCTTAGTCTTAGTTGCACTCTTTGAAAACATTCACCAAAACATCTAAGTTCTTTGTTAACACCCAAAAAAACATTCCTAATTAATTTTTAAGCATGCAAGAGGTGATTTAAACATGTTTTTATCAAAGCAAAATCTTGTTCCTACAGCAAAAATGTCAACTTGTCCTTTAGCTTTGAAGCTCTTTTTAGCTTGAAACAATGAACTTTAAAAAAATAGCTCTCGGATCTATGTTTTTTTGAAAAACACAGTGATCGACGTCGATTGTTACAACTGATGATGGTTACTTTGGCTAACCAAGACCTAATCGATGTCATTTTTGTTGATCGACATTGATTAAACAGGTAACCGATGTTGGCATTTCTGTCGATGTCAGTTACTGTGTAAAAACCATGGCAACCAAAAATGGCAAAATAGAGTTAAAAAATCAATTTGCAAGAGTTTTAAGGGTCCAAATAGATATTTTAGAGTTGCAAAGTGATCTTCTTTAGGTGTGAGATGCATCTAGTCCCATCAAGCGTGCCAAGATATAGAGAGGATTATAAAACAAGTTAGTCAAGCATTAGTGCATAAATAATGAAATATGCATAAAAAACTAACCAAGTCTATCTATTCCTATGGAAATTACAAAGGATAGCAAGAAACAAATGAAAGAAAACAACACCATATTACCTTTTCAAATGGATTCACCATACCCATGTGGCTCAAAAACATGTTCTCCCTTGATCAAGCATCCTTGTCTTTATCAACAATAGTGGTAAGCTCCTCCAATGCCTCAAGAACACTTCATAAAACCTAGGCTCTTGATTTTAAATCACTAAACTAGCCTATCAATGAAACTTTGTGAAAACAATTTAGCATTATAACTTTGCAATATTCAAGTTTTTCTAAGATATTTAAGCATAATAACTTTGCACCAAAATGGCTCTTTAATTCATGTCAATGGCCTCTCTATTTATAAATTTTTGAGATTGATCAAGATCAATCTGAACCATCCATCTAGAGATAAAGATTTGTAGTTGAAGATAATCTTAATATTTGAAATTAAATCCATAATTATCTTCATAATGACCTTGGAAGAAGGGGCATTGAAGAAGCATGGGAGGCATTAACTAGGCATGGGTGACCCATAATCTTGATATTTGTGGCATTTATAGCCTATGAATGTCTTCCCAAGAAATGATATCCTCTGATGATGCAATTAATAGGAATCAATTTTTAAAAAAAAAATCAATTCTCATGAAAAATCCACTTAAACTCTTGATTTGGATTTATTCGTCTTAAACAAGGTTAATCAACATTTGTGCAATTATTTGAAAATTGGTCCTCAACTAATCAAAATGGTCAGAAAGTCATATTATCGGATCATAATTTGACTGGAGAGGAATTGAAAGGTGATGTTAGATGCGTTGGAGTTGTATTCCCATTTAGGATGTTGCCAACACCAAATAACAAAGGTACATGACGTGTACCAATGAATTAGAAGAAAAGAGTGAACCAGAGCATTAAATGATGAAATTGTCATTTTGACTCAAAATAATCTGATCAAAGTTAGTTGGGCCATAAAATGCATTTCTCTATTTAGGGATACTTTGACCTAAACTGGCACTTGTAAGTGACAAGTTCGAACCATTTAAGACATTTTATAATTTTGATCTAAAATATGCATTTGAGTGCAATTCAAGTAAGATTAATAATTTCAACACAAATGGTGTTAGGAATTGGATGTCTACAGTTAGTGTAGGGTATAAATGATGAAAGGGATATGTTAGACAAAAGATTAGGAGGATTAATAAGGTGATTTAGACGAATTTAGATGAAATTAGCGGAATGAACAAATTTAGATGTATACAAAACTCAAATGTAACTACAAATAAATCTAAATACAAATAGTAAGTAAATAAAAAAAACCTATAAAATACTTATCGAACAAACAATTGTAGCACTATTTCTTTCCGAGACTACCTCCTCTTTTCAGTGATAGTAAGCAAAAATGCTAAATCTATACGTTTCTAATTGATATCAATCACTATATTTTTTCCCTCCTGTCAATGAAAATACCAATCCAAACAAGGTATGGTCTTTGTTCTTCAATTCTCTAAATCTTTAAAAAGAAATTGTGAAACGTGACAACAATACAAAATTTATTGAAAAGAAAATTCCCAAAAATATAAATAAAATTTATATATATTAATTTCTATTTGACTTAATTTTAATAGAAATTTGATAAAATAACAATAACATTCAATATTGATCTTACTCTTATATGTTATATTATAATGACCATTCATATTCATCCACATTATTTGTAAATAATATTAATATAACAGGAACAACTGATACTTCTTTTAAAGAAGAGTTAACTATAAAACATTTTGGTTACCACATAACTTTCTGGAAATGAGACTGTATGTTTCGAGATGAGTGAAAATCATATTGAAATTTACGCGCATAAATATTACATCCCAAAACTTCACATAAAAACAGAATACCACGAGACTTCCGTAGCTTCAAATAACATGTTTTATGGAACAATACTTTTCATAATCCAATTTGGGAAACAGGATTCCATTTTGTCCCTGTCAACATTTCCGAGAAAAAAGACTATACAACAGTAAAAGGTCAAGAATTGATAATCTTTAAAATATTTTCTAGTCAGAGAGTAGAGGACTTAAACAGTGATTTGCGTGTTTTGGCTCAATGTGTTCTTCTACTTCCTACATCTCTATGGATTCTGAGAACGAATCTAAGAACCACACTTAAATTATTAAATTTATTTGGGTAAAAATTTACTGTTGGTAATTTTTTTTTTTTTGAATCAAACTTCTTTAGTAATAAATCAATGATAGCTACATTTTTAAATTACAATTTTTAAATTTTTTAATATTATAAAGTTAATATTTTATAGTTTTGTTTAAAAATTATTTAAAGTTTGAATATTTTATGGTTTTGATTATTTTTATACCTAATAAATTATTCTTGTCAAAAGTATATATAAATAGTATTAGGTGTCATGTAAAGTGTTATGTAGAATGATTGTAAGTATCTCATAATTTTATGTTTAATATAAGAAATTGAAATGAAAATAGAATTTTTGTAAGGTTTATGATGTTAAATATTTTGATTTTGCATTGTAAGGTAGTTTACAGTATATGAGACTATTTTGTATTCTCAATATAGAAGAGGGAAATTGTGCTTCAAATATGAGACGTATATATCTTACCTTGTAAAATTTTAATTTATAACCCCCTTTTTAAAACAAAAATTCTTCACCAAAAATTTCAATTAAAATATTACAAACAAATCTTGATAAAAATACTTCAAAAATGATTTATTAAAATTTATTAAACACCCATGCAATATCTACCTATTATATACACTACACTAATTACACTGCACTCAATGAGAGTCTCTCATTAAATCATTTTATCAAACAATTCACTATATTTCATTCAAACATTTTGTCAAACAATTCATGTACTACATTTTGCATACATGCTAACATGACATCTTAACTAACCATAAAGTATTTATTTATGCTATGATGGGTTATCATGCCCTGTTCTAGCAGCTGTATGATATCTATTCAAATGTACACAAGTAGGCCGTCACCTATACGATCTAAGTTTGTTGTTCCACATACTATTTTGGATAGGCAAGGAAATCTGAAGCATTAAGATCTCTGATTTTTTCAGTCTATGAGAATGAAAATGAGATATCAGGGATAAATTGTGTATACAATTACTGTATCAATGTGTTTAGATATATCATTCATGATATATTATTATGAAAACATCAACACATTTTCAATCACTATTTGTGATTCATTATCAGGAAAAACATATTTTATCATGGATAGTGGTGATTTTAAATGTGTCAATGTTTTGCATTTCGAATCACCATCCATAATTTATCAAAAGGAAAAAGCATATTTTTCTTGATAATGAATCACAGATGGTGATTCGAAATCTGTCAATATTTTTCACAAATGACGAATTATAATGATGATATCAATACAACAAGTACACAATGTATTCAAAAAATCTCATTTTCAATTTCAAGATTATCTTCACATGAAGCCCCATAAGATGCACAGGTTACTGGATTAATTTTTCTGTTATTTTTATTTTCTAGTAAAATATTTTTCTCAAGCCCATAATTAACTGGAATTGAAACACTTTGTCCCATCAGCCTCAGCATAAGCACAGAGAGAACAGAAATAGAATGTTCTTGGGCATTGACATGCTGTAATAAATCGTGATTACTTTGTTTCCCGAATAAACAGGAAAAGAAACATCATCTGTTTTTCAAGCCAGAACTGAAATACCCTTTCGTAAATGATTTTGATTACATTTTGGGCCAGAATAACTCTAAGATGGTTTAAGTTGTATAAAAAAGTTTACAGGGGTTGAGTGTAATAGAAAGAAAGTATTAGCGATTTCTTTCACAGTCAATCGGCAATAAACTAAGCAGTGGTTTTTTCAAGAAAATAATAAAAACAAGGTGATAAATCTGGCAATAAACTTATAATGTGTGAATAAAACAAGGAATTAGGGATGACCCTATAAATTTCAATATAAAAATATGTGCAAAAATGTTAAATATATAAAATCTTTCAACTGTTACCCACAACTTAAGGTGTAATGTCTCCCAGAATAACAATAAATTATGGCCCTGGATGATGCAAGGAACTGACAACAACCCACAAATAACAATAACCTGCCAGTTAGAAAAACTAGCTATAAACCCATTAAAAAAGAATGCCAAAAGCAAGAGAAAAAAATCTATTTGACTTGGAAAACATAAAGTTTCCCTAGTAAGCTCCATTTTAGAACCCTCTAATTTGGCCTTTCATTTCCACGCCTCTGTCCTCATACTCACATTCATTTCCTCAAAACAATACAATACTTAATGCAAATTATTTTTTTTTAAAGTTCCTCCATCTTTTAAAATATAAATTATAGATAGTGACTCGAACAAAAATCTGTGTTAACAAGGACAATGAAAACATTAATATGATCAGAACAATATGAACACAGTTTTGAAGTTGGTAATGCTAAAATTCAACACTAATTTTTTAATTTTCAAAATAAATTATATTAAAAATAAAATTGAAGAAAATAAATTTATAGTACAAAATACTATCCTCACAAATTGATTTTTGTCATGGAAGAGATGAGTTGATACATACAACGGAAAATCTCATAAAAACATAACATCTAACCAAATAAAGATAGTTTGATGGTTAGTAAGAACTAAGAAGAATTTGTTTCTGACATATTTGCTTGCTCAGCGTTTCCCTCCTTTCTTTGTAGCTTTATAATATCAAAAACCTGACTTTTTTTTTTAATACTTTTAATTTTAAATACATGTCCTCCTACCCAAATCTATATGCTTCTTCAATATATTTTAGAATTGCCTTTACAACTCTAAAAGTTTTATTCTTTCACATCTCTGTGTTTACTGTAATATAGCTGCCAAGCCTCTGTAATCTCAGATGTGTCTCATTTAAACTCTTGCCTCAATGCCCTGTCCGCCCACTTCTCCCACTTGGCACTTGTCCTTGATCCCCTTGGCCTTCACTGCTATGTAGATGGCATCCCAGATCTTATCTTCCTAAAATTCTATAGCCCAGTTCCTACAGCTCTTTACTAGTACATCAGGGAACCGTAGCAAGCACTGAGCAATCACGTCTCCCAAGGAGCTGTGTAAGGAATCCACCAATGCCTCTACATTCCCATAGCTTCCCATGAGGATAACCTTGCATACTTTATACATGGAAAGACTCAGTGCTAATGAATTACGATGCTGGTTAACACAATGAGCCTGAAAATATGTACAACAATTTCCATCCACTGCATCTGTTTTTTCTAAACGCCTTCAAGTGCTTTGTTGTGTTTCCATGGTGTAATATCCCCTTCAAATAGGGAATATAGAAACACAAAAGCTCTGAACAAGATACAATTTTTGCAAGATAATTTCAAATAAATAAATAAATCACAGTAAATCTCTTAACTGGCAAATCACTAATCTTATTATTGTCCAGATGGTTACAATAGATGTCTTCAGTCATGCATAAAAAGAAATATTCAGATACGGTCTTAAAACCCTGATTATCTTCCAACAATCTAAAAAATACCCTGAATCTGTGCGTCTCGGCCTGCTGTGTCAAAAAAACACAGTCGCCGACGTCGGTTATACTGCCGTCGTCGGTCAACTGGGGTCGCTAACCTGCCGACGTCGGTGATAGGTCGGCCGATGTCGGTCGCTGAGGATCTCTGTCTGCCGATGTCGGTCTCTGTGTGAATCTGTACGGACTTCGTACGGCCGCCAATAAAATATAGCACACCCTGATTGCTAAACCCCTGATCCCAAGAGATCTGGTTCTAATACAGAAGATCTCTATCTGTATAATTTATTGAATAAAAACTAAATAAAGAAATACCTGGAAAGTTCTGTGACAACTTCTGTATGAAGTTACCTTTCAAATCTGTAAACATCTGTGATAACTTCTGTATGAAGCTATCTCTCAATTTGGCAATAAATCCGCTGATATCTCACAGCCTCTGAATCGCACACAATGAAGAGTTGACGTTCTCCACTGCAATGGAATCCTGTAACCCTTGGCTCAGTCTTCACAGAAGAATTCTTCAATATCAAAATCAATAATCAATGCATAATCAATAATGGCCTCCATGAGAAACCCTTATACCCTCAAAAAGATGTGCTTGCTCTAATTAGGGTTTCTTAAATTAGAATTAGGGTTTCTAATTAAAAAATAGGCTAAATAATTAATATTTGATTAAATCAATCAAATATTAATATCTCCCTCAATATATGTCCGATCCTCAAACCGACTGAAGCTGGTGAATCAGGGAGTGATTCTGCACATGACCATACCAAAATAAGGGTGCTTCGCTGCATGTCAAATATCTCTAAATAATAGGAGCTCAGGCCAAATGTGTTCGAAAGAGCCTGAATAAAAGCCAACTGTAGGAATTCTGCTAATCGAAACCAAGCTAATCTCCATCATGACCCTCTATCCATCCTATCAGCCTACGAGGGTCGCATATTAGGCCAATCATCAAGTCTGTTGATGTCCACTAAAAAAGGGGACATGACAATCCGCCCCTCCAGAAATTGCTTGTCCCCAAGCAATCTCGGAATAATGAACCACTCGATCCACTTGGATCCCAAATGTAGTTATGCTCTGCACTACTGTTAATCAATGCAAGTTTCTGCAATATCCTCTCAAATAGAACAAAGAGGAATCCATAACCAAACTGTGGAATGCAACTCAACCAAACTCCAAGAGCACAACTGCCATAGTCAGGAACCCCTGACAAACAAACTCTCGAAGTATCATAACCCAAGTAGAATGGGCAACTCAAACTGCCAATCCCTCCCATAACTGATCCCTCTGTACAAGTGGCACAACCAACTGTACCACACTGTCATCTGTGTGAGAAGAATCAATCTGGAGACTCGACTCCACTGGTATGCCAAAGTCATCAGGATCAGGTACTCCCAAATCCTGAACATGTGTGTCAGCTCCAACAACATGTTCCTTAGCTACAACTATAGGAACGTACTCACCAACAACACTCAATGTACTATCCTCTGAACATACCTCCATACTCTGAATGCCAGCGTCGGACTCATCCTCATCTAACTCTGAAGAAGCTGCTGCTGAAACTATCTCATCATCACAATCTCCAGCTCCCTCATCCTCTGCAACTGAGAGTCCGAATCCCCATGACTAAGCTCATCCACATGTCTCTCAGAATCCTGGTGAGCCACCTTCATTGCCTCTACCTTAGGCTCTGAAGCCTCTGCCTCTGACTCCTCGGAACTATCATGCTGTTCGAAATCTTCTGATTTTGAATCCTCATAATACTCCCATATTACACGATATGACTTGCCCTTAGGCCTCAAATGACAATTGTGATTGGCATCATATGGATCTTTGCAGTATAAGCAAAGCTTTCTCCTATTAACAGTAGCACACCTGTTATCTCCTATCTCATAAAAATTATGGGACATGTTGCTATCTTGTCTAACTGATCTGTAGTGCTCCCTCCTCAGCGTAACAAAGCGATCAAAAGACAACCTCTCCCGAACTCGAGGAGTTAATAAGTCCCACTCCTCATTCGTTGTCATATACCGTGTGGATTTGTCTTCGAATGTAGGGTATGAAAGAAATTCATTTAACCTCTTCAAACTTAGTTTCAACTTCTTCATATCATAGTCCCACTGTCTCTGAGTACTTGAAGTACTTGGAATGCCCATGATTACTTCGTTGATTCAATCTACCCAAACTACCCAACAGGATGGCAAGACATTGGCTCTGATCTACCCAACAGGATGGCAGGAATTTAGCTCTGATACCACTGTAATATCCCCTTCAAACAGGGAATATAGAAACACAAAAGCTCTGAACAAGATACAATTTTTGCAAGATAATTTCAAATAAATAAATAAATCACAGTAAATCTCTTAACTGGCAAATCACTAATCTTATTATTGTCTAGATGGTTACAATAGATGTCTTCAGTCATGCATAAAAAAGAATATTCAGATACGGTCTTAAAACCCTGATTATCTTCCAACAATCTAAAAAATACCCTGAATCTGTGCGTCTCGGCCTGCTGTGTCAAAAAAACACAGTCGCCGACGTCGGTTATACTGCCGTCGTCGGTCGACTGGGGTCGCTAACCTGCCGACGTCGGTGATAGGTCGGCCGATGTCGGTCGCTGAGGATCTCTGTCTGCCGATGTCGGTCTCTGTGTGAATCTGTACGGATCTGTACGGACTTCGTACGGCCGCCAATAAAATATAGCACACCCTGATTGCTAAACACCTGATCCCAAGATATCTGGTTCTAATACAGAAAATCTCTATCTGTATAATTTATTGAATAAAAACTAAATAAAGAAATACAAGCTCTGTGACAACTTCTGTATGAAGTTACCTCTCAAATCTGTAAACCTCTGTGATAACTTTTGTATGAAGCTATCTCTCAATTTGACAATAAATCAGCTGATATCTCACAGCCTCTGAATCGCACACAATGAAGAGTTGACATTCTCCACTGCAATGGAATCCTGGAACCCTTGGCTCAGTCTTCACAGAAGAATTCTTCAATATCAAAATCAATAATCAATGCATAATCAATAATGGCCTCCATGAGAAACCCTTATACCCTCAAAAAGATGTGCTTGCCCTAATTAGGGTTTCTTAAATTAGAATTAGGGTTTCTAATTAAAAAATAGGCTAAATAATTAATATTTGATTAAATCAATCAAATATTAATATCTCCCTCAATATATGTCCGATCCTCAAACCGACTGAAGCTGGTGAATCAGGGAGTGATTCTGCACATGACCATACCAAAATAAGGGTGCTCCGCTGCATGTCAAATATCTCTAAATAATAGGAGCTCAGGCCAAATGTGTTCGAAAGAACCTGAATAAAAGCCAACTGTAGGAATTCTGCTAATCGAAACCAAGCCAATCTCCATCATGACCCTCTATCCATCCTATCAGCCTACGGGGTCATATATTAGGCCAATCATCAAGTCTGTTGATGTCCACTAAAAAAGGGGACATGACACATGGGCAGTAGATTGTGGTTTACGAGTAGATTCTCATCTTTTTCAGATAACTCCTTAATGTCTTTAAGAGCGCTTTCAACATTTATGGATTTGGGAGAACTAAGAAGTTCATCATACAGTTTCAGCAACCTTTTGAGCTATTGGTACGCCACAATACTTAGTCGATCTGTTTCAATGTTGAGCACTTTAAAAAAATCAATAGCATTGGGGTCCTGTACATCAAAATTCTCAACAAAAGTCATCAAGTCCCAAGCTTGCTTGTAAGCTGCAATTGCATTTTTGACGCAATCCTGATCTTCAATGAAAGGTAAGAGTTTGATGATTATATTGAGCAATGTGATGGCCATGATAATCCACTATCCATCCAGAGGTAGCAAATGGCCATCAGGTGGAGGATCAAACCTGTGCCTAACTAGAGCGATGACATCCTTGCACTTTTCAGCTTTGTCTTTTCCTTCATGCGATTCTTTGCTTGGTTCACAGATATTTTATTGGCTAACCACAGACTTTTTGGATTTTCTCCCTATATGCATAAGCATTGTAATGCTTTCTGAAACTCTCCATAGCCTTCATCAGTATCACCTGTGTTTTGAGATCTGAAGAAACATACATATGAAAAAATTCTAATGCCCCAAAATATTGCATAGTTATCTCTTAAATTAAATATTTGTTTGACATTCTAAATTAAATATTTAAAACTTAGTTATATTTATACAAACATAAAAATAATTTTGTGTGATGAGACTTTTGGAGTGTGGTTTGAGTCAACTTATGTTGACGCATATCTCATAATTAATGGTTTATAAGAATTCATCTTTTATGAGTATGAATGGTCCACTTAACATGTATTTGTAAGAATCTATCTTTCTCCGGTATGAATGATCCATTCAATATTTGTTGTATCTAAGTGATATTCAGAGGGGTGAAATACGGGGACTCCCTAAGAGGTCACCTATACTTGTACTACTCCAATCCAAACACACTTAATCTACGTGGTGTTCATAGGGGTGAAGCACTAGGACTCTATGATAGGTCATCTATCCTGGTATTACTCCGGTTCAAACACAATTAATCATGGAGTTTCCCAATAATCAATCTTATTTAACTTGTAGCCCATTCACAAATTAAGTGGGATTGATTATGGGGGAAACAACATGATTATGTGCGCTCAAGCCGGAGTAGTATTGGGAAAGGTGATCTTGCCTTTGTGAGTATCACCTAGAGAAAATGAGTGTTGGAATAGGTGGCCTCCTAAAAGGTTTCGGTACTTTACACCTTTGAATATCACCTAGATGCAATAAGTGTTGAGTGGACTCTTCATATTCATGAATGATGTGTTCTTATAAACTACTATTTATAAAATATAAGTTAACATAAGTTGACTCAAGATTATGCACAAAAATTTCAAAATCATGTCATATAATTTGATGAATGGAAAAAACTATCATCTATAGGAATAAAAATATATAATTAAAATAAAATAATAATATTCATGTATAAAAATATATAATTAAAATAAAATTTGTTCCACGAAATTAAATGAATTCAAGATGAATAAAAAATATATATAATTAAAATAAAATAATAATATTCATGTATAAAAACATATAATTAAAATAAAATTTGTTTCACGAAATTAATTGAATTCAAGATGAATAAAAAAGATAAAATTGAAATGTCAAATAAAATCAAATTGATTTAAAGAATAGTATATAACATACTCGAAATTTAATCTTTCCTTTATGTTATAAAGATAATAAATAATTAATACAACAAAATTTTATC
Organism: Torreya grandis; assembly: GCA_037957365.1. Taxonomy (NCBI): domain Eukaryota; kingdom Viridiplantae; phylum Streptophyta; class Pinopsida; order Cupressales; family Taxaceae; genus Torreya; species Torreya grandis. Next base: position 491,036 of record JARHVA010004909.1, on the reverse strand, counting down.
ATTTGAATTAAAAATAAAAACATTTAAACTTTTCATTAAAATATGGATACACATAATATTATAGATGTTTAATTTCCAATGCTAGGGAATTGGAATGGATTCAATTTATTGATTATTAATGTATTATTTTTAAATGTTGTGGCCGTTATGAATATGATGACTTGGTATATGAAACAATTCTAACTCAAATGAATATTATGGAGAAAAGTAAAGAAGATGCTTATAAAAGAGATATTTTTTACTAAAAAAATAGATATAAATATAAAGAATTCAAAAATTAATAAGATAAATTTAAATCAAAATTAAAGTTTTATTATCAAAGGAAAAAGAAAAAAGATGAAACAAAATTATAGATTAATTTAAAAAATAAAGTGAAAAAATATAAGGAATTTGTTAGTTTAATTATAGATATTTTTATTAAAAATAAAGTAAATGATCTTAAGTAAAATAAATGAAGGTGAAAGATAATTATTTTGAGATATCAGAAATAATCATGAAAGACATAATTATTTAATGATGATAATGAAGAAGAAGAATGCATCTAAAAATTAGATATTCATATATATATTTATGTACAATAAAATATGATTAAAGAAGAATCATTTATAATATATTTTTTTGAAATATGAAAAAGTTTGTAAATACTAAGACATTGACTATTACATAACTTTTAATGTAACTGAAGTAGTATATATTTTTTATAATATTATATTATTTTTCAATTTTTTTAAATATATTATTTACTCTATCTTGTTAGAAAATATGTTTTAATTTATTAAAGCTAAAACATGAATCAGGTTTTTTTTAAAAGAGATTTTTTCACAAAATAATTACATAACTTTTAATATAATTGAAATATTACATTTTTTTTTTTTATCATTTTTATACTTTTTCACGTTATCAAAATAAAATATTAAATAATATATTTTCTATAAAATTTTATTTTTAAATAAATAATAAAAATATTTACATAATTTTTAATGTAATTGAAAATATTATATTATTTGTTATAATATATTATTTATTCTTCACTTTTTTTAATAATATTTATTTTTTATCTTGAAAAATAGATTTTTTTTTTAAAAACTTTAAAAAAATATTACAGATGATTACATCATCCATCCTTTTTCATAATATATTATTTATTATTTATTTATTATCATTTTTTATAATATATTATTTTCTGATTAAAAATTTAAAAATCCTTGATTACTTGGTTTGTCTCTATATTATAGGGGAGGTTAAACTCTCGGCTCGAGTTAACATTATGCTTGTCCTACAAACCTAAAAAAAAATTAAAAAAAATAATGAATATATATAATAAACTGAGAGAAAGAGAATACCCAAATCCCTTCAATGTTACCTGAGGTCTGAAAAGAATTTGCCGATTCGGAGTAAAAGCTTAGCCAAAATCTTGAAGCCAAGCAAGTTGAATACGGTTTATGAGATAAACCAGCAGACATTGCTGAAGAAGACCACCACCATTTGCACTCCGGAGATCAAACGCAAGAGCTCATGTAATTTCAATGCTGTAGGGAGCCTAAACATGAGCCCACTGAACGTGAACCAGCTTGATATCCCACCACTTTCACTCACTTCTTTTAGCCGCCATCTATGCAAATCATACATATATACCTGCTCAAAGATGCTTCTTGTCCAATAATTATCCACACCAAGAGAGCGCCATGAATATTTTTTGGTGAAGTAGAATAAAGCTGTCAACCATCTCCACAAGATGACAGCCCATCCCACTAACACGAAGGCACACTGAAGGCAGAATGTAGCTTTCCATAAGCAATTGAGTTTGGCATCCTCTGCGAACGTTCTCAGAGATGTTAGCGCTAATCCTTGAGCAAGGGAAAATGCAATGAGGCCTGACGTCAATACTGACCTGGCTACGAAATATTGAGGTTGACCAACAGAAGACAAAAGCCATGAGTTAAGCACCTTGTCTTCCAATTTCTCCCATGAGTTCTCCGATTCCTTCTGAACTACAGAAATCCTTTCGGAGAGCAGGCCACCAACGGTTTTACCAACTATAATTGCCGAGACTAAGACTAAAACGAGCAATATAGTTGACACAAATAGTACGAAAGTCCCCTGTCTCACCCAGTTTGCAACAGTGTGTGCGTCATTTTCAAGGGAAAACTGAGTACCAATGCTAGAATATTGCGCCAGTCTGTTACAGAGCCACGACGTGCCATTTCCGGCAGCAAATAGCCCATCAACACACATATCAACACAAATATGCCAACATTTTGTTAAACCATTGGCAATCATCTACTAGACTTAGGCACTATAGTTATAAAGGAGTGGCTGTAGAATCCCAGCCCATGCCCATGTCCATGTCCTCCTTATTCACTGTCTCATCCATAGCACTCAGTGTGTTTGATCTGCTTTGTATTCTGTAACTCTGCCTTAGTTAAAGCACTGTTCCACAGAACCAAATTTTGCTCAGTTATTTTGTCAAACATATTGCATGTATACTCCTCTTCCCTTGATATCTCTTGGATAAACACATGGACAGATTTTCCATCCTTGCACACTTATTTTATACCGATCTCTTCCCTGATAGACTGCCAGTAAGGAGTAGACTGCCGTGTCCTGCAATTATTGAAGTTCGTGGCACTACATTTTTTTGATGCATGTTGTCAAAGGATTCACATGCCGTACGCATGCTTCAATATTTTACATAGATATCGACCAAGGCATTTGTAAAAACATCTGAAAAAAATCCCATTTCCATTATGCTTTGATGGATGTCCATACCCAATTTCAAAGCTCTTATTTTGGCACCAGCTGGTAGAATGCTAGAAAAGGTGATCTGATCAGGATTGACTTCTATTTGATGCATTTGATGAAAGAATGTTAATGCCTCATGAGGATACCCATATCTTCTATAAGCTGCAATTATGATATTCCATGAGAAGATGTCTCATTAATTCATTTGATCAAACACTTCATGGGCATCCACTAAACTTTTGCACTTAACATCCATGTTGATTGGATTATTTTGTAAAAATGTGGCTGTTGCAAACGCAATCCCTTTTCAACCCATTTTTTACATCCTTTCCAAGCATACCCAAAAGCTTGCCATGCTCCAGATGTAACATTCTCCACAGAGCTGTCAAAAACTTTGAGGTCATGCCCTAGTAAATATTTTTGGCTAACATTCTTTAGTCATTCCAGTTTAGCTTTCTGTCACTTTTCCTCTTCATTTTTAGGTTTAAGTTGATTTTTTAATCTTTTACCTCCTTTGCGTCTTCAGTAATAGACTCTGACAATGGCTCGACATTATTTTGCAAATCTGATACAACATTTCTTACAATTACAAAGGCATAATGGGAAATTTCATTCGCCACCTGGGCCACAGCCTTCTGAAGATCAAATAAAATTGAGAAACCCCATCCTTTCAAAGGGGGAGGTCCTCCTTTTGCTGGAGATGAGTTCCCCATGTCACCGGATCGAGTTCCGTGTAAATATCACTACAAATTAGACTTGATTTTATTTCATTATTATTAGAACTGCCATTTTGTTAATAAATAGACGTGAATTTGTGGTAAACATTTAGTCGGTACGGTTTTCAATAGCTCACCAAGATCTCTTTGATGGCGCTACCTCTTCCGGAGACCAGCGAGTCAGGGCAACTTTCTTGAGATTTTTCTATCCTTCTCCGGTTGTACCTACAAAGCTACTTCCACCATGTATTTGATTTGATTCTTTCAACTAATGGTCATTAGGATTTAGGGATTCAATACTTGAAGGAGATTACAAACATAAATATATTTCATATTTGGATAGCATTGCTTCCATCCTTATTGCATGCGAGTTGGTTATACTAGTTTTCAATTGGGATGGTTTTAATTTTGTTTCTTTTCAATCGATAGAGGAGATGCACCCATAACGAGCCTTTAGCCATTGTAATGTTCAGATGGGGAGTCATGCTCCACATTGTTAGCCTCCTACTCTGCATAGAAGCAACAATTTCTTTGTACATGTTTTTGATTATAAGCGATTTCCCGTCAGTGAAAAGTGAAGTGTGCAGGGGAGGAAATAGGGCCTCCAGCGCTTGGAAAAAAAAAATCAATTTGCCATAGGGATCCATCCACAATCTATTTACATGGGAGGCCTTGCTAGATTTTTTTCATATTTTGAGTCAATTTTATTGTTGCGGAATGGTTTCTAATTATTTTTATCCGGTTCATTAAATATTAGATGCAAATTAGCTTATGCACCATTGATGAGTATACACTAAACTATATTACCTTATATTGTTATTATTTACAGAGAATGTTTTTACATATTTGTGAGAATGGTTTGTTTGTGTTTGAACCACTCGTGATTATTGATTACTTTGCAAATTTCAATACTTGACTTTTTTCTACTACCCCCTTCCTTAAAAAGGCTACTCTAAGAGCATTGAATTTATCTGTGAACTCGATTTACAAGGAAATCGAATAGGGGACCTATCACAAGGTTTTGTGCCATGGTGTGTGTGTTTATAATAGGGTGATGAGTTCTAATATTGGTTTTTAACAAAAGTTAGAGGGAGGACGTCAAATGAAGAGGAGCACTATTGATTATATTGTGGGTGTGGGTGTGGGTGTGGGTGTGGGTGTATGCACTTAGAGGGTTAACATAACTTCATTTTGGTGAATGCAATGGCTACTATAGTTCCCTTTCACATGCAACTAAAATACACATATAGGTAAGCTCTTGTCATATATGTGGATTTTGATGAGTTTCAATGATAATTCTCTTTTAAGTAGTTTGATGGTTTTCAAGAATTATTCCCTTTTAGAATCTTTTTTCATCCATTGAAAATATGTTTATGGTGATGTTTTTTTTCTTTTTGCGGGCGGGGGGGGGGGGGGGAGGAACAGGTAGCTTTGTTGAAAACCAAGAGGGTGTCTTCAAATCTAGAACAATGATTTTCATTTTTGATTTAATTTGCTTATCACCATAAAGTCCCCATCCAAAATGAAACTGTTGTACAACCAATTTGAACTTGTTGCTCATATTTCAACTCTTATGCACTTAAAGCCTACATCAAAACATGGTTTTGAATTTGGGGTCCAATCATCAGAAAAGAACTATAGATAATGGAAAGAGATCATGACTTTTTTTTTGGGTATAAACTAGCCATAAGTAAGTAGTAACTGGGTCACATGATCTATAACCCTTGTATCATTTATTTTGAGAAAGAATCGATATAGTTTTGGTTAGAATATTTTTACTAGGATGTTAATATTGGGAAAGTGTTGGGGTCATGGTCGTTAATGTGCTTCTAGTTTCATTTTTGAACTGAAAGTGCACACACTTCACAAAGATTTTTTTTTTTTTAAAGTTTTTATCTAGTAAACTTTGGCATTTAATAAATTGAGATGGATATTGTTTTCAATGGAGTGGCTCGCACATGATTTAAATTTCAAATCTCAATCTATGTGTACTAAAATCTTGAAATCTTCTATGGGGAAAGTTTTTACTGTGGTTATTGCACTATAACAAACATTATTGAAACTTGCTTCTACCAAATATTTGTAAACCTGTACTATATCAAATTACATTGGCACTTTCACTATTTGCATATATTGTTTTTTATTGAAGGGTGACTATACACTTCCATACATTTATTTTAGCTTTTAGTTTAGCACATGCACTTTAATATGCATTCATGAAACTTGCTCACACAAGATTATTTGGAAGCTTATGTACTTAGCATGTTGCATGGACATTTCTACTCTACATTTTTTTAGTTTTTTCCTAAACATTGACTATACCTTATAGTGCATTTATTCTATATTTTAGTGTATCATGTGCATTTGCATTATAATATGCATTGTTGTAACTTTCTCATACACGATTCTTTTGTAACATGTGTTCTATAACACACTGCATTGACACTTTCAATGTGCACATTTATTTTGGATTTTTGTAAAGGATGACTTTACCTTTTTCTACATATATTTTATTTTTTTATAAAGGATGACATTACCTTTTTACACACTTATTTTAGTCTCTTGTGTGGTACATGGACTTTCGTAACATAGTTTTTAATGCAAGCCTATGTAATATACCATACCGATTTGGCACTTTTAATAGTTAGGAATGGTGAATAAGCATTCCAACCCAAGATTCAGAAGTGTTAACAATAAAAACATCAAACAATGAAGCTGTAGACAAATGATTGCAAAAAAATGCAAGTCAAGTGTTATTCAAAAAATAAGATGCAAGTATAAATGAAAGCCCTTGCATAAGTAGGCAAGGAAAAACATAGAACTAGCCTAACTAACCACTATGGGATAAATCCTCACATAAGACAAACTCACAAAAAGATGAAATAACTAGCTAATACACTAAAAAACATGAGAAATGCATGAAATATATATTTTAACACCCCTTCCCCTCAAGTGAAGTTAGGGGCTAACAATAGCCAAAACAAAATAGTGGCATATCTACAGTATAAGTCCTGACATCTAGGCCTAATAAAGTACTCATGTACAATATGTATCCATGAAATTAAGAAGGAATATGCCCTCACGAACTCTACCCAAGGAAATTTTTTGAAACCCTAAGCATGTCATGTAACTCAAAGAAATGAGGTGATGCAAAAGGCTTCATGAAGATGTATACAACCTGTTGCTAAATCAAAACGTACTCCAAGCTAGGAACTCCATCCTAAAGATGTTGATGAATAAAGTGCATATGTACCTCAATTTTCTTGGTGCGTTGAAGCTCAATTGGGTTATGAGATATGTGAATTACACTCTGGTTATCATATCAAAGTATAGTGGGTGAATCCTGCATGAAGCCAAACTTTATCAATAACTGACCAATCCAACAAACCTACTGAATCACTATAACTATTGCCTTGTACTCAACCTCTATATATGGTATTGTAATAGCCTATTGCTTCTTGAAAATTTTAGCAATAGGTGAAGAACCAAGATAAAATATGTAGACATAAGTGAAATGCCTATCATCAAAATAACCTGCCCAATCTGAATCACTATATCTAACTAATTATGTAGAAGCCCTGGTGTAGTGTAATCCAAAATCAATAGTACCTCATAGATCTCATAAAATCCTAGTGGTAGCTTGATAATAGCTGCCATGAGGGTTATGTGCAAACCTAAATATATGCCCAAATAAATAAAATGTTAGGGCAAATATGGGTCAAATACATATGACTCCCAACAATCTGCCTATACAATGTAGGATCACAAGGTGGAGTAGTACAAGTGGAAATGAGAGTCACTCTAGACTGAAAAGGAGAAGGACTTGGCTTACAATAAGCCATACCAAAATGTTGAAAAAAATCAAGGGTGTACTTCTGCTAACTCAAATAAATCCCTGTTTCTGACTATGAAATATATAAAGCAAAGAAGAAATGCAAAAGTCCAATATCTATCATGTTAAACTATGCTAAAAGTTCCTATTGAATAATCTAAATATGAGATGAGGAGCTACTTATGAGAAGTAGATCGTTAACATACAAGACTAGTATAACAATGTCCTCCCCAATACACTAAATATAGACTTGAAATACATACTTGAAAGCTTGAAATATTATTTGTGAATACATACTTGAAAGTTCTTGTTGTGTTAAAATACATACTTGAAAGCTTGTTTACAAATACATGTCTTTTCATGAGAGTCTATTTGAAGGATAAATTTGATGTTCCAAGAATTGAATGATGTCTTGGTACCATGGGCATTGTCGAATGGTAACAACCTCGATTTGATAGATAAGTGAATCCGATGGTTGAGTAGAGGATGGAGATTTTATTATTTGTATAATAAAATTAGGATCCGAAAGGACTTGGTGGGGATGAAAGAGAGATGTTGAAGAGGCAAGAAAATTCGCAATAAAATTTTGATCTCTAAGAATAGGCTCAATAGTTAAATGGATGAAATCCTTAGCAAGAGTGGTTTCAATTTGATGATATGTGATGAAGTTCTCACTTTTAGATTGATAATCACCATGGACTTGGAAGCAAATAAGTTGAGAATCACTTAAAGAATGAAGGTATTGAATGTCTAAATCAAGAGCAACTCTCAAGCCTAAGATAAGAGCTTTGTACTTGGCCATATTATTGGTGATATAAAAGGTGAAGTAAAAAGATAAAGGAATGATCTTGCCAAGAGGAATTATGAGAATAGAACCTGCCCTAGCTCCTTGAAGGCATTTGTCACCATCAAAGTGAAGGGTCTAAGTATCCTCATGCAAGTTGACATTGATTTTTTTATTATTTTCTCATGCAAGTTGACATTGATTTTTAGTTATTTAGCTCCTCAATAACTATTTTTGGTTTAGTAGTACTAGAGGGAGTCACGGACTCATCAAAATTATTGGCTTTAAGATCAGTGGTAAAGATATGAAAATAATATTTGAGATAAATAACTTGATTAAGACCTTCTATGTAAAGGATATTATCATCTGGAAGATTATCTTGAAGGGATGAAGTGGCTAGCATGGGATCTGTAGCAAGTTGATCAGTTATGACTTGTCCTTTGACAACTTTTTGAGTGGTGATACAGAGATCAAATTTCATGAGGAGGACCATCCATTTACCAATTTTATCTCTAAGAATAAATGCTTTGGAGAAGAAATGAGAAAGGGAGTTGAAATGAACAATGATATAAATAGTTTGGTAAAGCATATAGTGGTAAATATTTTTAGTTACAAAATAGATGGTGAGGCAATCATGCTCAACTTTGGTATAACGTGGCTCATAATTGATAAGGCCTCAACTAATGTAGTAGATAGCATACTCTCTTCATGTATCATCATGTTGGGCAAGCATTGCCCCAACTAAAATAGGTGTGGTAGAAGTATATAGAATTAAAGGTTTATCATTGGAAGGAGGATGAAGTTTATGTGGATGAACCACTGGCTCTTTCATATTATCAAAGGATTTTTTACATGGATCCATTAATTCTAAAGTAGTACATTTCTTGAGAAGTGAATTGATGGAGTGAATTCAATATTCCATTTTAGGGATGAATCACCAAATTACCCCAAGTTTACCTAAATAAGTACAAATGTCAAGAATAAAATGAGGAATGGGCATGTTGATGATAACACTAATTTTGGTAGGGTCAACATTGATTCCATGGAGAGAGACTAATAATCCTAAAATTTTTCTAGATGTGACTCCAAAGACACATTTGTAAGGATTAAGTCTAACTTTATATTTAAGGAGATAGTCAAAGATGATATCAAGATTAGAAAGATGATTCTTATGATATTTAGATTTAGAAATGAGATCATCGACAGAGGTTTCAATAATTTGGTGGATAAGATCATGAAATAAGTGAGTCATCGCTCATTGGTAAGTGGCTTTGGCATTCTTAAGACCAAAGGGAATTTTGGTATAGCAATAGGTGCCCCATTTTGTGGTGAAAGTTTTCTTGTGTTGGTCCTTGGGGGTAATATGAATTTGATTGTATCCCAAGAAGCCATCCATAAGAGATAATATTTCATAAGCATCTATGGAATCAACAATGGCATATATTGAAGGTAAAGGGAGTTTGTCCTTAGGACAAGCAATATTAAGATTACGGAAAACAATACAAATGTGAATGACCATAGTGACCTTCTTTTGAATAGAAATAATTTTGGAAACCCACTCAGAATAATCCATTAGTTTGATAAATTTAGCATCAAGTAATTTGATGATTTCCTTATGACATAAAATGGAAACTTCAAGTGGAAATTTTCTTTATTTTTGATGTAAAGGCTTGGCATCAAGATAAGTAATGATGTTATGCACCACAATTATAGGGTCAATACTAGGCATGTCTTCATAGGACCAAGTGAAAACCTCATTATATTTATCAAAGAATAAGCTCAAATTATCATGTTTGGTAGGTGAGTGTTCATGAGAGACAGTAATTGGTTGAGGACAAGATGGAGTACCATATTCAATATGAGTGGTTTCTTCAATAAGCATGGCATTACCGTCTTAAAAGTGGTTAGGTGCATTGGGTAAGGTAGAAATTGGATTTATGTTGGGATCAATCCTAGCAATGAAGTTATTGAAGCAAGGATTTTTTGTTTTGAAATTCCCAAGTTTATGATGCTAGCGAGGAAGTTAATGTTCTCGAGCATTAAGTATCTCAAGGATAGCTTCATCACTAGGCAAGGTAGGAAGAGGACCATAATATTTGACATCTACTTCAAGATCTAAAATTTGATTATCATGGTGATCATACTCTTAATGTATTTGATGAACATTAGTTGCCTTGGCATCTAGTGTAATTTTAGGAGTAGAATAAGTAGATGGATCGGAAGGGGTTAGAATATAAGTGGGTTTAGTGATGGCAAAAGGATTAGATGCAATGATTGGATTGATAGGTGGTAAAGGAGAGATGTAGAATTTTTCATAGGTTTAGAAGGTATAATTTGCTCTACCACCCAAGGATTATCAATAAGAGGAGAATTGGAAGGAGGAACATGACCCTCAAGATCTAAGACATGATCAACAGAAATGGTATGAACATCTCATTTAAAATCATGAATTTGGGCTAAGGTTTTCCAATAATGTTGGACATCCAAGTCTCTAGATTGAGCTTGGGCCATTATATAGTTATCATTATATGTTGGAGAAGTTATACATTCTTGAGAATCAAGGGGAGTTTCAAAGGGTGAAATCTTGATATTACTAAATGTATGAGGAGACATGATGAGAGGATCTTAAAATAATTTTTCCACTCCAAAATCAATTCAATTGAAGGCATCTCTAGGTAAAGAAGGCTCTTAAGCATTGAATGGAGGGGGAAATCAGTAATCTCATCAATAAGAGGAATAGTACGATCCTTGGGTAATAGAGAAGGAGGAAGCCATTACAAAATGTAGGGAGGTAACTTGGTAGTATTAGAAGTATGTTGTAACTCATTAGGTTCATCATCATCAAAATCTGCAAGAGTAACTTGTAAATCATGATTCATGTTGATGAACTTGGGTAAATGAGTACTATTAATCTTAGGAATCATAGGAATTCAATGTTATGATTTAAGATTAGGAAGTTAAATGCTCCATGGTTTAGGATCAATTTCATGCCTATACCATTCTCAATTATGTAAGAATTTAATACATTGGCTACTGAAAGAAGCAACGAACCTCATTCAATGAGTCCATGGATGACCAAGGAGTATGTTGTAATATAGGGGTAATTCAAGGACCATAAGCTTGATTCAAACAGTCTTAGGTCCAATGGTTAATGGAAGCCAAATGCATCCAAGTGGCTATTGTTTTTTTTAATAAAACCACAAGTAAGATGAGTTTGCTTGAGATGATCCTTGTTATAACTGAGTTGTTAGATGAGCCATAAAGACATTACATTAATACCATAACCTTCATAAACTAGAACTTTTTAGATAAGAGTGGTATTAATGGCTACTTTGATGAAAAGTGGTGGATCATCAACACAAAAGATAATTTCATCATTGACCATGTCTTCTTAAAGGAATTCAACAGAGGGATTGGAAGAAGGACACATAATTTCAATGGTATTTACATTGGTATTTGAGATTTAATAGAAGGTGGTTCTTAATCTAAGGAGGATGGATCATCAATTTCTTGGAGTTGTTTCATAAGGAATTTATGATGATAGGGATAAGTATGAACCAACTCCATAAGTATAATCTTACAAGGCATAAATTTTATATCTTTAAGAAAGTCCTAATGTGACTTAAAAGAATCAACATGAGGTTTAGGAGGTAAATTAGATTTCAGAGGGATAGATGTGGTTGGGGGACTAGAAAGAGGAGATGGCTCCTCTTGGGCTTTCGAATCAAGATTAGTGGTGATAGTATCGTTAAGAATTTGTTCCTCCAAAGATGGATTATTAGGCTTGGTAAAGGGATTTTTATGGGAAGGTTTATGACTATAATTGACCTTAGCAGTATTGATATATTGAGAATTGTTGAAATATTGGTCATAATCAGTGTCAATGGCATAAATATCTTTGGCATTAGGTTAACTATTTATAGAAATTTTTTGGTTATCTGAGGTAGATGCTTTGGAATCCTTTCATTTTTTTAGAAGCAGTGGTGTATTCTTGACAATGAAGATTAATCATAGCTTCATGATTGATTGAATCACCAAGAATATAAGAGACACAAAATTTAATGAGCCCTATACAAGATTCATGAGAATGCCCAATGTTGGCATTGAACCAATAAAATATATTGGGATCATACCACTTAAGAGGAACATTGGGGTAGATGAAAGGTTTAGAGGGTGATACAAATTGTTTCATTTATTGAACTGAAAAAGGTATATGAGAAGTTGAAGGAATGTCAGTTTTGGCAACTCCTAGTTTGATTTGTGGAGTATAACTAGTGATAACATTAGATGTTTGGAAAGATCCTTTAGGAATTTTAGGATTAGTTCTGAATTGATTCATAATAAAGTCTTGACATTTAGCTTGATTAAGAGCTTCATTAAGTGTTTAGGGAGAAAAGGTTTTAACCTTATATTGGAGAGTGGGAATCAAACTGGTGATAAAGAGATTGAATAAGTTATCATCAATCATGTTATGGTTAGCTTTATGGGCCAATTATTTCCATAATTTCATAAAGTCATGAGTTTATTTAGTGGAATATTGCTTAGCATTGATGAAGTGGCTAAGATAATTTTTGGGAAGATCATTGTGTTGAAACTCTTTAACTAAGGGATTAACCAAATCTTCAAGTTGCTAAATAGAAATTTGGGGAAGTTGATTATACCATTATAATACATTACCAATGAAGTTTTTTGCTAAGATTTTAGTAGTGGAGAAGGTATTATTTTGGATCCACTCTTTGTAAAGGCTGTCAAAGGCTCTGAGAAATCAGGCAGGATCTTTAGTCCCATCATACTTGATAGTTGGAGGATATGTTACCAATATAAATGGATATAATGAAGGGGGCCAAAGGATCATTTTGAATGGTTTGAAGCATCTTTTTATTCATTATGGGTTGAGGAATAACATTGCCTAAGGCATCTCGAAGAGGTGGAGGAATGTAATTGGGATTATCTTGAGGATGGATAGTTAGAGGTTGATTAGCTACATTAATTAGATGTTGTTGAAGTTGCATCATTTGGTTGGTGTTATAATTTTGCATTATGTTAATTTGTTGGATAACTTGGGCTAAAATTTTATTTGTATCAAGAAGTGGGTTGGTGTTGGTAGGATCACTCCCCAAAGTGGTATTAGGGGGAGGATTACTAGAAGAAGGGTTATTAGTAGGATTGTCAAGTAAACTTGTATCAATTAATCTTACATTAGTTTGAATATTTTGAAGATGAGAAGTTTATTGGTAAGTAAGTAAAGGATTAGATCCATCAACTTCATATTGAGGTGTTATTTTCACCATATTACAATTTATGGATGAAGGAGGGGAAGAGGTTACCCAAGAGTGATGGTACTCTTGGGAGGAAAAGAGAGGGAGAAATGAAAATCCCATATAGTATCAAAATGGATTAAAGATATCCAAGAAGATTCTCATAGTAGACTTAATTATGACTGAAGAGAGATAAAAAAATGCAAATAAGGAGAAATAGAGAACTAGATTGGCAAACATGGAAGGCAGAGAGCAGTAAAGGGTCCATTGGATCAACCTAACACATGAAACAGGGTCTGCAAATAGTATAGGGTCGACTGAGTTGATCCAACATAGTAAAATAGGATATAAAAAGATTAAACATGGTCTTTAAATTATACAAGGTCACCTGGGTCGATCCAATATAGCGAATAGAGGTTGAAAAAGGATACAAGGTTGACTGGGTTGACCTAGTATAACAGGTAGGGAAAATTAAGAAGCCTATAACATATTGTGAATTGAAACAAGATACTTTTTGCAAGTAATTTAGAAAATTAAGAACTGAATGAAAATAAATAGTCAATTAGATTAAGTTTGACCAACCCAATCAAGACAAACAACACAAAGCCTTACACCAACACTAACTAATGCAAGTTTTTACAATATAAAATACAACTGAGAAAAAACTAAGCAATCAACTTGGAAAGTAAATAGCTAACTAATTGGTCAACTTGAATGTTTATTAGATTATTAGAATTTGATTTTGAATGTGATGGGAAGTTGGATGTAAACAAGGAACCAGAAGGCAATCTAAGGATGGTTGAAGTAGTTTGGTATAAAAGGGCTTTGTAACAATAATGATATAGGCTTGGTATTGGGGCATACTACCTCACTTCACACACTATAGTGATAAGGGTTTCTAGTGCTTATCCATAATATACCATTAACTATGATTTATACTTGACAAGATCATTAACTCAACCTCCACCTTGGTGATGAAATCCAAGTAAGTTGGCCTTGGGAAGACAAATGTTAAAATGCTTGTTTAGATTTTGTGATTTGGTCATGTGTGCATAAAATATAAAATAGTGAAACTAAATGGTTAATTTAAAAAACACCTAATTAATCTATTCTAAGCATGCAAGTAACAAGAAAAGAAAGTGTGAGCTAATTACTAGCATATAAGTTAATTCCAACTTTGAAACAAGGTATAATGTTGATATAGTCAATAGTGTATGCAAAAAATATATAATAAGGTCGATAGGGTCACTCCTATATTGTGAAATCAAGGTCTAAAAATGAAGAGGGTCGACAGAGTTGACCTAGTTATCTAGATAGCACACAACTTAGAATTGGGTCGATGGGGTCAATCTAGTTGATCATACAGGGGAGTTTTAAAGACTACAAACTATAAAAGGAAAGACTATACAGAAAGAGATAGAGAAATATAATGTAACCTTGGTGGATCATAGATACAAAGAATGAAGATTGTTATTCAAGAACCTTGGTATATGCTTGAAAATCTACTAACTAGCTCGACTGGGTCGATCAAACTTTGTAAAAACCTATTGCTGAGTGTTTAAAATGTACAAGGTCAATTAGGTCAAATTAGTATGTTGAATAGGGATATCTAAAATTCTATAAACTATACTAGGTTTATTGGGTCAATCTAATAGTCTAGGATGGAAGTCTAGAAGTCTAAAACCTTGTATTGGGTCGACAGGGTCGATCTAGTAACTTGTACATGAAAACTTACATACATAAGTTAGAGCTAGGTCGATGCATTTGACCTAATATGACAAATATATGATAAAAATAATGATTAAAAATAATTCAATAAAATGAACAAATCTTGCAAGGGTTAGTTCACTTTAGGTTCATCAGAATGTATGCAATCATAAATGCATCATGTCTATAAATTAATCCTAGATCAAAAAAGATATAGCATACCTACACTTTCTATTTGGAATACATTTGTTAAGTGAATACATCACCAATATCATGATCTGATAGACCTAATTAGGGGATCACTTGCCATAATACACCATTCTAACAAGGGTTCTAAAGCTTATAATCTAACACAATCATGCAACAAACCTAAAAGAGTCATAGATTTTGATATTTCACTTATGTCTAATAACAAAAAAGTAAATCTAATCTAATGCACACCAAATATTGTGGCACAACATGAGGGGTTAGTAAATTAGTCAAAACATGTATAAGAGAATCTCAATTAAGATAAGTATGAGTAAGACCCTAATGCATGAAATGTGAAGAGTAATATTATCTGAGTCAATACTTATGTTACTTTTATCTACTAAAGAGAGGAGAATAAAGTTAGAATATACTTACATGAATGTGAACCCATTAATACTCAATCTCTCCCTTGGACAAAGGTCATTCACAAGAGGTTGTTGTGGTTTGTAAAGATAACTAAGAAATTCTAAAGCATATAAGACTTATCCACAAGACTAGACTCTTCAAGTAGAAACCCTAAGTTACGACTCCTTAAGCAAAATGGTGGAAGAGAAGATTGTAAAGAAGTGTAATTTAATAATAAATCTTGATTGTATATATGAAATAATGATAAAATTATCTTGTATATGTAGGTGGATCTCACTCTAAATCCTTTTGAATACGTCAGTTGTATGGGGTCGAACTAATTGACCCTGTATGTTTTTGGGAGATAAATCACTAGGTCTTAAGCTAGGTTAGTCGAAGGGATAACAAAGTTCTTAAGTGAAAATGCCCAAAAATAGTATAGGGTTGACCCAATTGACCCTGTATAGTAAACATAGGCTAAAAATTATATAGGGTTGACCTAGTTGACCTAATATAATCAACTGACAAAAGGGGATCAAGGTGAGGAAAAGAGGGATGGAAAGGGGGAAAAGACTAGAGGATTGTGCAATGGAGGTGTAATAGCTTAGGGAATGGTTTTAAGATCTGGTTGGATTGATAATAATTTGGCAATAAGGGAAAACAATCCTAAAAATCACAGAAGGTCTACCCACCCCTTTCTTATTACACCCCTCAAGGCATGCACTTTGAGAGATTGAGTCTCGATGGGTTATTAAAAGATGTAAGCATTAGTATTTGATAAAAGTTGAAATATTATTTGTATATAGGTGAATCCTACATGAATCCAAACTCTATCAATAACTGACCAAGCCAATAAATCTGATGACTTTCTATAACTGTTTCCCTCTACTCATCCTCTGTAGATGATAGTGTAATAGCCTGTTGCTTCTTACACAACCTAGTAATAGGTGAAGAAATAAGACATAATATGTAGTCAGAAGTGGAATGCCTATCATCAAGAGAACCTACCCAATCTAAATAAATATATCCAACCAACTGATTATAACCCCTAGTGTAGTGTAATCTAAAATGAGTAGTGCCTCATAAATCTCATAAAATCCTCTTGGTAGCTTGCTAATAACTACCATGAGGGTCATGTGCAAACCTAGATACATGCCCAACTAAAAATTAAATGTTAGGGAAAATATGGGTCAAATACATAAGACTCCCAACAATCTACCTATATAGTTTACGATCACAAAGTGGAGTAGTACAAGTGGTAATGAGAGTCACTCTAGACTGAATAGGATGACTTAGCTTACAATAAGCCATGCCAAAATGTTGAATAAGATAAATTGTGTACTTATGTTAACTCAAATAAATCCTTTTATCTAACTATGAAATCTATAAAGCAAGGAAGAAATGCAAAAGACCAATATTTATCATGTTAAATTATGTTAAAAGTTCCTATCGAATAGTCTAAATTTGAGATGAGGAGATGCCTATGAGAAGCAGATCATCAATAGACAAGAATAGTATAATAATGTCTTCCCCAATACATTGAATATATACTATGAGATTAGAGTGGTAACAAATAAATCCAGTGGAAAGAAGAAATGAATCCATCATCTCATACCAAGCTTGAGGGTCTTATTTTATATCATAAAGAAACTACCTAAGTCGACAAAAAAGACAAGAATCATGAATAATCCCAATAATATGATCCATATAGATTTCCTCATGCAAGTATCCATGCAATAAATCACTCTTCATATCCATATGATACATTGGTAAACCCTATGATTCAATAAGATAAAGTACAAGGTGAAATAATCCATCTTGATGATCGGCACAAAAGTCTGAGAGTAGTCAATACCTTCAACCTTTGAGAATCCCTTTACAAAAAGATGTGCCTTATACTTATCAATAGACTCATCAACTGCTTACTTGGTGTGGTAAATCTAATTTCACCTAACCAACTTTCTTTCCTTAGGAAGAGTGACCAAATCCCAAGTGTGATTCTTCATCAATGAATAATACTCATGTATCATCACATCATCCCACTCCTATATCTCATGATCTTGTGAAAAAGACTATGGATCCCAAATGCTTGACATAAAATTTGAATACCCATAGACTATAGATTATGATGTTGAGTAGGTGAAATATCATTTATGAAAGGTGCTACTTCAAAAGTTGTAGTATGAGCCCACCTAGGAATAATGGCAACTTTAGTGTGAATAAGATCTTCATACTCTATAACCTCCTCAAAAATGTCATGAACTAGATCCTCAAAGAATGAATCCTCAAGATTAGGTGATGAAGCATCAAAAGAAGAAGAATAATGCATGGAATAAGATGAAGAATCATGAGATGTGAAGTGTTCATCAAATTATACATGTGTTCAAAAATGAACATCATAAGTATGAGGATTAAACGATGATAAGATCTCATGTCCTTACAATACCCTAAATAAATCAAAGGTTTTATCTTCTTATCCAATTCCTTTTATTATGTGGTAAAAATTCCCAAGAAAGGCTCCCAAAGACTCAAAAAAATGAGACATGGGCCTTGGTTCCAGACCAATCCTCCTTTAGAGTCATATGCTCAATTGCTCTATGTGGTGTGCAATTTTGAATGTATTTCACACAATTAACTACCTCTGTCAAATAGATAGGAGGTAAATCCTATGAATGCATCATGGAGTTATCCATCTCCTTCAAATTTCAATTCTTATATTATACTAAGACATTATGTGCATTATGTGAAATAGAATTCTAGTGAACAATACCATGGGTTGCTAAAAAATTAAAGAACACTTGACTAAAGTACTCCCCCCAATTATTTGTATGAGGATTTTTGATGCAATTCAAAGACTACTTCTAGACCAAAGCCTTAAATAATTTGAATTGAGATGTTTTAAATAAATATACTAATAGAGGGGTGAATCATTTGCCTTGAAACAATCCTTTAATTTCACTTATCATTCATGAAGCATTCATTCACATGCATACATTAACCAATTCATAAATAAGAATCTATAGAAGTATAGGAAGTAAAAAACATAAGAACACAAGAGATATGTGGGAAAATATCTTGTGGTATAAAACCCACTAAACACCACTTGGAATATAGTCTTATAATCAATGGATTAAAATTTAGTGAGGCACCAACCCCATAAGGAGAACCAACCCTTCACTAGTCAAGCACCAACTCAACTAGTCTTTTAGCAAGAACCAACTTGCAAGGAGGAACCAATGCCCTAGGTAACGTAGAAAAAAATCAGATAAATTAAACCTATGATCACCTTTTAATGCATATTTATCACTCAAATAAATATTATCACCTTATTTTTCTCTTCTCACTCTTCTATTTCTCTCAAATAGCCTATTAGGCCTTCTCACTCAAGTAGCCCTTTCCTTAGTAGAATTAGGTATTATGACCTTGATTATCACCTATAGAAGCATTGTTAGAATTTTATGACATATTTACCACACCTCTCTAATGGTATTCACACCCTCTATCTAGTTTCCAAAACTATAAATCATTCGCTCATATGCTCAAATATTCTAACTAGTCAAATTAGGCCTATTATACCTTCTCTTTATACTTGACTCTTGATCTCACCCATTTTGGTGAAAAAAGAACCTATAAATAATTGTATCACCCTTGGAATAGATAAATAAACATGTTTCACAAGTGAAACACCAACTAAATATGTTTATCACCACCCATAAGAACCAAAACCATCATTAGGCCTAATAGAGACCTAATGCAATTAGGCCTTCTCAAAGCACACGTTTCACCTTGACCACCTTAGAACAACATGAGCCTCAAAAAACAAATTAAAATTTTTACACATGATTCAATTATACCATTTATATTATCACCTTAGGTACCCAACACCATTTATCACATTTCACTCTTTGAACCACCCCATTAGCTCTATTTGTAATTAGGCCTTCTCACTGCCAGAAAGTTCGTCTTACAAATATGATGCATACAATCAAAATTTACATATAACCAAAAAAATCACATGGATATAGCATAAATACCTCAGTTTCATCATAAATTTCATTATATTTCAAAATATAGGGAAAAATACCTCAAACTGATCATCTTCATATGCTCACTCAGAACTACGCATAAGCCTTAAGAACATAGTCAAGAACCTTTGAATTTTCACACCTTCATAGGAATTTATCATAAATAAAAATATACTAAAATTAACATATGATACCTATAGAATAATTTTTTGTTCATTTTATTCTTCAACTCTATGCAAAAAGACTTAGGAACACCATTCTCACTTATACAAAAAACTGTCTGTAGCTCCAAAATAGTAGTCATGAAGATCAAGAATTAGGATACATATGTGAACAATTTTATGAAATTTAAATGGGTTTATATTATCATTAATCATCCTTATAAAATATTTAAATATATAAATTACAAGGCTCAATATAAACATTGGTCTTATAGACCAATTTCATGTCTTCACCCTACACAGACTTCAATATGTTAGACAGGTCACTTTGATAACACATTTTTGCTTGTATATGATAATATTCAAAACTTAAAAAAATGGGATATGAGATATATGTATTTAAAAATTACCCCATTCATTTTTATCCATCCCTATTTTATTGTAACCAATCCCTAATCTCATTCTCACTTGTGCCTAGTTTTCTCATTGCTTTCCTCATTAGGCTTATTTAGCAATAAGACAACTTCCATAAATAGTTTAGTATATTTAAGGTATGAAACTTGATTATATACTTATATGGGAATAAAATAAAATTCTCACACATTATCCTCTAACCATTTTAATTTTTTGACTTGGTCAACCCTACCTATTACATTAAAATTCCAAAAAATAAGGGGTTTCTTATAGCTTCCACTTACTCTTCTGACAAACCAATGCCACCTAGAGAAACCTAGAAGAGTCTTATACATGTTACAATAATCAAACTAGGTCATTCAATATATTCTAATCCATTTCCAATAATATCTTTCTTATTAGACCATTATGAGGGTTTTAGGAGGGTTTAAACTACCTTCCATTCTTAGCAATCATTCATAAAAGATTGCCCTTCAAATCCAAAAACAATGCTAGGAAATTTAATCTAGGACCCTTCCCCAACTACCATGTACTAATTTTATCCCAATGAAAAGGTTGTGCATGCCAACAAGCATAAAAAATCCTTCTCAAGTCTATAACACCTCATTCTATGCACATAAAAAACCTCAACACCAATTTTTATGCATTCTCCTTTAGGCTTTGATCTTAGACTTGGTTAACACACTTGATACAATATTTTACACCTTTTAAATTCATCCTAAGATCCTTAGCAACTTGGGAAATGAAATTGACCCCTCATTAGGCCATACTAAGTCTCTTTACATATTAGGCTTTGAACTGTCAGTCACACTTAGACCTTGAATATACCTTGAAACCTCTTGTACTATTCTCAACACATCATTATCATGTTATAAAACCTCATAAATTGATCGCACAATGCCACCCATCATCTTATAATCCTTAGATTTCTCACCTCAACTTTCTACCAATCTTGTGTTAGGATCTACACATAGCTCTGATACCACTTGTTAGGACCTCCGTAGAGTACAATTGATTACTTTTGTATAAGCAACTAAACACATAATTAAATCATAAGTAATAAGTAACTAGAAATTAGAAATATCAAAGAATAGGAGATACGAGAAACAACCAATCTTGTATTAAACTCTTCCAGAAGGAAATACAATGAAGAAATCTCTTTCTCCTCACACCTCTTAGATGTACAGTAATTCTCCCTCAAGAGTTCTCTCTCTCAATCAATTACAACCAACTCAACTACTGAGTTGTTCACCCTCTACAATACTATGAGGATCTAACCTTTCGTAGATCTTCTTGATATTGCACCTTATAGATCTACTTGATCTTGCACCCTACAGATCTAATTGATCTTGCTTACATTACAATATAACCCCATGGGTCTCTTAAATAGAACTCAAAGCAAACAATAATTAGAAATGCAAACTCAAGAATAAAATTAGTCTTTACATGAAAACTAACTATTCATCTAAAATTAGAATAGTTCTGGAAACACACAGGTGACCGATGTCAGTTCCTGACTGACTGATGTCAGCCGACCATAATCGATGCCAGTTACTATGTAGCTGATAATAACCAATGTCGATTGACCCCTAACCGATGTCAGTTGGCTCTAACCGATGTTGGTTACTGTGTAACCTAGCAACCTCCACATTTGCACATTCAGTGAAGCTTTTAGCTCCACAACTCAACAATCTCCCATTTGGAGATAAACAGCTGCACCTGTACCTATACAACAACATCCTCTAATTTTTTTCTAGCTTGTTTCTCCATCTTCAAGTTTAATCTTGAAGATCAACAAAATTTGAATGAAGATTCAACTTCTCCTTTGTTATCAACTTTGTTAACATATCTACAGGGTTCTTATCCGTATGGATCTTTTCCAGCTTCAACTGTCCATCCTCCAATACCTATCTAATGAAGTGGTACTTAAGTTGTATATGTTTGGTTCTTGAATGAAAGTCTAAAGTCTTTGCAAAAAAGAATTGCACTTTGACTATCACTGTACAATCTACAACTCTCTTGCTCCTTTCCCAACTCTTCCATGAACCGAGTCATCCATATCATTTCCTTGCTATCCTCTATGACTACAATGTATTCTACCTCTGTAGTAGACATGGCAACAACCTTCTGCAACTTTGAAATCCAGCTAACCGCAGTTCCACCAATAGTGAACACATATCCTATGGTGCTTCTCCTGCCATCCAAGTCAACTGCCATATCCGAATCTACATACCCATGTAGAGAAGTGTTTGACCCTCCATAGCATAAATGCCTACTACTGGTCCCTCTCAAATATCTGAGAATCCATTGAACTACTTTCCAGTGTTCCTTTCTTAGATTGGCCATAAACTTGCTGACAACTCCCACTACTTGGGCAATATCAGGTCTAGTACATACCATGTACTCAACCTCATCATGTGATTTAGGACACTATTCTTTGCTTAACTTGAACTATCCAACCATAGGTGTACTTGCCGATTTTGCATCCTGCAAATTGATCCTCTCCAACATCTTATTCACATAAACCTCTTGAGATAAAATCAACCTGTGATTTTCCCTATCTCTAGAAATACTCATGCCAAGGATTTTTGCTCCTAAATCCTTCATGGTAAATGTCTAAGATAATTTTACCTTTAGCTCAGTAATATCCTACATGTGTGAATCTGCAACAAGCATATCATCTACATACATTAACAAGATAACGTAGCTACTATTATCCAATCTGGTAAAATAAACACAATGGTCAGATTGACATTGACTAAAGCCATGCTTTGTCATAAACCTATCAAACCTCAAATACCATTGTCTTGGAGCTTGCTTAAGACCATATAACCTGGCCTTATGTCTCACTTGTCCATTCTCTCCTTCCTTTAACTTGTAAACCCATTTGTTTTTCAATGCTTTCTTTTTGGCTGGCAACTCTACCAAATCCCATGTTTGGTTCTCTTCCAAGGAATCAATTTCCTCATTCATGCCATGCTCCCACTATTTCCTAGATTTTACCTGCATTGCCTCATCAAAACTTTTGGTTCTCCACCATCAGTGAGCAATAAGTAGTTTAAAGAAGGGGAATAATGAATTGGAGGTTTACTTACCCTTTCGGACCTCCTCATGGGCATTTGAGACTCATTAACAGCTTGTTGTCCACCCAAATTTTATTTTGACAGTGATCGATCCTATTCATCTCTCGGTCTTCACCTAACCGATGTCAATTCCACCTGACCAACCTGACCAACATCAATTACCATCTGATCGACGTCAGTTTCCACTCACCTGACATCACTGACTTCAGTCTTCACTTGACTGATGTTAGTTCCTACCTAATTGACGTCGGTCTCTGCCTAACCGACGTCAGTGTTTGTGTTTTCCTATGAGTGATGATTTTTACTCATGAGCTCATTTTGGATCATAGCCTCATCCAAATCAAGATTACCCTACTCATAATTATTTAGCCTCTTGAGTTGATCACTGTACATCACCTTCTCCTTGAAAACCAAGGCTTTCCATTTCTTAAATGTGTCAAAAACATTAGATTTCCTCTTTATGCAATAAACCTATACCTTTTTTGTAGCATCATCAATGAAAGAAACATAATATTGTGATCCTCCAATAGAAGCTCCTTGAGCTGGTCCCCACATGTCTGTGTGAACAAGCTCCAACTTGTGCTTCTTCTTTGTTGACCCAATTTTGAGAAATCTCACTTTTTTCTGTTTCCCAAAAATATAATGCTCACAGAAATATAGATCTATCAAATCTAAAAGCTTACATTTTGACTTAAGAACATGCATTCCCTTCTCACTCATGTGACCAAGCCTACAGTGCCACAACTTTGCATCTACATTTGAAGTAGATAAAATAGAAGGAGAATCAGTAATACAAGTAGATAGATAAAGTGTACCTACTTTCTTACCTCTAGCTAATACAAGTGCACCCTTGGAAACTTTCCAAGATTTAGCTATGAAAGTTACTGTGCAACCCTCATCACCCAACTTTTTTGCAGAAATCAGATTTCTCTTTAGGATGGGTACATGCATGACATCCTTCAATACCCATGTGTTGCCATTCTGCAATTTCAACTACACTTTTCCTTTGCCAACAATTTGACAAGGCTCACCATCCCGTAAATAAACTTTTCCAAAGTCTCCATGGACATAATCATTGAAAAATTCTCTATTTGGGGTTGCATGGAAAGAAGCAGCAGAATCTAAAACCCATGATTCTACCTGACTATCCAAAGAAAATATAAGATCAACTTGTGCAACAATACCTGCATCATTTGCTTCTTTATTACCTTCATGCTGATCTTCTTTCAACCAACAATATTTCTTTGCATGTCCTTTCTTTCCATAATTCTAGTAGATTATACTTCTATTTCTGGATTTGGATCTACTTCCCATCTTTGACCTTGATTTCCCTTGCTTACCCTTCTCTCTTTGCCTTCGCCTACTTTCAATACTTAAAGCATTACCTAATGTTTCCCCTGTGCTTTTCCTACAAATTTCTTCATTCAAGATTACACTAACAACATCATCAACTTTCAAGATATTTGAAGCAGATGCAGTATTACTAACTGCCATTACCAAACTATCCCAAATTTCAAGTAAAGATCATAAGATTAAGAGAGCCTTAATTTCATCATCAAAAACTATTTTGAC
Organism: Torreya grandis; assembly: GCA_037957365.1. Lineage (NCBI taxonomy): Eukaryota > Viridiplantae > Streptophyta > Pinopsida > Cupressales > Taxaceae > Torreya > Torreya grandis. The sequence goes on along the minus strand of JARHVA010004909.1, from coordinate 466,148 downwards.
TAAATTTAATTGATTTACTAATCCATGGAAATCACTAAGATGACTATATACAGATCCACCTTCCTGCATTTGCAAATTAAATAATTGCTTCATAAGATATACCTTATTCGAAGCTGAGGGTTTTTCATATAAATTTGCCAAAGTATCCATTAACTCTATCGTTGTCTTTACCTGTGATAAGTTGGAAATCATAGAAGCTGCCAGGCTTAACCTTATAGATCCAAGAGCCTTTCAATCAAGAACATTCCATTCTTCATCTTTCATATCTATGGGCTTCATTGAAACCCCACCCAATGGTAAGTACAGATCTTTCTGATACAGATAATCTTCTATCTACATCCTCCATAATTGATAATCCTTGCCATTGAATTTCTCTATTCTTAGTTTAATTTCTTCTGCCATTGATTTACTCCCACTCAAACAGAAACCCCTATGAGTGACTTCTATAATCAACAAACACTAACTTGCTCTGAGCTTTTCTTCAACCTGGCTCTGATACCAATCTTGTGTTAGGATCTACACATAGCTCTGATACCACTTGTTAGGACCTCCTTAGAGTACAATTGATTACTTTTGTATAAGCAACTAAATACAGAATTAAACCAGAAGTAATAAGTAACTAGAAATTAGAAACAACAAAGAATAGGAGATATAAGAAACAACCAATCTTGTATTAAACTCTTCCAGAAGGAAATACAATGAAGAAATCTCTTTCTCCTCACACCTCTTGGATGTACAGTAATTCTCCCTCAAGAGTTATCTCTCTCAATAAATTACAACCAACTCAACTACTGAGTTGTTCACCCTCTACAATACTGTGAGGATCTAACCCTTCCACAGATCTTCTTCATCTTGCACCTTGTAGATCTACTTGATCTTGCACCCTATAGATCTAATTGATCTTGCTTACATTACAATACAGCCTCATGGGTCTCTTAAATAGAACCCAAAGCAAACAATAATTAGAAATGTGGACTCAAGACTAAAATTAGTCTTTACATGAATACTAACTGTTCATCTAAAATTAGAATAGTTCTGGAAACACACAGGTGACCGATGTCGGTTCCTATCTGACTGATGTTGGCCAACCATAACCGATGCTAGTTACTGTGTAGTTGAAGATAACTGATGTCGATCGACCCCTAACTGATGTCGATTGGCTCTGACCAATGTCAATTACCGTGTAACCCAACAACCTCCACATTTGCATATTCAGTGAAGCTTTTAGCTCCACAACTCAACATCTTGTGCCTTTTCACTAGGTCTCTTCATGTAAAGACTAAGCCTCAAAACTAAATTTGAAACTCATATGATAGATTATTTGCCATTTCTCATGTCTAAATAGCTTTATACACTCTCTCATTCCTATACTAACACAATTCACCTAGCTTCACTATGCTTCATGCATACACCTTATCTTAGGGCTAGACTAGGCTTCTCAAGACACCTAGTACTCAAATATTTGGACTAAAAAAAAACTATATCTCAATGATGAAAACCATTAATATTATTTAATCTAGATTTTATAAAGACAAGACTTATTTCAACAAGATCATGACCTTGTCACAATACATCATTGTGCCAAGATTTCATATAGAACTCATAGATTGCTAAACCATGCTCATGATATGATAATGTTCCTCAAGACTAGTACTCAACAGTAGCTAACCTTGTATCATGATCTTTACCTTAACATTCCATCAACCTCAAAAAAATTTCTAGGTCACCTTCAAATTCTCTCTCAATAGAGAGACAATAGGCTACCTTCAAATTTTCTCTTGTCATAAGACTTCTTTGCCACATACCATTTTTCCATGCATGGCCTCAACTCTAACCTCGACATTAATGACATCCATATTGACTTTGAAATCAATGACAACAATAATTCCTCAATACCAACAAAAATAACATACCTCAACAATCTCCCCTTTATCATTGATGGTAAACATTTACATAAAGCTGATCATTCACAGCTCCCCAAGATGGATCTTCTTCAAATTGACCTTTCTCCCAAACTAGAACTTACTCCCCCTTTGACATTAATTACAAAGGGTCATCTTCTTCAAAACTATCTAATCCTTGGACCTAGAACAACACACCTTTTCTCTCCAAACAAACTCATTATCTCTCTTTGACAAAAACTCAACACAAATTAGGCTCACATACCTACTCTTAGAGCATGATTGGCTCCCCTTATGTCCATGAAATTTCAGACATTATCAAGACTGTGACTTGGTTTGATCAAGTCATCATACAAACTCTTTGTTACATATCTATTTTGATCACACCTATAGTAAAATCTTGACTAATCATTAGATTCTAATGTTAACAAAGAATACAAAACTCCCCCTAACACCAAGCATCCTTCATGCTTCTACTCACTATTTGAGTGCCTCCATGAATACTAATGGAGTCACCTCTTTTTTCTTGAGTACTAAAACAACATAAATTTATGAGATTCCCTAGATCTCCATGTCTTTATTAGACTAAACTATATTAATGATCCTTTTAAGCTTAAATTCTTCAATCTCTATTTGAACACCAACATGAATTGATCTTTTTGACTTGACTTCTTCATCTACAATTTGTCCTAATAGGAAGGATTCTTGTCACTTCTTTACATCTTATCTATGATCCACCATGTCAAACAATCCAATTATACTTGCAGACTAGTCATCATTCACCTTAGTTATCTTTGGTTTCCACTCACTGTCTTGCCTTCTTTCTTTCATTCTATGAGTCTCAACTTTATTTTTTTGGCTTGTGAATCCATGCTTATATTACTTTGTAATATGACCACCTTTTGATAATTGAAACACATTATTCATCTTGATGGAAACACACCATGACCCATACTTCTTGCTTGATGACTCTCTTCATATTTATATGCATATTCATTCTTGGAGGATCTTCTACAATGCCTTACTCTATGTTTAAATTAGTTAAATGAATAATAATAGCCATTGAAAGGATTAACATACCTTATAACATTAAGCTACCTGATATGATTAGTATTCATTTTGCCAACACCATCATTCCTTGATTGAACATTGACATTCTTAATCATATTAGTGTTCTTATTTTGGTCTCTATTGAAACTAATACCTATTTTATCATTATCATTATTTTGACTACTCAAGATATTGTCTAGATCATTGGTACTCTTCAATATTCACAAATGATAACCTTGATGCCCTATTCAATTCATCTCTCAAGGAATACACTTCAATTACATACCTTACACATTCTTTTTATTTAGCCTTTAGGCTTGCATTCACAATCTCAAGTTGAGTCTCTACCTATTTGACTATTTCCTCTTGTTTTTTAGAGTTGTTGCTAAGTCTAACTTCAAACAAGTTAATTTTACCCTCATAGTCTTTGATAAGAGACCTAATCATCCTATTCTTCTTCTTCTTCTTCACCATGTTCAGTTCTTCTAGAGAATTCATCAACTCAACCTCAAAGTCCACCTCATCTTCTTCTTCATCTAAATCACCAATAGCTCCTCCAATCTATATGGACTCTTCTTGATTTTAATAGCTTACTTCCTCAGCCATGAATAGTACTTCATTAACATCAAGACCATCACCTTCATGGTTACTCTTAGAATCACTTCTCTCACTCTCATTAGATGAAATTCAATCTTCC
>JARHVA010004909.1:455000-457500 GCA_037957365.1 Torreya grandis | reverse complement strand
ACTCTTTTACTTAAAGAATAAACCTAAGTATGCCCTGAGAAATTATCAATGAAAGTAAGTGCATACTTATCTATGTTTAAAGAAGTATTATGAAAGACCATCAAATCACTATGCACAAAATCAAGTGTTAAAGAAGATCTCATGGACATACCCTTAGCAAATGGATCCTGGTGTTGTTTCCTTAATGCAAAAATTGGGCAAACTCCATCAAGACATGAAACTGTAGGAAGACCCTCTACCATACTCTAAGTTTTCAATTCCTTCAAAAATATATAGAATAGGTGTCTAAATATCTTGTGTAAAAGATAAATCTCAAAATTTTCATAAGAAATAAAAACATCCCTTAGGGATGAGCATCATCAAAATCGTAAAAATAATAGAGTAGATAACAATGATCAACAATACCCCATGTAATAAGTGTGTGTGACTCTAATAAAAATCAAACTTCAACACCCTATGGTGTGAAAGTCACTATCTTGCCCTAACTAGAATGGAAAATCTGATAAAATGGAATTATATTGGTGGTGATGTTTGTAATATATAATGCATCATTGATGAGGCTACAATCTAGATTTATGTCACCCTTTCCCTTAATAGAAATGAAGGAATAATCTCCAACCTTAATGTTGGAATTACAAATCAAACCAAGATACAAATGACTCCTTGGAAGAAGTCATATGGTGTGAAGAAGCATAGTCTAGACCCCAACTATGTGAAATAGGTGACTATGATCTCCTGAAAACATTTAGTGCTTTCCCATGCCCATGATATGGAGGAGTGGAGATAGAAATAATGTGTTTCCTAACATCATCCTCTAGGGATTGCATTCTCTTGAAACACTTAGACTCTTCATGCTCAATCCCCTTATAATAAGATCGTGATAGGTTAGAATTATTCTTGGATTTGGAAGATGATTTGGGTTTAGATGTGTTGGTGTTGGGCTTATGGGCATTTTGAGATAGAGGAGTAGTGTTTTTCTTCTTACTCTTAGTTTTTATATTGTTCTTAGGATGTGATGCAACTAATAATTTTTGAGAGGTGGAAGATTCAATGTGAGATAATTTTGATTCCTCCATAGTAAGTCTCTCACAAAATAACTCTAGATCTAATATTTTGAATGCAACACTTAAGGCATCCATACTAGAGAAAAAGCTAGAAGCAAAGATTTGGAATGGGCCACTCAACTTAGACATAACCATGTACACACTTTTCATCATTCTTATCTCATCCACTCGTATTTAATTATGTCAACAAATTATTAAACTTAGTGAGGTAGTCTACAATAGAGGTAGAGTCATCCGGATCGAGTGAAGTAACCTCCACTTCAAGCTACATGACTTTTAAGTGATCTAATTTTAAAAATAAACCTTTTATCTTAGCCCATATTTTGAATGGAGAATTGCATCCATCCAAATCAAACAAAATACTGTCACTCACATAACCCCTAATCAAACCCATACACTTTTCAAACTTACATTAGTGCTAAATTTTTTCAAATTCACATGTAAACTATGGTTGAGTTTCATTCATTAGGGACCATAATCCTTTGCATTTTATGATTGGTTCCATTAAAGGTCTCCATGTATGGTAATTTTATGTAGTTAAAAGCTCACAATGGTCAATACTAGAAGTAGAATTCATGCTAATAAATCACCAAAGAGTATAAATAATATAAAAGGGTGCACAAAATCAGCACTAAGATAACCCCCCAAAAGATTGTATTAAGACCCCCCTCAAACCTCCTAATTTGGAACTTTATAAAAGAAGTCTAGTTTTACAAATTAATGACACCAATAGATAGATATTAGAAAACCATGCACTTTTGAAAAATCTAGAACTCAAATCTAAGTTACGATTCAAAAGTTAGAGGCTTTACAAATTCTTGTAAAAAGATTCAAAACATTAAAAAAAACACTACAAATATATTTTTGTGACCAAATTAGAAAATAATGTAGGAATACAACCACTAATTGGAACTATAATTGAACCAAAGACTTATAAATGCTAACCAAAGGGAAAAAAGATCTGTCTGATTACTTCTATGCCTACATAAGTGAACTTTGCTTCCTCTTGAGTCAAAAAATATAATTTATAAAAGAAAATAATGAATTAATTTTATTTTTTTGAGATGATAAATGGTGGTTTACTATTTTATTTTAGATTATAAGTGTTTTCTAGGAACCTCCTTTGTACATCCTTCTCTTTCCAATGCATTTCCATGGCTTCCTCATATCTGTAATGCCTTGTTAAATAATCCCAACACAATGCTTGATGATGCAAGTTTTAGTTGATTTTAAGGTAGAAATAAAACAAGAAGAGGAGCGATACTATTTTTGGAAGAAACACAACACAAAACAATAGATCTGAAAAGAAGTATTGGAACGTAGCCAAAGAAGAGGAAAATAAAACAAGATATGATCTTCCATGCTTTTTTTAATCATCAATGCAACAGATTCAAAAAGGTCTTGGAAAATGAGGTGCCTTAAGTTGTTGGTCCAAT
>JARHVA010004909.1:365000-450000 GCA_037957365.1 Torreya grandis | reverse complement strand
AAGATAATACCAAGTCTTGATAACCATCTACTCATAGATTGTTGGGCATTTAGTGAAAGACTCCCATGAAAATATAAGGTGTTAGTTGAAAGAACAAGACATTTGATTGAAATTTTTTGGCATGATAACATAGGGATCTCATCTATTGTAAAATATTTTGTTTAAAATAAAGTCAAAAAAATAATGATCCCCATGCAAAACATTTTTTGGAAATGAACCGAATATAATTAAAAATATATATATTGAAAATTATGATGGGCAATTGATAATCAGCCAAAGGTCATTTGAGATATGCAAGCCTTTCTACATTACAATCAATCAAACACATACCACATGTTGGTGTAGGATCCATGTTGATTTTTCTATGTATTTTTCTATTTTTTCATATACATTGTACTTTACATACTAATGATATTATTCAAGAAAGTATGGTGGCTTCCCCATCTAAAACATCAAGAGAGTTAATCCCAAGTCTTTTCTATCAAAGATTTGAGGGATTAGATGTAATATGTAACACTTGTGATGGTTTCTAACATTTGACCAGATGTATACATGAATGAATTTAAAATCAATTTAGAAAGCAAATAGTTGATTTTAAGAAGTACAAATTTGTAAAGTATGTTTTAATAGATGGAAAAAATTCATCAAGATGTGAGTTAGTTACAATCCAAATATAAGTATCTGACTTCATGTTTGAATTTAAGAAGAATATTATGTACTAATATGTAAGACACACACACAAGGAAAAATGGTCAGATAGTCAAGTCAAGTTCCACAAGCATAAATTCCATTTGGGGCCATTGCTTCAGTTGTGGAATTTGATGAAAAATACATAACACAACCATAGAATGAGGTCCAATCCCAATGCTATAATTCAATTCAAGATAGATATTTTGTGTATATTACATTCAGACATGCACCTAATATAATAGAGGATAACAAAAATATGTTGAGGTAGTACCACTTTTATATGAGCAATGACATATCACATTCTCCATATTTTGTCCAAGGTTGTTTACTAATATTTTATATAAATATGAATGCAAAATAAATCATTTTCAATACACAATACATTTTTCAGAGAAATGTGCAGGATAATTTAAGAATTATTAAATTTTTTATTGGTAAATTTGGATGCATAAAAAGAATGGGGTTAAATTTTTTTTAATTTTTTTTTGAGGATAGGCATGGAAAATGGAAACATGATGGTGCAGGTGCATGTGCAAAAATATACCTTTAAAAATAGCATGGAAAGCATAAGAATGGTTCTAATTTCATCATTGCTGTAAGTATTGTGACTTGGTATAATGATTTTTTTCTCATGGATCAGATAAATATTCTCATGTGCTAAGATTATTTTGGTTAATGAAGGAATAACATAAGACAATGTATGGAGATTGTAGTATAGTAGCTTTTTTCTAGTATTTTCCACTCCATTTAAAACTTAAATTCTAGAACATGGACAATATATAATAGGGATATGACATGTTTTTATTTACGTTGTATCAAATTTAATTTGAATGAATGCAAATCAAAAGTATGATTTGATGAATGGTATTGTAGAATCATAATTCCTATGAAGACTAGTGACTCATTCTAACCACTATGGGATCATTAAATAACATTATCAATTGAATTTGATCACATCTAAGATCTTGTACAAGCTAGTACAATTTACTTATAATTTAAATGTAGCTTTAGTTACATTATTTATATCTTAATTTTTTCCTACATGTCCTTAAAATTTGATTATACTTTAAATGCATGGCACATTTTTGTAGTAATTGCATCAAAGGATAATGATGAGGGAACAAACTACTAATTATCTCATTGTGTATAGGCAAAAAGAAAATTAACCACAACTATCATGGATGGAGAAGACCTAGTTTATCCTAATGGATTTTTGGTGGTTACACGAACTTGGATTTATAGATACTTTAATAAATAAATAAAACATTAGTTATTTAAGGAATTTGAAACACATAGGTTGGTGCTTCATTATTCAAATATGGTTATCACTTCAAATATTCAAATGATCAAATATCATGGAATGTCTCACAACAAAAGTTTATGTGAAGTTTGTGAATATGAGCATGAAATAATTATTAAACATAAAATCATAGATGATCTTCAAGGTATATTGGATTAACTTGGTAAGGTTACTATTTTTAATCATCTAAAAATTACAATTTAGTGTTAAGAGTGTTAATTGAGACCACCCATCCTAGCTTAGACCTAGACATATATTAGGGCCTATTTAGACACTTATATATCATTCATGTAGGCTACATGCATCCATAAACATCCCTAAAGTAGTCTCAAACCCCCACTTTAACATCATAGTCCACAGTGCCTCAAGTTATTCCACCTAGACACTAGCACCATAATTTACACAATAACACCAATGTTGCTAGTGTCTCAGTTTGGGTGTTATAATCATTTTACCACTTTTTGTCACTAATAGATATATTTTCAAATAAAAAACCACCTAAGGTAGGACTAGACCTATTTCAAGACCCACACAAACACTAAAACAATATCTATATACATGAATTTTAGATTATTATTCACTAAATAGAAATCAGATGCAATTAACATAAACACACTTAGAACAAGTTATACACAATCAAGGTTTTTAATCCCTATTCTACCCTAATTTTGCATACATCCATCTACAACATTCCTAAACTTAGATTAATCAAATTTCTAATTTCAATCACAATAAAAATAATCAAAGTAGCATTCATACTAGTTTCACTTACATTTTCACTAGCACTTAGGTGGGGAGAACTACATCAAGCTTGATATCTCCTTTGACTATTGGTATATAGGCAACTCTCATCATAGTAGGGTGTTGAGGATGTCTAGCCCACCCCACTAACATCACACTTCATTAATTGCGATAATTAGATACACTATCAACATGGAGGTCTAGGATTTACATGTTAAATTAGTCAAAATAAGTTACCAATTGGGAATCAAAACTTATGCACACAAGAATAGGATTGGTAGACTCAAACATAGGTGCACCTAAAGGCTCAAAATAGTTATACATAAATGACACTAAAAATAAAAAGAGGACACAAACACCATGAGTGCTACATATAGTTAGGGAGTTATTATCTAGGAAGGGTTTTGACACCTAGATCCTATTTATGACACTTAGATCAGCTCCTATCCTAGTTTGCATCCTCTAGATATTCTTTCTCAATCAATTCCAATTATGTACTTGTTTGCATCATTTATCATTATGTTTAGAAATTTCAAACTAGGTAAATTCTATTCTAAATCGGTGGTTGTATTTATTGCATATTTTATACCCTTATTTATTGTACTCAACCCCTTTAACAATTTAGGGCTTAAACTCTATAACTAAAAAAAATTAAATCATTTAGTGAACCTGTCTTACTTTGAATACTTCAAACCCTATCCATAGATGCTATTAGGGTTTTTATACTTTTGTTTCCTATTTTTAGTGGTTGTATTATGGTTTTTAGACTTGGTAGATTATACTCTAGTAGCTATCTTCCAAGTTATATTGCCAAATTTCATGGATAAAGAAGATTCTTTTCCTCCTCATCTCCAAGAGGGTGACAACTACTTTACCTCAAACTAGGTCTATGTTATCACTCCTCTAAAAGGTGAGGCATCCTATAATACTATTTCAAATGTCTAAACTTAGCCTATCCATCCTTAAAATCCTTATGTTCCTAGATATTCTTTATAGGGTGTATGCCTACATGTTCAATCAGAAGTAGCTAGGGTTTGCACTTGTAAGACTTTGTGATAAAATTACTAGTATGAACAAACTAATTGTAGAATTACAAAATCAGAATTAGCTATTACATGGAAAGATTAAAATATTAGAAAATCATATTGCACAATAAAATCCTATAGGGCATACTAATGTCAATCATGTACGTGCATATTCATCTAGTCAATTTATGCTAAGCAATGTTACATATCAAAACAAGAGATCACAACAAAGTACATCTACAACTAGTGATTCAAAAATTATTCAAAGATCAAATCAAAGTTCAAGTGAGATTTTAATGTAAATGATTAAAGTTGAGTTGATCACCCTATGGCATCTATATCTAATGAAAAAATCAAGCTATTATTTTGCATATCATGGAATACATGGTGTATGCACCCTAATTTAGTCAAACAACCACAAGTATGATGTATTTTATTACTCTTTCACATGAAGGTCTTAGTGATGAATATTACCCTTATTCACATGGTCATTTTGTGTCTTTTGATCTTTATTATGTCTTATCTTCCCTATTTGTTGCACCCCTAGTGGTCCTAAGTCACCCCCTCTAAGTCATAGGGGCCCCTAGATTGTCTTACTTAATCTTAGCTCTATTTTTAAGCATTAAGACACTAGCACCATTTTCAAGACAATATCACCATATGGTGCTAGTGTTCACTTATGGATCTAATATCCAATAGTGATTTTATCATGTGTTGGATCCTAACCCTAATTTGAGCCTTCTCTTATGTTTTTTATTCCTCTTTTATTACTTATCTAACAATGAACAAGTTCTTATATTCAAATCAAATTTATTTCTATATAAGTAATATCACAAGGCATTTTACATCTAGCACTTAATATTTTGGCACATAATTACATAAAATCAATCCATAGTACAACTCAATATTTTGCATACTCATGCTTGATCAAATAAGGGCCTAAGAAAAAGTCATTCTAGCATACCATTTGTATTGATTATGCACATTCCATAAAGAAGAACTACATGTGATCTGAGATCCCTAACATTGGGGTTACTGTAGGTAGTGGTCAGGACAATAGGGGTTCTACTCTATGTGATTATAACATCTCACAACCTAATTTTTCCCTTTTTTACATTTGATCTAGTTGTTGTTTCATGTGTGTAAAGTACTCATTAGAGTTTTGGAAGATATTTAACTAAAATAGTGATAAATGCAAGCTCATATAAGACACATAACCACTTATAGGTCCCGTAAAACCTCCCATAACTTCCTTGAAATGTCTATACAACTCCTCTAAGAGGGACAATATCACCATCATTGGACACTAGTACTACATGGCACTGATATCCACATAAGGATGCTACTATTTGAAGCCAAATTTCAACTACAATCGTAGAACAAAAGGTGTCTTCCTATTTCTCTAGCCTGTTTTAGCCTCTTGATCCACACAAATACCTATTTTATTCTAGATAAGTGCTTTTTCTCTCCATTCTTACTATTTTTTTAAAGGTTTGTCAAATTAGTTATTTCCAATTTTCATTCTAGGTTATTGTCATACTCAACCCTTTAACAACATAGTATTTATATTGAGTAAGTTATAAAAGGTTAAATCATTTGACAAACCTGACTTACTTTGAACATTGATAAAAAAACCTAGTTTTGCCTAGGGTTTAACTTCTTCCAATTTTTATGCACTAAATTAGGGTTAAAAACTTCTATTTTTTCTTGATTTTTACCACAACCTAGCTCATGAAAATTAATCCTACTTTAGGGTTTCATTAATTTAATATAATTTAAATTTTTACAAAACAACCCTCATTTAAACCTTAGATTCACATACTAAGTCCATATACATCCAAATACTAGGAATTAGGGTTTCACTTACACTCCTGATTTATTCTACACATTGGGTTACATATTTATCATAATTACACATACACTTATGTTAGATTACATTTTACCTCTTGTGTGCTTGATATTCATTATTTACATTATCTCTTTTTATTATTTAAAATGGCATATAATAAGATTCCTACCCCTCTCCCAATTGATTAATTTTTAATTTTTTTATCATAATTATAATAATGAATGAATTTTTTTTCAAGATTGCACACTAAACATGATAATGATGTCATTTATAATGATGATGATGACTATTGTTGTAATCATGGTTATAAGGATTAATATGAGCATGAAAATGAAAATGTGGATGAAGATATATTAGATACATATTATTATCTTTCTTCTCTCTCTTATCTTACACCTCAAAATCAAACTAAGAATATAATGCCAAAAGTACCTCTTGTTGGTAGTGTTTGGTTTCAATGTGATCCTATATTTTCAACTACTTTTGTTACCTCTTTATTCAAATTAAATCAATACATGTGCAATACACAAAATCTACTTTTGCATGATTCAAGTAAAGTAGACAAGAATAATGCATCTTCTATACCCTTCTTAGTTAAATTCGTAAAATCATGTACCAGTGATATTACACCTTTTACCAATGCAAAAACTAAGGTAGAAAAAATTATTTTATCAACTTCTTTTATATTTCAAGCTCAATGCAATGACTCTTTAAAAAATATTGATAATACAAGTGTCTAACTCTTATCCTACATGTCATAATATGCAAAATTAAAACATTATTTCTACTTCTTCTACCCTTAACTCCAAGATTGAAAGTAATAATCATTCATGCACTCCACACATAGATAGTGAATAAATGCATTTAATTACACACACACACATGATGACACATTTCATAGTAGTGAAAATTTAAAATTTTATCTTACTCTCTCTCTCTCTCTATTATTGAGCATGTAAATGATAAGTCTTTTACTCTTACTTATAAAAATGAATTAAACTTTGATTTTGATGCACCTTGGAATAATGATGATTATTGTGATTATGGTGAAGAATACATGGAGTCTGCAACTTCTGATTCTCCTCCTACATCACCTATTTCTCTTTTTCAAACAAATTAGAAAACACACACACACACACACACACACACACACACACACACACACACACACACACACACACACACACACACACACACACACACACACACACACACACACACACATTCTTATGTTCATGGTTTACATAAATTACATTTACATGATAACAATGTACCTTCTAATCAATTATCATGTGATACTTCTTTGATAATTAAAAAAAAAGAGATATCAATGAATCTCCCTTAACCCCCCTTACTATAGTAGAACCTATTTCTCAACCTAACATAAATGAGGGTGATAGATCATTTCCCTATAACCAGGTCCTAGCTATCACACCTCCAAAGGTTATAGAAAAGAAACCAATCCTCCCTAAAAATGATTCTTAATGCAATATACTAATGGCTAAGATAAATACCAAAATTCAAGAGTTAAATGAACCCCTCGATGATGGTAATATACATTCACAAGTGTTAATTTCCTTGATTCATGTTGTGTGTGCTTTTCAATAATGAGTACACCATCTCACATTAGAAAATAAATCATGCCAATCTTAGGCTGATGTCAATATCATCCATGGCAACCCTATTCCATGCATAATGTTCACTTCAAGGTTGCCACCTAAATTTTAGATACTATATTTACCTACATTTTATGGTCATGGATACCCATACTTTCACCTTTAGGCTTATGATAAATCCATGACACATGTCACCAACAAGTTGACTCTACTACAATTATTTCCAAAGTCCTTAGATGGGGAAATACTAAATTAGTTCCAACATGTAATCCCTAGTGGGTCACTACATATATATGAGGAGTTAGATGTAGTCTTTCTCAAGTAATATATACATAATAAGGGACCTCAAGTCACACATGAGAGGTTACATTCATTACACTAGGGTGAGATAGAAACAATATTTGAATACATTCTAAGATTTAAATCATGTTTGCATTAGTTGATTTACTAGTTGACATATTTAGAGGTAAAATACATATTTGCTAGAGGCCAAATTTTTCCTTCTAAGGAGAAATTATTATATTAGACATCCAAATCATTCTAACATATATGTAACATAGCTATAACATTAGATACAAAATCAGCACCAGTGGCTACACATTTAGACATAGATTTGGATGTAGATTTTTTAGATCCCCAATCATCTAACATGGTACAAGAACCTACTCCACTTATGATTAAGAAACTAGTGGAATAGACACAACTGATAAAGATATTCAACAAGGGAAAAGAGTCACTTCATGGAGAACCTGCTACAATGAGTAGAGCACATGACACAAAGAGAGGCATTATATAGTTTTTAGATAGGGATTGGCCTCATGACATCTTGATTACATTATTAGATAAGGAGATGATCACACTTCCTCCTACTAATCATCATCTAGCACACTATTTTCATAATGTATAAAATAAGCCATATCACAATTTTCATAAGATGAATGTACATTTAGACCTTCATTGTTATGCACTCTGAGACCGCATTGATTGATATGTCAATCAAGGAATTATAGCATTCATATAGGGGCACCAAGATCTCAGTCTCCATGGTCTCCTAGATCACACTCCTCTATGATAGAGTTATCCCAAGATGTTTCGTTTTAGGAGCCATTGGTTACTCATGATATGAGCCCCTTGGTTTTTATGATACCTATTTATGAGTGATCTCACGCATCACAAATTCAGTAAAAATAATATCCAATTCACAGAGATCACAACACAACATTAGTTCACACACTAAGTAAGATATTTGGAAATAACCATGGATATTAGAGAATAGCCTTGGTTTGCACATTGTAGTCATATAAAATGTTTAAAATGGTAGTTTGAGTGTGGCTTGTGACACCCTATCCATAGGTCTTTTTTGCATGCTTTTGTGACCCTTCTAGACACCTTTTCACTCATTACCAATCATCCAAAACCTTCTGAACGGTCATTCCACCTCATCCAAGATGATTTCTCCATGTCAATCTTGATCCCTCAGGTCTCAATCCTATAGGATAGGAGTGCCATACTTGGACTATAGCATTGGACCCTATAGTGTCCCATTTTCAACATTCCTATCCATTTTTACTTTGATGCCCAATGGTCATTTTCATCTGATCCCTATCCTTCATTATGCTAGCCTAAGCATGAATACATCAAAACCAAAACCAATGATTCATTATAAAATCCTATCCAAAGCTCATTTACATGAGAAGGAGACAAATCTTATAAAGCAAGAAAGAATATAAACAAAGCATTGAGGAAAAATTGTATATTCTCTGCATACAGTCACCCAACACAACTATAAACATACTTAAACCCTCAGACTAGCCCCTAACCACCTCAATCACTCTCAATTTGGAATTTTTTCATCCTCATCACAATATTTAACAAAGAACATTAGGTGAGAGAACTACATATGGCTTGATCCCTCTTCAGAGTATTGGTATGTAGGTAGCGTTCCCACACAAGGGGTGTAAATTACAAGTTTAGTGCATCTTTCACACTAACCCCCCTTTCCCAATTAATTTAAACATTGTTTTATGAAGCATGATGGAGGGTTAGGGTTTTTAATAATAAATTATTTATATAAAAAGTTTTATCGACAATCAACACTCAATATTTCATAAGCAAGCTCACATAGGAACAACGCCAAACCCAAAAAGTTTTAGGTCTCTGTAACCAATTAAGATAATAGTTGTAGGAGTGGACAACAATGCTAGACCCAAAAGTGTTATGTTTTTAGTGCTCCTATCCTTTCACCAAAAAAAATCTAGATTTACATTCATGATACTATCCCAGTCCTACACAACCAATTTCAGCCTCTGTATTAACCATCTTAGCCTATTTCCAACTAAGTCATATTTCTTCTTATATATTATTATTTTTAGAAAGGTAAAATAGACAAATAAATTATACAAATAAATACTATATTTATTGAATTATTAATATAGACCCTCAACTAAAATAGGAATAAAACTCCATTATTCCCAAATCAATTAAGTCATTTGGTGAACCCGACTTACTTCATTTGCACACAAAGACACTAGGGAAAATTCCTTGCTAATTTTTCCATTATTTTTCTAACTTTTTTCCTACATATATACATAAAAATTTCACATTATATTTTTAAAATTCACCACAGTAATTTTAAAAATCATTTCTTTCAAACCCTAGTTAAACATACTAGGTCCCTTTGCTTTTGAGGTATCAGCTTATAGATTTCACATAAAATTACAAATAGATCTTACTCATTTCAAAACATTTCTTGTAAATAATAAGGAGTCCATACTAGGTCCTATCATGTATATGAATGATGAATTTTACTATATGTTAATAAAAATCTTCATTCTTTTCCTTTCATGCCTCCTTTTTATAATATGGGATGATATTAAGAAATTCATTACTAAACATGTTAAGATACCTCTTGTCGATCCATCCTTGAACCCTTTACCCACTCTAGTTTATTCTTTTATGTCATTGTGTACATATTACTTTACTCACATTATTTTACATAGTTTATTTATGCTTACTTGTACATAATTTCTTAGATTACTTGTAAATAGATTATTTTCAAAAACAAAAACATGTAAATAACTCAAAAATACCAAAAATAATATAACAGATCAAAATACAAAAGCATTCAAATAAATCAAAACACCAAAAACTTTTCAATTATATGAATTATCCATGTTTTACATTTATATTACCAAGCTAGACTTACATATTGTTGTTTTATGTTATTTTTTGTCAATTTATCTACATTACCATGCTTAACTTGATCTTATTTGAGTGTGTGAAATAACATCCAAATCCTTGATTTCATCACTCTACCCATTGAGGGGACACCTTGCTTCTACATTCAAGACATACATCAACATATCTACCCATAGGGGGAATCTTATAGATGACTACACCATCCAAGTTATGTCATTCCTACACCACACACTCTAGTTATCATTTTTATGTACATTACTTACTAGCCTACACAGATTATTCTATCAACACTCACTAGTATATAACACTTGTGTATTTCTTAGCATATACCTAGTCTTGTACTACATTTTTTGCATACTTTCACCTCTTAATTTGATTAGTTAGATGTGATAGTATTTTTAACATTTACATGCTTTCCTTTTTTCTTTTGAGTAGTTAGATGTGATTAAATTTCTCAGTTCCTATTTTGTACTCTTGTGTGTGCCTTAGGGCATCTGCCAATGTCCTTTGCTTATTTCCAATTATGTGTATGAGTGAATTTGAACATTTGTATGCTTTATTTCATAGTTTGAGTGACATGTGCCCATGTCCCTTATTTTTTTGGCCCTTTGGTCACTTTTGTATGCTTCTTGCTTCTTGTCTTGCATGCTTATTATTTGTTTGCTTTTCAATTATTTGAAATTCCATGATTCACATCATGCATTATCTTACCTTATTAGATGTCATGATGGACATCATGTTCCATCCCTCCTTGACAACTAAAATTTTATAGTTTTAGTTTAGTATAATACACATGCTATTACATTATTACATCTATCTAGGTATACCCCTATTTATCTAACAATTTCCAATACAAGCTATGTTATATATTGAGACATCTTTTCGATTATCATTACTATATCATGCATTTCATAACATAACACACTTGCAAGGATTTTTATTCTAAGGGAAGTCATTACAAGGTATTAATTCCTAACCTTAGAAGAGGGGGCAATAAATAGGGGTTTTGTCACAAAGATCAGAGCCTTCTACTGATCAAAAATTAGTTTTCAGAACACTCAAAATAGTAATCAGAATTCAAACCAAGCAGAGAAAACTAGAAAGATAGTGATGAATATAGAATAATGATTAGAAATAGTAAATAATAAGAGCACCATACTTGGACTATAACACCAGACAATAAAGTGTCCTATTTTCAATGTTCCTATCTAATTAGTAAAAAACCCAAAATTTATAGAAATAAATAGAAAGGTAAGATTAGTTATAGTTTTGTCAGCTACAGTAAAGTTTAGATTGGGTAGTTTTAATATAGTTTTACTCATAGTATCGAAATATAGGGAGCTAGAACTCACTTCCATTTTTAGATTAGTTAGTTGGCACAAATTCTAGATCAGAATCCATGTTACAGACACTAGTGATTGGGGGAAATGTGTGCAGCATATTTACCTTATTTTCTTTCCAAATTTAGTGTATTACCTAAATATTATTAGCATTTATGTTCCTTATTCCATCTGTAGGTAGTTGAATCATTTCAAAGTGGCTTTTATACAATCCTAATCTCCACCTTTCAGAGTGGCCAAAATTAGTGTAGTTTTATGTACACATTCAGCTATCCATGCCACATTATCAGATTATAGAACATTCATAGGATTCAAGAGCCATCTCATATGACACACAATCATACCAATATTAGTTCATAGTTCATTACATAGTGGGCAATGATGGAGACAAAGGACTAGATAGCCTTTATATTCTTGAGCCACCTACTCATAGGGATTAGACACACAGTCCAAACATTGATTAAAACATGCATGATCACATAGCTTCACTTAGTGGGTGATGATGGAGCCAAAGGGATATCCTTTGCATTCTTAAGCCATTCTCAGGGAATTGAGCACTCATCTCCATTCATGATATTACTTTTAGTACAACATATACCCATCATCACTCAAAATCACAATAGGTTTTGTATTGGTTCATGTACCTAATGAAGTGCATTCATTCTTTTTTCTTCCTCTCTCTTTTATTTAGATTTTATATGTCCTTAATTTAGACATAATGTGTCTAGTAAGAATTGATCTACTCCTTGTTTTTATTTGAACATTTACGCTTCATGATGTGCTCTCTCTACACACACTCAACATCACACATATTCATGGGATTCACCCTTATAGGGAAGTTCAGTATGCTTTCTAATTTTCATTTATCCTAGTATTTTGCTTTTCTAAATCACTAGAAAAAAGGGGGGGCAATGTAGTCATATAAAATGTATAAATTGGTAGTTTTAGTATGGTTTGTGACACCCTATCCATAGGTCCTTTTTGCATTCTCTTATGACCCTTCTAGACACCCTTTTTCTCATTGCTAGTCATCTAAACCCTTCTGAATGGTCATTCCACCTTAGCCAAGCTCATTTCCTCATGTTAATCCTGATCCCCCAATTCCTAATCCTATAGGATAGGAGTGCCATAATTGGACTATATCATCAAACCCTAGGATGTATCATTTTTGGTGCTCCTATCCATTTGCTCTTTTAGCCCCGATGGTCATTTTCATCTTATCCTTATCCTTCATTATGTTAGCTTAAGCATGAATACATCAAACCCATGACCAATGGTTCCCTATAAAAGCCTATCCAAAGATCATTTATAGGAGGAGGGGATAAATATTACAAATAAAGCAAGAATACAAATAAAACATTAAGGAAAACTTCCCTATTCTTTGCAAATAGTCACCCAACACAGTTGTAAACATACTCAAACCCTCATACCAATCCCTAACCACCTCAAACATTCTCAATTTGGCATTTTTTCATTTGCATCACACTATTTCATAAAGAACATTAGGTGGGATAACTACATATGGCTTGATCCCTCTTTAGAGTATTGGTATGTAGGCAGTGTTCCCACATAAGGGGTGTAGATTACATGTTTAGTACATCTTACACATTAACCCCCACCTTTCTCAATTGATTCAAACATTTTTTTATCAAGCATGATGGAGGGTTAGGGTTTTGAAGATTAAATAATCTATATAGAGAGTTTATCGATAATCAACACTAAGGATTTCACAGGAAGGGTCATATAGAAACAACACAAAACCCAAAAATTTTTAGGTCTCTATGACTAGTTTGGACAATAGTGGCAGGAGTGGACAAAAACATCAAACCCCAAAGTATCCTATTTTTGGTGCTCCTATCCTTTCACTAAATGAAATCTAGATTCAAATTGATGACATTGTCCCTATTTTGCACAACCAATTTTAGCCTTTGTAATAACCATCTCAACTTGTTTCTAGCTAAGTCATATTTCTCCTTATTTATTCTATTTTTAAAAAGATAGAAAAGACAAATAAATTATACAAATTAGGATTGTATTTATTGAAATATTCTCTACTAATTTATTAATCTAGATGCTTAACTAAAATATGAATAAAACTCCATTATTCCAAAACTAGTTAAATCACATATCAATCAATATATTTAGAAATAATCATAAAGATCAGAGCACAACATCAATTTATACACCAATCAAGATGTTTGGAATTAATCACAGAGATCATAACATGGTTTTAGTTCAACCATCAATTAAGATATTTGCAAGAGATCACAAAAATTAGAACATAGTCAAACAACCAATCAACATATTTGTTAAACATCATAGAGATTATAGTAGAGTTTCTGCACAATGATAAATCAAGCGCTTTGATATAAAGTATACAAATCTAGCCAGTAGTAGTGTATCATATGCAGTTTCATTTATAGAGTATGCTTATACATTGACACAACATGAGTAGTATGGTCATTGGTTCACCATGCCATCTGGATTCAAATAGTGAATACCACATTCACATGATCTACACACATATATCCTATTAAACACTTATAAAACCTATACCAACAAATAAAATTCATAGTTTAATACACATGTCTACTTAAAAATTTGTAAATAGATAAAAAAATAATTACCATTACTTAGACGAATCCCATATACCAATATCACCATTTAACACAATCATGATAATTAAACACATGTAAGTATGCATAATATAACCATAATAAGTTATCAATATACACAGTGCCAATATAACAACAAATATCCATATATATAACTCAAAACATAATTTTAATACAAATATAGTACATTAATCAATAATATAAACATGGCCACTAGGACCATTCCCCTTACTCTCACTCTCAGATTTATCCATACTAAAATTGGAGGGTCCACTCTCCCTCCATGACCTCCATCAATGATTGAATATACTCTCTCCCTTGTGATAGATACCCAAATCGGCCCTAAACTCTGCATGCTCTCACTATAGATGTATGTAGTCATACACTATCTAACTACTGGCCCTACCCAAATCATTGGGTGTAATCATGGTCTATTTATGAAACTCTATTTGTGCCTCATCTTTGTCCACATCCACTCATCTATATACTATAATAGCTATCATAGCTTGATCAAACAAATGGGCATGTAAACCAGAAACATCGATATCCCTCTCCACTAATCCATCCTCCATGGCATCATCAAGAATATGCCATGTCAATACATATAGAGTAGACTCAATGTTAGTATCCTAATATTCATCATCACATGAACCTACACATACAAATGTAATGCATTCAATTCCTAACCAAAAAATTGAGTAACCAAATGCAAAAAATGTACAAGCATACAATAAAAACTTACCATTGATATCCCTAAGGGGATCCACATATAGTACATCCTCTACAATAATTCCACCTCTCATAAATAGAGGTGCTCATATATGATCTCTCCACCAAGCTGTATAGGCATCAACAAATCCTACACTATCCACATATGGTATGTCAATCATTGGATCCTATTATATCAATAAAATCATGGATAACACCATAGTCAATGGTCTAGGCCTACTACCTGGCCTCACTATAGCCTGAGAACTCCTCAACCACACCAATATTCTTGAGCGCACATCTTAAGTAACACCAAACTTTCATGTCACCTACTCATACTAGATCCTATCATATACATGCATCAAAATACAAAAATATAACCAAATATAACATTAGAAATGTAAAATATAATACCAATAACAAAAACATGCATAAAAATTTATCAAAAATAACAAGCTTCACAAATAAGGCCTAGTAGACACTAACACTACATACAAGATAGTAATGTTGGACAATAGTGCCATATTCAAGACACTACTACCATGTCCTAGACAATAACACTAATATAAGGATAAAATCACCACATTTCCAAAAATAGGCCCTAAACAACTAAATTTCTAATAAAATAGTGAAAAATGCACTACAATTGATAAAAATAGGAAAAATTACATGCTCCCTACCAAGGTAACCACCTCCCCTACCAATATAAGTGCCTCCACCTTATCATATTGGGTCAAATTCATTCCTCATCTCCTTGATATATTCTCTATCTTAGACAAACAATTACTCTTAACTCAAACGCTTCAAATGAATTGTCAAACTAATCAAATAATCTATTTAAGTCACATTTATCAAATGCCATTTTACTAAGGTTGACCTTACGTGCCAGTTTTACCAACTAATACCAACTTTTTACTAGTGTGATATCTAGAGAAATGTAACTTTGATTTGTGAACCATTTATTACACGTGGGACTTGACCTCAATGTGCCTCACACTATATTGGTTAAACTAGTATCCTGATCACATTTAACTCTAAAAATTGACAAAAAATATTACCATAATAAACTCAATATAGATAAAACATTTATCCCATTACCAATTTCAACAATCAAATTTGTCACAATAAAAAAATTATTCAAACTTAAAATAACATTAACCATGACACATCCAACCATTACCACTTTTGATTAGACAACCTCACCTCAATTTCAGATCTCTCACTAAAAAGGGGGTAAATATACACAAATTGTGTTAGACTTATAGATATTTAGGGACACAAGTTTACTCAAATACATCTATTCAGATACATAGGTCTACTCAAATACCATTATTCAAGCACATAGGTTTACTTAGATATAACTATTTAGACACACAGGTTTACTTAGATACAATAATTCAGACATACATGTTTACTTAGATACAAATATTCGTACTCATAGGTCTATTTAGATACAAATATTAAGGCACATAGGTCTACTTAAATATAGTTATTTAGGCACATAGGTTTACTCAAATACAAATGTTTAGACAAACATGTTCACTCAAATACAAATATTCAAATACATAGGTTCACTTAGATACAAATAATTAGATATACAAGTTTACTCAAATATATAATTTGATGTAGATATATAATTTAGATTAGATATATAGGTTCAGTGAGATATACCAATGTTTAGATACATAATTACATTACTCAAATATTAGGATTAGGGGCATGATAAAAATCACACATCCTTGATCTCTATTTTTAGATTACTAGGTTACACTCAGATCATCACTAGGATGTCACCAAGATGTTACTAGGTTTTCACCTATTTAGGTCATATGACCATTTGCAATGGTTAACTATAGCCTTCCACTAGACCTATTTTACATACTTAGATTCATTATAGACATTAGAGTGGGGACAAACATGCCTTGGCTTTCCACATATTCAATTTATACACTCAAATTTAGTACACACATTAGAGTGGGGACAATTAGGCCTTGTTCTCCACATATTCAGTTTACATACTCAGATTAATTACATAAATCAGAGTGGGGGAAATCACATCTTATTTTTACACACATTTAGTTTACATACTCAGATTCAATCCAAATATTAAGGTGGGTGAAAAATAGTGTTTTGTTCCTCATGATTCAGTTCACTATTCAAATTTAGTATAGGGGATATCCATATTATGGAGTTCCTATTCACATATTTCACTCTATCTCATGTTTTTGTTTCTTTGGCCAAGAAGTGATCCAGTTATAAACCACACCCACATAGGTAAGTATAGGTATAATTTCCTATTTTTATTTTACTCTAGTACTTTCATTTCATTGCATTACAAGAATAAAAGGGAAGAAATGTATACACCCTAACTTGATCAAGAAACCTTAAGTACTATTTATTTTGTTGCTCTTTCATATGAAGGTATTAGTGATGAATGTATCCCTTGTTTACATGGTCATTTTAGGTCTTTTTATCTTTATTATGTCTTATCTTCCTTATGTATTTCACCCCTAGTGGTCCTAATTCACCCCTTCCTAGTCAAAAGGGCCCCTAGCCTGTCCTGCTTTTGTCCTAGCTCTATTTTTAGTCCTCAACACACTAGTGTAATTTTTAAGGATAGTAACGTTATGTGGTTCTAGTGTCCAATTATACATCTAGTTTCTAATGGTCATTTTCTCTTGTGTTTGGTGCTAGGATCTTAGAGTACAATTGATTACTTTTGTATAAGCAACTAAACACAGAATTGAAACCAGAAGTAATAAGTAACTAGAAATTAGAAACAACAAATAATAGGAGATACAAAAAATAGCCAATCTATATTAAACTCTTCTAGAAAGAAATACAATGAAGAAATCTCTCTGTCCTCACACCTCGCAGATGTACAGTAATTCTCCCTCAAGAGTTCTCTCTCTCTCTCAATCAATTACAATAAACTCAATTACTAAATTGTTCTCCATGCTATGAGGATCTAACCCTACTATATAGTATACTACAACACTAGGGTTCATGAGCCATGCATTCTCCACCCTTAGATCCACCTCTTAAATCAAAGGCTCAAATTTTTTCAACTAAAAATAGCAATTATAGAAACACACAGAAGTCAGTGTCAGTCTGAAGATGACCGATGTCGATCAACCCATAACCGATGTCAGTCGACCCCTAACTAATGTTAGTTGGTTCTGACCAATGTCAGTTACTGTGTAAGCCCAACAACCTCCACATTAGCTCATTAGTGAAGCTTTTAGCTCCACAACTCAACAATCTCCCACTTGGATATAAATAGCTACACCTGTACCTATACAACAACATCCTCTAAGCATCTCTGGCTTGTTTCTCCCTCTTCAAGTTCAATCTTAAAGACCAACAAAAGTTGAATGAAGATTCAACTTCTCCTTTTTTACCAACTTTGTTAACATATTAGCAGGGTTCTTATCCATATGGATCTTTTCCAGCTTCAACTGTCCATCCTCCAATACCTGTCTAATGAAGTGGTACCTAAGCTGTATATGTTTGGTTCTTGAATGAAAGGCTAAATTCTTTACCAAATGAATTGCACTTTGCACTGTTTAATCTACAACTCTCTTGCTCCTTTCCCAACTCTTCCATGAACTGATTCATCCAAATCATTTCCTTGCTAGCCTCTGTGACTATAATGTATTCTGCCTCTATAGTAGACAAGACAACAACCTTCTGCAACTTTGAAATCCAACTAACCACCATTCCACCAACAGTGAACACATATCCTGTGGTGGTTCTCCTACCATCCAAGTCACTTGCCATATCTAAATCTACATACCCATGTAGAGAAGTGTTTGACCCTCCATAGCATAAATGCCTACTGCTGGTCCCTCTTAGATATTTGAGAATCCACTGAATTGCTTTCCAGTGTTCCTTTCCTAGATTGGCCATAAACTTGCTAACAACTCCCACTGCTTAGGCAATATCTGGTCTAGTACATACCATTGCATACATCAAGATCCCAACTGCTGAAGCATATGGAACTCTAGTCATGTACTCAACCTCAGCATGTGATTTAGGACACTGTTCTTTGCTCAACTTGAAGTGTCTAGCCATAGGTGTGCTTACCGATTTTGCATCCTGCATATTGAACCTCTCCAACACCTTAATCCTCTTGAGACAAAATCAAACTATGATTTTTCCTATCTCTTTTAATACTCATGCTAAGGATTTTCTTTGCTGCTCCTAAATCTTTCATGGAAAATGTGTGAGCTAATTTTACCTTAAGCTCAGTAATTTCCTACATGTGTGAATCTGCAACAAGCATATCATCTACATATAACAACAAGATAATATAACTACCATTATCTAATTTTTTAAAATAAACACAATGGTTAGATTGACATTTGGTAAAGCCATGCTCTATCATAAACCTGTCAAACCTCAAATACCATTGTCTTGGAGCTTGCTTAAGACCATATAAGCTTTTTTTCAACTTGCACACAAGTTTCTCCTTACCTTTGACCTCAAAACCTTCTGGATGATCCATATATATATCTCTTCATCCAAATCTCCATAAAGAAATGCTATCTTAACATCAAGCTACTCAAGATGCAAATTCTCAATAGCAACTAAAGACAATACAGTCTGAATAGAAGTCATCTTTACTATAGGAGAAAAATTTCACCAAAATCAATACCTGGTTTCTATACAAATCCCTTTACTACCAACCTAGCCTTATGTCTCATTTGTCCATTCTCTTCTTCCTTTAACCTATATACCCATTTGTTTTTTAGTGCTTTCTTTCTAGATGGCAACTCAACCAAATCCCACATATGGTTCTCTTCCAAGGAATCAATTTCCTCATTCATGCCATGGTCCCACTGTTTCCTGGATTCTACCTGCATTGCCTCATCAAAATTTTCTGGTTCCTCACCATCATTGAGCAATAAGTAGTATAAATAAAGGGAATAATGAATTATAGGTTTACTTACCCTTTCAGACCTCCTTATGGGTGTTTGAGACTCATTTACAGCTTGCTGTCTGCCCAAATTTTCTTCTAACAGTGATCGATCCCAGTCATCTCTGATCGATGTCAGTCTGCACCTGACCAATGTTGATTCCTTTTGATCGACGTCAATTTCCACCTGACCAACATTGATTTCCATTTGATCGATGTCAGTCTCCACCTGATTGAGATCAGTCTCTGTGTTTTTTTGTGAGTGATGATTTTTACCCGCAAGCTCATTTTGGATCATAACCTCTTCCAAATCAAGATTGCCCTGCTCAGAATTGTTTAGCCTCTTGAGCTGATCACTATACA
The DNA here is from genome assembly GCA_037957365.1 of Torreya grandis. Lineage (NCBI taxonomy): Eukaryota > Viridiplantae > Streptophyta > Pinopsida > Cupressales > Taxaceae > Torreya > Torreya grandis. Next base: position 429,637 of record JARHVA010004909.1, on the reverse strand, counting down.
TCACCTTCTCATTGAAAACTACATCATGGCTTCTAATAATTTTGTTAGTTTCTAAATTTCATAACCAGAATCTAAAATCTCCAAAACCATAACCAATGAAAGTGCATCGCATAGATTTAGCATCCAGCTTCTTTCTATTTTCTTTATCAATGTGCACAAAAGCTTCAGAACCAAAAACTTTGAGAAATGAAAGATCTACCTTTTTACCTGTCTAAGCCTCTTCTGGAATTCCACCATCTAGTGTAGTAGAAGGTCCTCTATTAATCAGGTAAACTGCAGTATCTACAACTTCTGCCCAAAATTGTAAGGGCAAACTAGCATGCAACCTCATACTTTGTGCACACTCCATTATTTTTCTATTCATCCTTTTAGTAACTCCATTTTGATGAGGTGTCCTTGGAACCATCCTTTCCCTATGTATTCCACTCATAGAATAGTAACTATTGAATTTATTACTGTAGTACTCACCACCATTGTCAGATCTAAGGCACTTCAATCTCAAACCTGTTTCATTCTCAACCAAAGCTTTCTATTTCTTAAGTGTGTCAAAAACATCAGATTTTCTCTTTATGCAATAAACCCATACCTTTCTTGTAGCATCATCAATGAAAGAAACATAATACTGTGATCCTCTAATAGAAGTTATCTGAGCTGGTCCCCACACGTCTGTGTGAACAAGCTCCAACTTGTGCTTTTTCTTTGTTGACCCAGTTTTGAGAAACCTCACTTTCTCCTATTTCCCAAAAATACAATGCTCATAGAAATCTAAATCTATGCTTTTTAAATCTGAAAGCTTACCTTTTGACTTAAGAACATTCATTCCCTTCTCACTCATGTGACCAAGCCTATAGTGCCACAACTTTACATCTACATCTGAAGTAGATAAAATAGAAGGAGAATAATCAATAATACAAGTAGATAGATAAAGTGTACCTACTCTCTTACCTTTTGCTAATACAAGTGCACCCTTGGAAACTTTCCAAGATTCAGCTGTGAGAGTTACTGTGCAACCCTCATCACCCAACTTTCTTGCAAAAAATAGATTCCTCTTTAGGATGGGTACATGCATGACATCCTTCAACAGACCATGTGTTGCCATTCTGCAATTTTAGCTGCACTTTTCCTTTGCCAACAATTTTACAAGGCTCATTATCCCCTAAATAAACTTTTCCAAAATCTTCATGGACATAATCATTGAATAATTCTCTATTTGGGGTTGCATGGAAAGAGGCAACAAAATCTAAAACCCATGATTCTAATTTATTATCTAAAGAAAATATAAGAGCATCCTATGCAACAATACCTACAACTTTTTCTTCTTTATTACCTTCATGCTGATTTTCTTTGTTATCCTTCAACCAACAATCTTTCTTTGCATGCCCTTTCTTTCCACAATTCTAGCAGGTTATTCTTCCATTTCTGGATTTGGATCTACTTCCCATCTTTGACCTTGATTTCCCTTGCTTGCCCTTCTCTCTTTACCTTCCCCTGCTTTCAAAACTTAAAGCATTACCTAATGTTTCCCCTGTGCTTTTCCTATGAATTTCTTCATTCAAGATTACACTAACAACATCATCAACTTTCAAGATATTTGAAGTAGATGCAGTGTTACTAATTGCCATTACCAAACTATGCCAACTTTCAGGTAAAGAGCATAAGATTAAGAGATCCTTAATTTCATTATCAAAAACTATTTTGACTAAATTTAATTGATTTACTATTGCATGGAAATCATTAAGATGACTAGATACAGATCCTCCTTCCTGCATTTTCAAATTAAATAATTGCTTCATAAGATATACCTTATTCAAAGCTGAGGGTTTTTCATATAAATTTGCCAAAGTATCCATTAACTCTACTATTGTCTTTGCCTGTGATAAGTTGGAAAACACAGAAGCTGCTAATCTCAACCTTATAGATCTAAGAGCCTTTCTATCAAGAACATTCCATTCTTCATCTTCCATATCTGTGGGCTTCCTCGAAACCCCACCAATGTTAAATACAGATCTTTTTGATATAGATAATCTTCAATCTGCATCCTCCATAATTGATAATTCTTGCCATTGAATTTATCTATTCTTAGTTTACTTTCTTCTATCATTGCTTTGCTCCCACTCAATTAGAAACCCCTGTGAGTGAATTCTGTAATCAACAAACACTAACACGCTCTGATACCAGTTGTTAGGATCTTAGAGTACAATTGATTACTTTTGTATAAGCAACTAAACACAGAATTGAAACCAGAAGTAATAAGTAACTAGAAATCAGAAACAACAAATAATAGGAGATACAAGAAATAAACAATCTATATTAAACTCTTCTAGAAAGAAATACAATGAATAAATCTCTCTCTCCTCACACCTTGTAGATGTATAGTAATTCTCCCTCAAGAGTTCTCTCTCTCTCTCTCAATCAATTACAATCAACTCAATTACTGAATTTTTCTCCATGCTATGAGGATCTAACCCTACTATATAGTATAATACAACATTAGGATTCATGATCCATGCATTCACCACCCTTAGATCCACCTCTTAAATCAAAGGCTCAAATCTGTTCAGCTAAAAATTACAATTTTGAAAATGCACAGAAGTCGGTGTCGGTCTAAAGATGAGCGATGCTAGCCAACCCATAACCGATGTCGGTCAACCCCTAACTGATGTCGGTTGGTTCTGACTGATGCCAGTTATTATGTAAGCCCAACAACCTCCACATTAGCTCATTAGTGAAGCTTTTAGCTGCACAACTCAACATTTGGGTCCTAAACTACTTTGAACCTTCTCTTATGTTTTTCATCCCTATTTTATGACTTGTCAACCAATGAATAAGGTTTTATATTCAAATCAAAGTTACTTCTATATAAAGAGATTCACAAGCAATTTTACATCTAGCACTTATTATTTTGGCACATAATTACATAAAATGAATCACTAGTACAACTCAATACTATGCATATTACTCATCTATCACATCTAGACATAACATGTTTGATCGAATAAGGGCCTATGTGAAATTAATTCTAGCATATTATGCATGTTAATTATCTATGTTCCCTAAGGGAGAACTACATGTGATCTAAGACCCCTATCACTGGGTTTGATGTATGAATATTCTAGGACAATAGGGGTTCTACTCTTCATGATTGTAACATCCCACAACCTAGTTTTCCTCTTTCTTTTACATTTGATCCAATTATTGTTTCACTTGTGTGGGTAATCATTAGGGTTTTGGAAGATATTCAACTAAAATAGTGGCACATGCAAGCTCTTGAAAGACACAAAACCACCTATAGGTCTCCTAGAACCTCTTGTAGATTCCCTAAAAGTTTCAAATATATCCTTTTAGAGGGACACTAGTGCCATAATTGGACACTAGTGCCACATGGCACTACTCTCCACATTAAGGTGCTACTATTAAAAGCTATATTTTAGATCAAGTCATAAAAGAGAAAGTGTTTTCCAATTTATCCATCATATTTTAGTCTCCTAAAACACAAAAACACATGTTTTATTCTAGATAAGTGTTGTTTCTCTCGATTCTTGCTATTTTGGTAAATGTTTATCAAATTAGTTATTTCAAGTTTTCATTCTAAGTTATTGTTACATTCATCCCTTTAAAAACATATGATTTACATTCGTTAATTCCTAAAAGGTTAAAACATGTGGTCATCACATAGATTCATGTTTGACATTAAAAAAGCATATACAACACACCATTGCTAATGAGGAACCTATACAAGTTAAATTTGTTAATTAATCCACAGTGATACAGGAACACATTAAAAAAGGGTAAAATTCATAAATATTATAAAAATGGTTACCAAAGCATAACTCATAACAATAAAAGGTTCACAAAGTAAAATCAGAGAAAGAAATAATAAAATAACCATAGGTAAAATAAGTAAAATATACAAATATACCTATTCATAATTGGTCCCACTTTCAAAACAATATGGGTTTGGCCAAAAATATCCACAATAGTTTGATTATCAAGGTCAAGGGTTAGGTAAACATGCACAAGGCATCATTAATACTATTTTAGTAATTGATAATGTTGGTCAACAAGGTTTGGGATTTATTAAACATCCTAAGTTAAATCATTTACAAATATAATTTATCAATGCAAAATATCTAGATGCATAGGAAATGTTACAAAAATAACAAGAACATAAGTTGAAAATTCAATGTCATGCTAAGCAAACAAGCATTCTCAAAAGAAATTTTCTATGAAAAGAGCCTCCAAATCACCATATGCATACAATAAGAACAATTTCAAAGGTTACAGTTATAAAAATATTACAAATCAAAAATCTAGATAGGTCAAATCCACAATATGAATCAATTCCCTATGCTCATCTATATACAACATAAATTAACACTTGCCTTCTATTGGTTCAAAATAAAGATGATAATGATGAGTGGAACAATCTAGGTTATCATGATTATTATGATACCATCAATGAAAAATACTCAGATTCATACTAAAATTTAATTTAACTACAACATCACACTGCATGAGAGGTTAACATTCTTATTTATTACACATGCCACATTGGAAGTGATTAACCCATGAGACTCATCAATTAGTATGTTCCTCTCTACTTGTACATAGTTCCTCTTACCTTGCTCTTTGTATATAGTTTCATGTTTCTTGTACATAGTCTATATCTAAAAATATAAAAATAATACAATATTTGCTCAGAAAATATAAATTATAGATTGTATGCAATCCCATTTTACATTTCATATATTTTCTAGGCACTACATATACTAGATATCTTAGTTTAACTAGTTTTTATCACACATACATGCTTCACTTGTTCTTTATGAGTGTTTTTAGATACTTACCGGATCCAAGTCCATAAAATAGATCTAGATTTACTACTATCTACCCACTAGGGGCATATGCACATAAAAAAAGATTCCTCATTTGATACATTCACCCACTTAGGGGCATCCTATATATAGTTATAATTACCAGGCTACATATTTCTAAATTCTACATCAAAGATTTATCATTGTTATATCTTGATATTGATCATCCTACACTACTCAATTTTTTTTGACTATTACTATTACTCTAAGCTCATTTTATATACATCCTTTCTCTTATACATATTTTTACCACATATTCATGCATACTTTCATTTCTATATTTCCTAGTTTAGACTTGATTGTGTCTTTATGATTCTACATCTATTCAAGGAAATTTGAATATGCCATTATTCTATGACTCTACATCACTTCATTTCATTATATGTATACTTTAGACATGTGCCCATGTCCTCGTGTGCATTACTGATTATGTATGTAGACATTTAAACATGTCCTTCCATGTAGATCTAAGACAACTTACTTTTTCTTTGCATATGTGGACATTCAAACATGTCCTTGTATGTCTTGATTTTTAAAATTTAGTGACATATGCTCATGTACATTGTATTGTGTCCCATTGGCCTTCTTTATGTGCCTTGTCTGTTTTGTATGTATGATATCATGTTTGCATCATGGCCATGACACTTTTCTCTTGCTTGTTTCACATTACACTTTTATATTGTATGAGGGACCTCATGCATCTCTCCTTCCTACTTCAGTGCCTTGATGGGAATTATGCCTCATCTCCCTAGATAGTTACTCATTTTATTTCTTAGATTTGTTGTTCATATAAATTTTTATATCTATCTTGATAGCCTTGTGATTTCTATCTCTAACATACATCATAAATTAAATAATTATGCTCATATTATCTTACATTTTGATGTTATGTATACATATTATATTGGTTTATTTCATAGATAACATATATGTTCTGGCTAACACACATATTACAGATCTTTTTCTTTTGAGGATAATTCTTACACATGTTCAACAACTTCCCTCAAAAGAGGGGGCATTCATAAAGTTTTGAAATAGATATTAGCCTATCTAAATTCACTTAGAGTACGTTTTAAGCACACATACATAGTATATAAAAATTAGTTTCAAAAAAATATAGTGAAAAATAGTCACATAAAAACTCATTTTTGTTGTACACAAATCAATACATTTGGACATTAGCACCCAAAGTGGGAGACTAGTGTCACCAAAGACACTATTTAGATATGGTGAAACTGTCCAGTAGATTCCATTTCAATAAATTCTAGATTTTATATAAAAGTATAGTAAGTATAATCTAGGGTTTTTTAGGTTTAGCTATAGATTACAAATTTTTACTTAGTTTAACATAGATTCATCCCAGTTTGCTTAGATCAGGTGAATTATGCATGGTATGATCATTCCCATTTCACTTTCAAACACTCAGATATAAATAATTACAACTCAATATATAATCCATATACTCAGATATTATATTTAGGGGCATGTACATAACATGTTATTTCTAAATGATCACTTATGCACTAGTTGATTAGATAAAATGACAAAATCCATGTCATTATATACATTTTACACACCAAAGACCATGTTCTAAGTTATACACTAGATTCATACCTTACTCTATTTATAATGATTAGAATTATTGAGTGGTCTAGATCCATTTCACATTCCAAAGTTTTTGAGTGGCCTAAATCCATCTTATATAGTATACTTACATCATGCATTTTTAGTTTCAGATACATCTACTACACATGGGTAGGAAATGATGGAGTCATAGTCTACTTGAGTTCTTGATCCACCTACATGAGAGGGTCAAACACACCATCAGCCTAATCCAAGCTATTCATAGCTCATGATCCACCAAGTAGGGGTGGGAAATGATGGAGTCAAAAATAGATTGAGTTCTTAAGTGACCCACACATGGGGATTAGGCAAGCCATCATTTTAATCTAAACTATTCACTATTAATCAGTAACTACACACATAAAAAAGATGTCACTAGGTTTATGAATTAGTTCACATACCTAGTGAGGTGTACTCATTCATTTCCTCTCTCTTATCTCTTTACTCAATTTTTTATTTACTTTTGATATCTCTTAAGTATGGACTAATATATGCACATTTCATTTGTGAGACATATAAGGGAGTGTGATTCGCATACTTAGATCTAGATTCATGGGATTTGCCTATTAGTTAAGTTTAAGTATACTTTTTTTCCCTTTATCCTAGTAATTTTTATTTTCTACATTTATATAATTAAGGTTGGGGGGAAATGTAATCATCTAAAAATGAAACTTGAGTTCTAGGAGTGTTACTTGAGACCACACATCCCTAGCTTATCCATAGACCATTATTAGGTCCTATTTAGATACTTATCTAGCCTTGTGTGGGCCATAAACATACCTAAACATCCCTAAAGTATTCTAAGACCTTCACTTTAATATATTATCCCTTAGTGCCTTAGGTTCTGCTAGTGTTCCAGTTTGGGTGCTATTTTCTTTTCCCCACCTTTTGACACCAACGAATATCTTTCCAAATCTATAACAACTTAGGATCATCCTATACCTATTTTAAGACCCACATAAGCATTATAAAAGTATATCTACATGAATTTTATCTCATTATTCTTTAGATGGAAATAAAATGCAAATAACACAAACAAACTCAAAATTAGTTGTGCAAAATCAAGGTTATTAATCCTTATTCTTCCCACTTCTACATACAACCATTTACATCATTAATAATATCAAATTACTCAAATTTATAGCCTCAAGAAAACTCAAATAACTTAAACTATCATTCATACTATATTCACTTACACTTGCACTAACACTTAGGTGGGGATAACTACATCTGGTTTGATCCCTCCTCATAGTATTGGTATGTAGGTAATTCTTATCATAATGGGGTGTTGAAGATGTCCAATCTATCCTAGTAACATCACACTTTACTACTTGTGCTAATAATATTCCCTAACAACATGGAAGTATAGGGTCTACATGTAAAATCAATCAAAACATGTTGTTAATAGGGAATCAGAGCTTGTGCACATAAGAACAAGCTTAGCATACTCAGATGTATGTGTACCTAAAAGCTCACAACAATTTTGCACATAGGACACTAGAACCAAAAATAAGACACTAGTGTCATTAATGCTACTATCCAAGAAGGGAAGTACTACCCACAAAGGGTTTTAACACCTAGATCCTATCCATGACACTTAAATCAACTCTTATCCTAGTTTGTAGCCTCTAGATCTTTTATCTCAATTAATTTCTAGCCAAGTACTTGTTTGAATCATTTATTTATATTTTTTAAAATGTCAAAATAGGTCAATTATATTATAAATTAATGTTTATATTTATTGAATATTTTGTACCTCAAATTAATGTACTCAACCCCTTTAATAAATTAGGGCTTAAATTTCATAACCCTAAAAAGTTAAAGTAGTATTCAATACATCAGTCATTTCAAATTACTAAAGTTAACTTATTTTATTTATTATAATTTAATTTTAAATTGATTATATCATTGTGTTTATTTATATTTTAATTTTTTATTAACAATTTTAGTGTAGGATAGCGGTACTAAATGATCTTCTAGCTTCACATGGTTGATGCCATGAGTAGGGAAGATTATCTTAAAATAAATAAAATCCTAAAAAATAATACATGTTGAGCAGATAAATTTCTTCCTAATCTCTATTAGCATATAATACTCTATGGGATTAGAGGTTACCTATAAACCTATAAGATTTTACATTTCATAGCTATGCATCTATACGTGTCCCTAAAGATGGTTCATCAATTGAGTTAGCAAGTGCAAAGATACACTTCCAACTGACAAACTTTTGGTCCCTTAAGAGAGATTTGGATACAAAAAAAACTCATTTACATGTCTCTCTCTACCTAATTATCATGGAATCATGGATTTAACTATAGGGGTTGATGGTTCTTCTCTACACCTTAGGATTCCCTTGTAACATGTGTTGAAAACTGGATCCATTTTCCCACTAAAAAATGAGAAACTTCTCCTTAGGTATGTCTCTAAATGATTTTAAATCTAAACCTATCATCTAAAAAAATATATTAGAGTGGCCATTATAGCATTTATATGCCTATCCAAATGTATTGATTAATATGGTTCATTAATTGGGCTAGTGATTCAAAAGATACAATACCCACTGATCAAATTTTATTACCTTAAGAGACATTTAGCCACAAGATAAAAATTATTCCTATGTTTATATATTATTGTGTGGAATAAAATATTGTGGGGGTACTTATAGGGATCACTCATCCAAATTTAGGTGATGACAAATCATCTCAACCCCTCATGACTTTCCTACAACATGCACTTGAACCCTTCATTTCCTTATTCAAAAATTTGAAGCTTCTCTTCAAGGATGCCTCTAGACAACTACAAATTTAAACCTCAAAACCTAAAAGATATTAGAGGGTTTCCATTATAGAATTTATGCACTCATACAAATGCCTTGGTAAAGATTGTTTGTCATTTTGGATAGTAAGTCATAATATATGCTACCAACTGACTAAAGTTTGGTATTTCAAGAGATATTTGTCTACGAGAAAAAAATTGTTTCCATATCTCACTCTTCCTAAGTGTAATAAAATATTATATAGGGTGATTATGGGAATTACACATGAAATTTTAGGCATTAACAACTCGTCTCTACCTCTCATGGTTATCCTACAATGTGTTTCAGAAGTTTGCTTTATTTTCCCACTCATGAATGAGAAACTTATCTTCAAAGATAACTCCAAATAAATAAATTTTTTAACCTTATAGCTTGATGAAGAGTGAAATGTGTTCATTCCAATTTTTATATGACAATTCAGATGGGTCAATAAATATGGTTCATTGATTGGGCTAGCGAGTAAAAATATATGCTTCCCACTAACCAACTTTTAGTCTCTTATGAGACATTTGTGCATAAGATAAAACTCATTTCTTTGTCTTGTTTAACCTAAGTAATATAAAATCCTATATAGGGTGCTTATAGGAATTTCCCATGCAACTATAAGAGCTGAAAACTCATATCTACCCCTCACATTTCTCCTGAAATGTGTGCCAGAATTTAACTTCATTTCTCTACTAAAAAATGAGAAACTTATCCTCAGGAATGAATCAAAATGACTTCAAATTTTGACCCCATATCCTAGTGGATAAAAAATCATGGCCATTTCAGTGTTTATATTCCCATTTATATGTGTTGACAAAGATGTTTCATTGCTTTGGATAATGAGTTACAAGATACACTACCCACTAACCAATTTTTGGTCTCTTAAGAGACATTTGGTTGTGAGATAAAACTCATCGTCATGTCTCGTTCTTATTGAGTGGCATGGAATCCTTTAGGAAATAGTTATAAGACTTGTGCATGTAACTATAATAACTAAAATTTTGTCTCTACCTCTCAAAATTCTCCTTCAATGTGCACTAAAATTTCACTTCATTTTCCCACTCATGAATGAGAAGCTTATCTTCAGGTATACCTACAAATGAATACAAAATTTCACCCCAAGGATCAATGTAGAGTAAATGGTTGACATTTAAGTGTTTTAACACCCATCTAGATGTATTGATGAATATATTTCATTGATTTGACTAGTGAGTCAAAATATACACTACCCACTAACCAATTTTTGGTCTCTTAAGAGACCAAGAGAAAACTCATTTCCATGTCTTGATCTTTATGAATAGAATGGAATCCTATAGGGATGGTTATATGAATTCATTATGCAATTATAAGAACTAATTGATATTATTTATGTTTCATAGTTCTACTAAAACATGTACCATAAGTTTTATCTATTTTACCACTAAAAAAAAAGAAGGTTCTCTTCAGTGATGCCTCCAAACAACTACAAATTTTGAACCCCAGGGTTGACAAAGAACCATGGATGTATATTAAATTATTTTATATGTCAATTTGAATATGGTTCATCAACTAGGATAGAGATTCAAAAGATACACTAACCACTAACCAAATTTTGATATCTTAAGAGACATTTGGTTGTGAGAGAAAACTCATTTCCATGTCTCAATCTTCCTTAGTTTCATATAATCCTCCTAGGGATGCTTATAAGAATATCCCATGAAATTTTATCCACTAATGGCATATCTATACCACTAGTGGATCTCATTTAAATCATGTTAAAAGTTTACTTTATTTTCCTACTTAGGAATGAGAAGCATCTCTTTAGGGATGCCTCTGAATGATTGTAAATTTCAACCCCAAGGCCCAATAGAGAATGAAGGGTGATAATTATAGCATTTGTACATCCATATAAATGCATCGATGAAGTTGGTTCATTAATTGGGCTAGTGTGTCAAATGATATGCTACCCACTAACCAACTTTTGGTCTCTTAAGGGACATTTGTCCATGAGATAAAATTTGATTTCATGTCTCACTCTTTCTGAGTGGCATGGATCCTCTTGGGAGTTTTAAGTGAATTTCCCATACAAATCTAGGTAATGATAAATTGTATATACCCCTTATGGTTTTCATTCAATGTACATTAGATGTTCACTCCATTTTCCCACTTAGGAACAAGAAGTTTTTCCTTAGAGATGCACCTCCAAATGAATTCAAATTTCAATCCCAAGACCTGATTAAGAGTGAAGGGAAGTTATTATATTGTTTATATGCCCATATCAATGCATCAATGAAGATGGTTCATTTATTGGGATATTGAGTAATAAGATATGCTACCTATTGAATAACTTTTGGTCTCTTAAGAGACATTTGATTGTGAGATAAAAATCATTACCATATCTCTCTCTTTGAGTAACATAGAATCTTCTATAGGGTACTTAGAGTATTTGCTTGTGTAACTATAGCCACTGACAACTCATCTCTACCTCTCATGATTATCCTATAGCACCTAATAGAATTTCATTATGTTTTTCCACTCATGACTGAGAAGATTACCTTAGAGAATACCTCTAAATGACTCCATATTTTGACCCTATGTCCCAAAAAGAGTGAAGGGTGTCCATTTTAGTGTTTATACACTCATATAGATGTGTCAGTTAAGATAATTCATCTATTAGGATAGCGAGTCAAATAATACACTACCCACTGATAAAATTTTGGTCTCTTAAGAGACATTTGGAAATGAAAGAAAACTTTTTGACATGTTTCACTATATAGGGTGAGAAAAAAACTTTTCCATGAAATTATAGGCACTGATGAATTATATATATCCTTAACATTTATCCTACATTACATGTCATAATGTTGATTCATTTTCCCACTCATGAATGAGAAGCTTATCTTTATTTATGCCTCCAAATGGATAAAAATTTCAAACCTATGGATTAATAGAGAGTGGATGGTGTCATTATTGTGTTTATATGCCCATCCATATGTGTTGATGGAGACAGTTCATCGATTAGGATAGCGAGTCAAAATATGTGCTATATTAACTAACTTTTAGTATCCTAAAAGATATTTGTCAATGAAATAAAACATATTTCTATGTTTTTTTCTCCTAATTAACATATAATAATATGATGGGTGTTTATAAGACTCATCCATGTAATTATATGCACCTATGGATTGCCTCTACCCCTCACTATTCTCCTGCAACGTGCACCATAAGTTCACTCCATTTTACCACTTAAGAATGAGAAGATTCTATTAAGCGATGTATCTAAAAAACTAAAAATTTAAATTTTGGGGCCTAAAGAATATTGGAAGATCTCCAATATATTATTTATACATAAATATATATACATTGACAAAGATAATTCATTGATTAGGCCAATCAGTTAAACCATATGCTACCCACTGACTAACTTTTGGTCTCTTAAGAGACATTTGGCTGAGAGAGAAAATGTACTTCCATATCTCACTTATCTGGAGTGGCATGGAATACCTTATGGGGTGATTATAGGACTTACCCATTCAACTGTAGGCACTAATGTATTTTCTTTATCCCTCTTGATTCTCTTAAAATGTGCATTAGAATTCACTATATTTTACTAATTAGGAATGAGAATCTTCTCTTTAAAGATTCATCTAACTAAATTCAAAGTTTATTTTGGGGTCCTAATAAAGAGTGGAGAGGGAAATTATTGAATTTATACACCCACTTAGATGTGTCAGCATAGACAGTTCATTAATTGGGCTCAAAAATCACATGATACACCTCCGACTGACCAATGTTTTATCTCTTAAAATACATTTTGGTGTGAGATAAAATGTGTAGTTATATTTAATTCATACTAAGGTATAGAAAACCATATAGGGTGTGATAATAGGACTTACCCATGAAAATATAGGTGTTGTTATATTGTATCTACCTCTCATGAATCTCTTGAAATATGTCATGAAAGTTTAGTCTATTTTTCTACTCAGGGATGATAAGATTCTATTTAGGGATTTGTCTGGGTAACTTCAACTTTCAATCCTAGAGATTGATGGTGAGTGAAGGGGGGAATTTAAGAATTTATACACCCATATAGATTCGTCAAACTAGATGGTTTATCAATTGAGCTAGTGAGTAACAAGATACACCTCCCACTAACCCACTTTTAGTCTCTTAACAAACATTTGGATGTGAGATAAAATGTGTAACCTTGTTTTGATAATCTTGATGATAATAATATACCAAGTGATTATAAGACTCAACTTGTAATTTTAAGCATTATTGACTTGTATCTACCCCTTATGGATCTCTTACAATAAGTGATAGAAGTTTGATCTATTTTTCCACTCAGGGATGAAAAACTTCTCTTCAGTGATTTATCTAGCCAATTACAAATTTTAGTCTTGGGACTTGATGAAGAGGGTAGGGTGAACATTACATTTTTTATATGACCATATGGATAGATCATCTTGGATTTTTCATCAATTTGGCTAGTGAGTCATAAGATACATTTCTGATTAACCAAGTTTTGGTCTTCTAAGAGACATTTAGCTACTAGATAAAATGTACAACCATGTTTCATGTATCTTGAGATGTGAAAAATCATCTAGGTGGTAATAATATCACTCACCCTTGAAATTTTAGGAACTGATGACTCATATCCACCCCTTATGATCTCGTATAATGTCTGACAGAAGTTTGATCCATTTTCCTACTCATGAATGAGAAGCTTATCTTCAGTGACATGTCTATCCAGCTAAAACTTTCAGTCCCAACACCTAATAAAGAGAATAACATAGCCATTCCAATTTTTATACACCATTTGGGTAGTGTTAGTGAAGACACTTTATCGATTGGGCTAGTGAGTCACAAGATACACCTCTCGCTAGGCAAATTTTAGTCCCTTAAGTAACATTTTTCTACAATAAAAAACATATTTCCATGTTTCACTCATCTTAAGATGGGTAGAATCATATAGTGGTTGCTTAGAACACTCACTCATGAAATTTTAAGCATTGATGACTCATATCTACCCATCATGGATCTCCTATAATGTGTGCCTAAGTTAGTTATATAAATAAGTTAGTAGGAGAGAGAGTTCCACCTATAGGAAAAAATGCTAATAATAATTTCAATTTAACTTAGATAAAGTGAAAGAGAGTGAATCAAAATATATGTATATAAAGAACAAATTAAATGATATGATTCCTCTACTTCAAGCACAAACAAAGACATTGGATGATATTTGTATCAAGTCTTCATTGACACTGCTTGTAGGGATTTTGTTTATTGCTCATTGCTATTTGGATTAGTTTATTATTTCACATTTACATGAAATATGAAAATAATATAAATCAATTATGGATCCTTGAGGTTATCATCGATAATGAAAAAGGAGTTTCAAAAACATCATATAAGTTCTAACTATGCATGAAGGTTAAATAATTGAGAATGTGCCTAGTCTAATCCTATTTGAATGTATCTACACTAAAAAAAATTATGTTCATGACATAGTCATTGATCTTGACTCATGAAAAATTCACCAACAAGGAGGAGCTCGATAGAAGAAGTGAATATTCATATGATATAATCAATTATTAGGAAAGATCCTCTTTCAAGAGCACATAGATATAATAATAAAATATTATAGGGTCTTTTATAAGGTACCCAACCATAAACATTGAATAAGGTAAGGGAAGTATATATATATATATATATATATATATATATATATATATATATAAACCTAACCTCTTCCTTTTCCTCCCCCTTATTATATATTGTTAAGAGTTAGGGATAGATGGTTATATATGTTATTAATTGACATTACTAAGATAGAGTTATCGAGATAGGAAGATGATACTAGTTGGTTATTATTTTTTAATGAGGGTTCTTATAATTCAAATTATAATATTTATTCACACATGTTATGAAAATATCATAAGTCCAGATAGAAAACATTATTAATCTAGTTATGAAATTGAAGCTTATGTTGTGAGTTGATATGACTTATTTCTAATTATGTGTATAACGTTTGAACCTTGTTTAATGTCAAAAAATGTTCTTATAGATCATACTTAATAATTATTTTAATTTCCTTTCTTATAATAATTTGATTTATTTATTAAATGAATAGTGAATTGCATAATTAAAATTTATTCCTATAGAATAAGATTAAAATAAGGGTTAGTTTCTATGTTAGTGTTAAAATACAAAAAAAATCACAAAACATAACACTTCAAGCTTATTCCATCATTTGGGATGGGTCAATGAAAACAATAAACAAACAAGAAAGCATGAGTTACACCTTCCCCATGTGACTTTTATCCAAGGAAGGTCAACAAGTGTGTTTGTGTCTAGATTTATAATTCAAAGTCTCTAGTAATGTCATGGAGGAATCACCATGATCATATCTTCAAACACTAAATTAGTATGGTTCTTGCTTGATACAATATGGAAGAATGGGCAAAGATTTTAGGATGATTTTTGCATTATGTATTTGGATTTTATAGTTTTCTTAAAATGATATTGACCATCTATGTCAAGATCAATATGTGTGGCCCAAGATTGGTTCAATTTTAGAGGCCAAATGCTTTAAATGAAATTCAATTATTAAGCATGGATTGCATAAATTAGATATTTTTTTCATTAATTATCTATTACTTGTCAACTTTCCTGATGACATGATCATTATTGATATTTGTTAGCATGTCACGATGATGGCACGATCCACTTGGCCACTTGTCATTAGATTTTGAGGAATAAAACCAATTAATGGATTTATAAAATAAAAAATTCCAAAAGCTATGGATTGTTTTTATTAGAATAAAATTAGGATAATTAAATAAGTTAATTAACTCAATGAAAATTGAAGAGGATTTTGAAATTTAAATAACTTCTCAACATAATTGATTCCAAAACATCTCTTTCACAGTCACAATTTGACTCAGGATATATTAAGTGAAGCTTATAGTTGTGTACATTATATTTCCTTAATTAGGGATGTACCCATATGTTCCATAAGATGCACACCAAGTGTGCTAAATAATATGGGTGTTTCAATGATTTATGTGTTATTGGTATAAATCCTTCTAATTTTAATTTTGACATGAAATTGGTGAGAATTAAGTCTCTATATTTTGGACCTATTTGAGAAGGCGTTATAAGATACAAGTGAATCAATGGTTTTTCAAAGAATATATATTTTTTAAAATGATTTGATAATTCTTGAAGAAGGATGTGTTGATGTTTAATTGAATATTTTTCAATTTACTAAGAATGAGTTCACACAAAATCCTAAAAAATGTTTGGGATGCCCATGATGCCCTCTCTAGAGATGGCCTAGAAATAAGATTGATTGACTAGCCATAGAATAGAAGAAAATGGACAAGAAGAAAAGTGAAATCAACCCATGGATGAGATTATTCCATATGATCCAATGCATACACATGTTGATTTATACTGATGAATAGAATATAATTGAATTGGCCCCAAAGTGGGGAGAAGTGGGAAGGATGCATCCAAAAATAAGCAACACACTTTGGCATTCCCCAAATAGGGCCAACATTGTTGGCTTAGGGAAGATCAATCCTAAAACAAGTTGCACACTTTGATTTACCCAAAGAGATACAAATCTACATATCTTGGAATTAGAAGAAATACAAACTATTTAGCTAATGATTTTCCATAGTAAGGCAGATTTGATCATTGATCAATCTAAATTATTTACCCCAGTAGAGTAGATTTTCATTTTTACAATTAATGACTAGGAAATTAATTGATTATAAATAATAGCTCATGGAATTAACATGTTTCATAGATTAAATATGATATGAATGACACAAACATAGGTGTGATGGTATCATGAATTTTCAAACAATAAAGAAGCCACAAAAACATGCACATGAGAATGCTCAAAGGTAATGAAAGAAATGATTAGAAGAACACAACAAGGATTGAAGAATAATGAGATAATGATGTGATTAGATTAGAATAATATGGATGTTAATAATAATTAAATAGGGGTGGTCAAGATGAAATAAAAAATGGGTTAGTACTAAGCATTGCCTATATAATCCAAATGGACCTCAGGCCAATGTAGTTCTCCCAAGATCGGAGAAAATAAATGAGGAAAATGATGTAGTCTAAATTATTCTTAAGGGTATGCTTTTGGTGTAATATCTATATATAAGACTTGAACACTTAATTTTTAATGTATCACATTATGTTATAGATCATGATATAAAACACCATGATGAATTTATCATAATGTGCATACGAATTGACTCCTGATCTAACAGATAAATGGAAATAACACACCAATGATAAAAAACATGATGATAATGTTGATGTATGTCAATGGATAGACTGAAGTACAAGTGCATTAAAAATTAGAACCATGATGATGACCTCATTAGCACAATGGACTAAGATAAGGAAATAACAATAAAAGAAAATAAAATAAATAGACAAATAGAAAAACAAAAAGCATCTTGGAATTAACCAAGTCAAGATCCATGTGTGAAGGCTCAAAGATAATGATAATGTAATGGTGCCCCAAATTAAGGTTACATGAAAGGGGGGAAGCATCCCAAGTTGATTGGAATCATGATAAATAATAATTAATCTTCCCTAGTAGGGTGGATTGGGAAGGACACATCCCAACAGTTTCTAACATGATTGAATTAATGATAGATCAAGGATAATGACTGGATTTAGGGTAAGACAAATGTTTTTAATTTTTTTTTATTTATATCTCTTTTAGATATTTTAAGCCTTTTTATAATGTTTAGTATTTTTACGTATTTGTATCTCTCCTAGATATTGTAAGCCTTGTTCTAATATTTAGGTCTCTTAGACTGTTTTGAATGTTTTTGGGTTTTAGGCACCTCAACAATGGAGAATTAGGAGATGTAAAATGTTTTATCTCATAAAATGATGAGAGCATGGGAATGGTAACTAGTTAAAAATTGAGATGTGGCTTAGGATTATAAAAAAATAATGAGAGCATGGCCTAGGATGCTCACAAAATGGTGGTAGAGTGGCTTAGGATACTCATAAATTAGTGACAATGTGAGAATGCTAACTTACAAAATGATGAGAGTGTGGCTTAAGATTCTTATAAAATAGTGAGATCATGGAATAGGGGTGACTAAATTGACCACAAAAACTAAGTGTTACCTACATAATCGAAAAGGAACTCCAGTCAATGTATTCTAACCTATAATGAAATATAATAATGGATGACAATGAGGTAAAGGACTAGGAATCTCCAAGGACCATGTCACATGAGAGATAAATGTGTCATGTCATCAAAGTATCATGAGATTAATATTCCAAAAGGTTTCCCAAAATAGGTCTCAATATATCTACCATTTTTGTTATAAGTTTAAGGTGGGAAGATTAATGGTCATAATAAGATGGTTTTGGATGAATAGGTGTGAATGGACAAAATTGTAATAATGGTAATGGACTGTAATGGCCAAGATGACTTGAAAAAAATGGTATATAATGTATATAGGGATAACCCCATGTTTTAAGGTACTTAAAAACAATACATTATTTAGTCATGATGCCATAAATATAGTTTTCATCATGATACTTGCCCAAGGTGCCATAAACATGGTTTTCATCCTTGGACAAATTATTTCTCTTTCTCTATTAATTGTTTTGTATTTTATTTTAAAAAAAAAAATCTTAACTCTATGAAATATTACGATATGCATAATGTAAACCATTTATTATCTAACCAATACTCATTCAGAAGAGCTTCTCTATCAAGAACTTATAACTGGTTTAGATGACACTAGTGTGTTGTTTTGATCTTGGTTGGCCATTGATTCTACTTCATCCAAACCTATAAACAAGATGCCTTCATAACCTATTTGAAAAAAAGTGCTGCTAGGAAGGGTAAAGAAGGGTAGGCATGGGATAAGTGGTCTGATTTGGTGATGTAATATAGGATTTGAATGAAAAATAGGATCACAATGGAATGTATAATAGTTTAAGGATAAATGAAGATTGATAATTTTAGTTACACACATTATTCATAATTATAGATTGGACATAATTCTTGTTATGGTGGGGAATATTAACTTCAATATTATCTTCATCATGCAATGTGAAACTAACTAGTTCAGCTATTGGTGCCTTGAAAAGGTTCTCACTAACAATTTATTCTTGAATGTTCTGATTTAAATTATCCAGTAACACCTTTGATAAGGTTTCACTAAGGGATTTTGACAATTTATTTTGATTGTCCCTTAGTACCTTAAGTAAGGTTTCACTAAAGGATTTTTATTTATTTTTAATAATTGTCCTCTATAACCTCAAATGAGGTTTCACAAGGAGATAATTATTTTAGAATTTCATTATCACCTAGAGCCTCTAAAAAGGTTTCACTAGGATAACATTCTTCTTCTTGAATGTTGTCTCAATTCCCCAAAAATTATGCCACTAAAATGTCACCATGGAATAAGTTTAATAATGGGTGATTTTGTTGGTCTAATTGACGTTCGTGGCTGATAGTATGATAATATAATGACTATGTTGGTTAATGGTGAAGGCATGCATTATACCAATGGAAGTGTAAAAGGTATCACAATCATCGTATAATCTACTAGGATAACTTGTGTTGATGTTGAACTAAACATCCTTGAAAATTATGAAAGTATCATAATTTTCTCAACCTGATCTACAAGAAGTGTGTAGTTAATGTCATAATGTCTACTAAGGTATGTTGATTCATTGGTTGAATCTAACTCAAGTGAATTTAATAAAAGTGTATAGCCAATTTTATAATACCCACTAATGTAAATCTGATTCTAACTCAAGTGGATATGATAGAATTGAATATCTAATGTTGTAATATCCACTAATATATTTTGATTATGAAGTTGATTTTGACTCAAGTGGATCTGTATTTGATGTTGAGATTGATGTTGATTTTAATTTTGATGCTAAATATGATATTGGTTCTAAATGTAACCCACTTTGGATATTTTTATAGAAATAAAATGTGATTTTGATGTAGATGTTGATGTTGATGATGATAAAAATTTTGGTTCCAAAGGGGAACTTATTTCTAATGTAGATGTGTCTATAGAAATGGTTTGTTGAATTGTATTATCCACAAGTACCCTTTTTAATTTTATATTATAAATTAAGGATTTGGGATAATTGGATTTTATAAAATTTGGAAATCTTGTCAATGGATGAATAATGGGTTATTGTTAAATAATAATGGTATATTCAAATATGAGCTCATTGAAGATGGGCCATATGTCAAATAGAGGTTCTTCGTAAAATAGAGGTGGACCAATAATGGTTTGGGTTTGGTCAAAGATGGGTGATTAAAAAAAAACATTGAGGATTGGTTGGTTATATTGATCTTACTTTAGAGGTGGATGCATATGGTTGTGCTTGAAAAGGGGATCATGACATATCTTGAATGATTAGTTATTAGACTTGGGTACACTTGGGTCTTTAATAGATAATGGCCCTTGGAGGGGTAGTGACTAGATTTGTTGTGGTTCTAAGTCCAAATCATATTTTGGATAAGTAGGTATGGAATTATCAAATAAATTAATAGGTAAATACATATTTAAAGTAATCATGGGCTGATTAATAAATAGATGACTATCCCACTATACTTGAGAAGCACTGACATGGTAATGTCAGGGTGAGTTTACAATTTACCTCTTCAACATAGTTATTTCCTCTTTTTAAACAAAGATATGTAATCAGTCCATAGGAAAACCAAGTGGGAGTTTGACTTCTTCTTATATGAATAACAAAAAAATGGCATCCTTGTAGTTTTTAAATAGGGTATCATCCAAATTGGTTTCAAACTCCATGGATCAATATGGAATAAAAAAATTCCCCCAAGTAAGGATACATGCAAAGGGATTGATATAGAATGGAATTATCCTAAAGAGGGTAGTCTTGGTTTTGTATAAATGGCCCAAAAAGTGAAATCTTGGTATTTGAAATTGGCAAAGAGGTGGTCTTAGTCTAGATAAAATGGGCCAAAAGAGGTGGTCTTAGGCTAGATATAATTGGCCCAAAGAGGGTGGTCTTGACTTGGTATGATTCAAATGAGAGAAAAGAGGCAACATTAGTCTTTGAAATTATCCCAAAGAGGGCAATATTGATCTTTTAAATGGCTCAAATGAAAGAAATGATAGATGACATGACTTCATCATTCCCAACCAACATGAGTGAGAGATTGAATTGAAAGATAAGAAGTGTTTTGAATTGGCATGAGATGTACTTGAATAAATGGATTTGGTCCAAAATAATCTTAATTTGGCATTATTCTAATGGTTTATCTTTGAATCTAATTTTAGTCAAAGTTGACTTGATTGGTAGTAGACTTAGAACTTGGTTTAGGATGAACCTAATCAGATTTGAATGTCTTAACATGTGATTCAAGATGAAATGAATTAGATTTGGAAGATGGTTCAAGATGAACTTGATCAGAATTGGATTGGTTTGGCATGTGGTTCAATAAACATATCTTTGTGTTAAGACTAGATTGATACAAAATTGGTTTGGTATGTGGTTCAAGATGAACTAGATTTGGATTTGATTGGCTTGGTACATGGTTCAAAACTAACTGGAATAAACCTGGAATTGTCTTAGTACATGGCTCAAAATGAATTTGACATGGCATGGAATTAGATTAGTACATGGTTAAAAATGAACCTAATATGGCATGTAATTGGATTGGTATGTGGTTCAATACAAACTAGATTTAGCTTGGAATTGGCTGGAATGAATCAAATTTGGCTTAGATTGGCTTGATATAGGAATGGGATGAAAATAAACCCAATGTAAATAATTGATTATAAACTAAATTTGGATGTAAATAGACCAAATTTGAATGGTTTTCAATGGGTAAATATAGAGGTGCCATGTGAACAACATAATTGTATAATTGGCCAACATAATGCTAAGATGGGGTAAATATATGCCAAAATCAAGGTAGGATAACTCTTCACATCATATATGTGGTATGGACCATGTTTTTTAATTTGATTTTGGATTTGATGTATTCATTTTAAATTTAAGTTATGAACATAACACTACTTTTGATAAAAATACCCAAGTAAATTATAATCGTAAGTTAAAAACTAACACATGTTATTAGATATACATTAAGTCCTTTCAATATAATAGACTTTGAAAGGATAACATTTAATTATTCATTAAGTAATTATATAAATTATTGGTAGGGTTTTTAATCCCCCCTTCTCTCAAAGGTTCATACTAAAATGCAATCTTCAGGGGCTATTAACCTTTGCAGCCATGTGTCAATGAGATATCAACAACAAATGTGCTTTCTAACCTAAGTTTTCATTTGGAAAAATAGATGGAACTAATATACCTTGAAATATATGGGAAATTTAAAATTATCCATCAATTAGATGCAAGGTTTTACTGGCCATTCACCAAAGGGTCTTGTCCCTTTGCGACCGCTTTAGCCCTAAGGGTCTAAGTAACTTTGTACTAGCATAATCAATATATGAAGAACCATTAACTAAGATAACATTGGTGTAACCCTAATTTATATACCTTGTTAGATAATGAGGGTCGTGTGATGTTCGGATGTCACTTCCTAGGTTAATTCACCCTTAAAGACCAAAAAATGAAAAAGGAGAGACTTGTTTTATCATTCTCAAGACCCCAAAAATGGGAAATAGAAGAGAATACATCAATAAAGATTTAGGGTAGACAATAAGACAAGTAAAATCATACATATTCAAAATGGAATTTAGTTCAATGTAGTTTAACCTAGAGTGAAAGATAATAATGGATGAAGAATGGATAATGGTGGATATAAATGGATGACAATGAGGGAAAGGACTAAGAGTCTCTAAGGACCATATCAAGTGAGAGTAAAACATGTCATTTAATAAAATTATCATGTGATTAATATTCCAAAAGGTTTCCAAAAATAGGTCTTTATATACGTACCATTTTTGTAACAAGTTTAAGGTGGGAAGTCTAATGGTCACAATAAGATGCACTTGGATGAATAGGCATGAATCACCAAAATTGTAATAATGGTAATGCATTGTAGTGTCTAAGACGAATTGAATTAAATAGTATATAATGTATATAGGGTTAACCTGAAGGATTTAGGTACTTACAAATAATAAAATATTTATGCATGATGCTATAAATATGGATTTCATCATGGTACTTTCCCAAGTTTCCATAAGCATGGTTTTCTTTGTTTGATGAATTATTTATATTTCTCTTTTGATTGTTTTGTATTTTTAATTGAATTTTTAGCATCTTAACTCAATGAAATATTACAATATGCATAATGTAAGCCCTTTTTTTTCTAGTTGATATTCACTCAAAATATCTACTTTATCAATAACATGAGACTGGTTTGGACAACATTGTTATTATTGTGATCTTCATTGTCCATTGATTCTACTTCCTCCAAACCTATAAATAAGGTGTCTTCATAAGCTATTTGTAAAAATATTGTTGGTAGGAAGGTTAAAGAAGGGTAGGTGTGGGATAAATGTCTGATTTGGTGATGTAATATAGATGTTAAATGAATGATAGGATCACAATGAAATGTATAATGGTTGAAGGGTAATTGAAGATTGAGATTTTTAGTGACACACTATGTTTTTTTAAAAAATTTTGTTTGTATTTGAATAATAACAATTCAAATACAAACAAAATCACAAAACATAACACTTCAATCTTACTCCCTCATGTGGGTTGGGTAAATGAAAACAAGAAACAAATAAGAAAACATGAGCTACGCCTTCCCCATGTGAATTCTCTCCAAGGATAGTCAACAAGAATTTTTATGCCTGGATGTAGTATTAAAAGTTTATAGTAATGTCATGGGGGAATCACCATGATCATTTCTTCAAATAATAACTTGGCATGGTTCTTTCTTGAAGAAATTTCAAAGAATGGGTGAGGATTCTAGGATGTTTTTAGCAAACTATGTATTTTCAAAAAAAAGATTGATGGTTGTTCATGGTGGCTTTGGATTTTATAGTCTTCCAAAAATTATATTGATCATCCATATCAAGATCAAGATGTGTGGCCAAATATTGGTTCAATTTTGGAGGCAAAAATCTATTAATGTTACAATTAATATTGCATCTCTTAAGCATGGCTTGCACAAATTACATATTTTTTCATTGATTCTATAGTTCCTGACAACTTTACTTGTGACATCATCATAATTAATATTTGTCATGATCCACTTAGCTAGTTATCATTTGATTTTGAGGAATAGATCCTATTAATTAATTTAGAAAATAGGAAATTCCAAAAATTCTGGATTTTCCTATTTGAAGAATATTAGGATAATTAAACAAGTTTAATTAACTTAATGAGAAAGTGAAGTGACTTTTGAAATTCAAATAACTGCTTGACATAATTGATCCTAAAATGTCTCTTACATAATTACAATTTGACTCATAATGAATTAAGTGAAGTTGATAATTGCATATAATGTATTTTCTTAGTTATGGATGCTCTCACACATTTCAAAAGGTGCACACTAAGTACATAGAAGAATTTATGTGTTTCATTGATTCACGTGTTATTAATTTAAATCATTCTAATTGAAAATTTGACATAATAGTGGTGAGAATTGAGTGTCTACAATTCCAAAAATATAAAAAATCAAAATGTCTTTCTACTTTAGTTCTTTGGGTCTCTCTTCCTAGTACTTCCTATTGCTAATGGTTGTTTATTTTAGTCAGATTGACTTACTTTTGGTCATTTATGGACATTAATATAATTTCATTATTTTTTTACTCCTTTAGTGAAATATATGATGATTATAGAATAAACCATCACATAGATCAACAATCATCACATATACTTACACAACAAAATAAATTCATTGAAGATGGAAGATTGTAAATATGCTCCTATTGAGAATATTGTTGAGGATATGAATGTCCATCATTTTAAAAATGTAAATAAACTATATTATTGATATATTGAATAAGGATATTATGGAGTGATTAAATTTTATCAAGACCCAAGGGATCATTCCCCTTAATAAATCCAAATCCTTTGAATCTGATAAGGTAAAAAGGAAAATTGGTGAAGTCTGTAAATAAATAACTGAAGATATTTAGGGGAAAGCTAAATATAGTTATATTTTTGAGGAATCTTAATTACATAGGGATTTTTTGAGGTGGTTATTAAAATACCATAACATCCTAAAAAATACATCAAGAATTAGAATTTGGAGAGAGACATTTTTAGTGGAAAATAATATATTAAGGAAGTTTTTACTCAGTTGAGAATAATGTAAGAAAGGGTTAGCTTCCTTGAGCAGGATAAAAAGTCCATAAAGGAAAACATGGATACTATGGAAGTAATTATTCTTCTCTTCACTTCAAGACATGAAAATGTTTTTATTAGTAAAATGGGAAAGAGAGCTAAAGGTCAATTAAGGGACAAGAATGTTGCTTCTCATATATAGTGCATGGAACATATGGAAATGGCATTAAAGAAATTATTTGGTAACTAGGACAAAATAAATTCATTGTACTCATTATAACATTAGTAAATCAATTTCTGAAATTTAAATATTTAAACTATCTTTGAACATTCACACAACCATGCTTGAAAACTTATTCATTTATGAATACTTTTGATAAGGATAGAATGCATTTAACAAAAATATATTTAACAAATAATAATGACATATAATAAGTAAATATGTATACACAAATTATAATAATATATGATTCACATTTAGATATGTCAAATATTATATATATGTATATGCAAATTATGTCATAATGACAAAAAATAAGACATATTGAGATATAATTTAGACCATACTATACATATACAAAATGAGCCATATAGGCATATAATGTGGGCCATATCAACATAAAAAATAGATTTTACCTACAACTAACCCTAACACAACAAGTATCTCTATTGATCCTCATTTACTCTAAATAAAGTGTGTTTCCTAACTGTAGATTTAGAAGTAGGGGTGTTTCATGCTTCATGATAGGAAGAAACTCTCCTTTCATTATGTGAAGGATTGAATGTCTCTTCTTGAACCTCATGATACTATGGCATATACACAATATATGAAATATAAATTTTAAAGCATTTAAATTATATATAGAAAATGATATAGTTTTCGTGAACAAAATTATGCAAAAAGGTGATTATATACTCATTGTATGCCACTTAAATGATTCTCTTAAGTTGTGTGACCAAGAATATATTAGTGATGAAGAATCCTATGGAGCATACATACATGTTTATATCTAGATGTGCATAAAAATATAAATATGATGTAAATTATCATTACTTGAAATTACGTAATAATTTTACTATGTGTTCTAATAAGTCTCTGTCTCCAAATCAGGTGATGTTGGGGAGAGAATGGATATTGGGATGGAATTACAACATCAAGAAAACATTTTTGTAATCCATATGGGGTACCCATAAGATCTATCATCATCTATAAATCCATCAAATTAAAAAGGTGAATTATGAATCAAATAAAAATAAACCTAATTTAAGATAAACTAGATGTAATATTATTCCTTTTGTCCATAAAGAGAAAGTGAGAGAGGGGTAGAAAGAGAGAAAATTTATTCCTTATATATAAACTATGGTGTATACAAAATATTTAAACAATATATCTATAAACTTTGTATAATACTTAACTTTCCAAACCTAAGTGTAGGGTACTTGCTAATTGCAACCTCAACAATAGAATCTAAGCTAGGTAAGGTACCTAAGATATCATTGATCATATATACAAGCAATAAATGAAGGTTCAGTCAAATATTACTTAGTTCAATAAACATATACTAAGATATAAACTTAATATTATTTTATTTACATAAGAAAACTATAGTTAAAATTAACATGTATGTCAAATAAATATGGTGAAGCAGATAAGCCCTAAACAATTAATCATGTGCTAATGAGAGGTGTTGAAGAAATTGTAGGTGGAATATAGTCTAGCATGCTAGTGTCATGTGTTGCTAAAACAACTATAGATGACTTATACTCTGGCATGCTAGTGTCTTGAGGTCTTCAATAAATTTTAAATGGTATATATTCAGATGTGTTTGTGTTTCGAGATGTTGAAAAAACTATAGATGGAATATAATTTTGGGTTAAAGCACATAAATGAGTCCCACTTGGCATCCTAGTCCATCCAAATCTAAAAAAAAAATGGGGTTAGGATAAACCCCCTTCATTCGAACCCCCTTTGTTTGAACCCCCACATGTAATTTTAGAAGGGGTTTGAATGAAGGGGGTTCAAATGTGTACTTTATGTGTTTGATTAATTTAAATAAACCAACCAAAGAAATGATGTATTCAAAGGGGGTTTGAATGAAGGGGTTTCAAACCCCCTTTATTCAAACCCCCTTTGTTTGAACCTCATGAGGCATCAAATCCATACCCATTAAAGTGGAAAGATACTATTGACCTAAAATTACCACTTTGGATGCCATGTCTTAGGATGAAAAAATAAAAATAAAAACATGTGGCTCTGCATATAAATAAGTCTTTTTATGATCTTTCTAATAATATGATTTTTATAAATTTTAATAATATTTAATATTTATTTTGATTTATTTAGTAAAATATACTTATTTATAAAATGAAGTACTATATGTTTGAGGCACTCAAAATAATAGGATACTATGGCCAAAATAATTTGAAAAACATCAATGCATTCCACTTTAATGTCCTTGTTCCAATGGTGAAAAAAATAGTCTATTTTGTCATATATATATATATATATAATTGTGAGGGGAAGTCATAAGCATTGATATTCCATACCTTGATCATTGAAATAATAATAATAATAATAATAATAATAATAATAGTAATAATAATAATAATAATAATAATAAATTATTGAAAAATTATAAGAAAATAATATTGCACTATGTCCATGTTTTAAATACCTCTTTACAAAAAATCTTAAAAAAATATTATGGTTTGAGAAAATTATGAGAAATTAAGTACTTAATAAAACTTTTTGAACATAAAACATACACACAGT
Source organism: Torreya grandis (assembly GCA_037957365.1). Lineage (NCBI taxonomy): Eukaryota > Viridiplantae > Streptophyta > Pinopsida > Cupressales > Taxaceae > Torreya > Torreya grandis. The sequence continues at coordinate 401,310 of JARHVA010004909.1, read as the reverse complement.
GTATATATATATATATATATATATATATATATATATATATATATATATATATATATATATATATATATATATATTTTAAAATAATAATAATAAACATAATCTACACTTAAAATGAAACATTTCATTAGTTTACACCATTTTCACATTTTATGTGGTTAAGTCACTATTATCTATACAAATTGAGAAATGTTCACATTTTCATTTTTTGATGTCCCATTTGTATGAAAAAGTGGGACACAATATCATGATTCAACCCTATTTTATACTAGTGTCCATATGTGCTAAATCAACATTAAATGGCATACATTGTTGGGTACTAGTGTGCTACATAAATGTAGGTTTAGTCTCCACAAGTGTAACCCATGTGTGTCTAACCTGAACATGAGGTCCAATACACTTCCTTCCACATGATGTGAAATGATGTACACTAAATATACGATGATTACAAATTATGTCACTATTATTATGAGGGATATTAGCACCAATAGTAGGAAGGACATGAGTACCAATAGTAGGAGAAGCACTACTACATATGCCACCACCTGTATCTTGTGTAAAACTCCTCAACATATGCATTCCAATGTTCAATCATAACCTATGTGAGACTACCTCAAGGGTGTCCATTTGTGTACTAATATGAAATATTCTAGTGATATAAGTATGTGTTATTGTCCTTATATTTATCTGAACTTGGTTATGGAAATTTTGGTCCTTCCTATCACCATGTCTATCAAATGAGGAGCCACCTCCCCTACCTTGGGAGGCCTTCATGTTGAAATAATTTGGGAATTATTATAACATAAACTAAAAATAGTTTTTTCTATAAAATTATAATGCAAATTCATTATTATTGCATGGAGGCTCATTAAACACCTCCACCACGTATCCTAGAAGTTGTATTTTATCTTCACATGAACACACCAATCAATGCTAATGTGTTTGAAATGTGTTGGTCATGGTTTGTTGGTTCAAGGATTATGAAAAAAAACACAAACGTATTATTGTGTTATCCTTTTTTTTTACATCCTCGTATGGTAATTTATCAAACTAAAATTTTTCAACACCTCCCTTTGTTGCAACATTGCATCAAGTTGTGAAGTGAAATTTTCTACTATACTAAAAATGGTCTCCAATGTATGGGAAATTAAATTTAATTCACCATGAATTAAAGAGTGACTTAAACTATTGATAATAATTTACAATTGTTGTCATTTTACATTATATTGTTTATAAAATTTATCTTCTTCTTATACAAAGTCAAACTACTGAGGGTTTTGATCATGCTTTTGTTCAACATTTTGTTCACGCAATGGGGTCATCAAATTTTGTATATAGATTTAGAAAAAAATAATTTTTATTTAGGTAATGTGAAATATTTCAATGAAAATTTAATTTTAATACCCTAAACATAAATACATATGAATGCAAACCCCAAAATTAAAATTTAATAATCAACATTCTTGAGATCACAATCAAAATATCATATCAAATTGGTAGGATACAAGACTAAATCATGCATGTCTTATTCAATACCTATTACAAAATGTGATATATTTAAATTGGAAAAATTAATCAAGGGAATAGGGGGAAAAAAAGTTATAAGATTGACGTACACCCTTTTAGAGATACAAAGGGTGTAAGCCATTTTCAAAAAGGGCATATGCCCTTTATGGGCCAAAGAGCATACATCATTTATGGGACAAAGGGTGTACAACCTTTATCCCATAAAGGACATATACCTCTTTTTAAAAGGTCATATGACCTTTTGAGTTTTCACCATGCCAAGTAAAAAAAGACACAATTTTTTTGAAAAACTATACACCTGTGGCCCAAAAAAAGATCTTCCAAAGTATGCCATATTTTTTGTCCCCCAACATTTTGCATCCACCTTTAAAAATTCCATATAATGGTGGGCCTTTAATTTTTCTTGAATTTAATATATTCTATTCTATTTAGTTTTTTATTTGGCAATATGAATTAATGTATTGCCAATTTTGTGTGCTTTTTTAACAAATTTTTAGCTTATTAGGTTGGGGCAATACCAACATTTATGCTGACCTCACACTATCTATAGGTAAAATACTCTAATTTAAAGTTTATTACTTCCATAATTTAAATCAAATCCTTGAGAATTAGAATCTCTCATATTGACACCAAGAGCATGTTTTATATTTTTTGATCATATTACACTGGGCTTCTAGAAAAAAAATTAAATCTTATACAAATAAACTTAATACCTATATAGGTAGTTTCCCATTGGACAACAAGTAATTTCATTTTTTAGAAACTTTCATGAACCATTGAGTTAATATCAGTTGCTAATTATTATGTAATTCCAAAAAAAAAATTCTAATTCTTAAAAGGTAACTTGCGCATTAAAAATAAAGTGCTAGTATTCATATTTGTATGTTTATCTAGAATTTTACCTATAATAGATTTTATGTATTCCTATAAGTAATATTTCTAGCCCAACCTATAATATCTTTGCCTGTAAACTCTCATTAAACCTTGATCTTGAAAGTATATGTCTATTTTTTGGCCGAGTGTAGATGTTTTCCCCTATTTTTAGTTGCTTTGTTTAAGATTTAGTATAAAAACCTCTGCTACAAAATCCATTTTATTTGAAGTTGCTTCCCGCAAGGACTTGGTGATTTGTGCACTTGTTTATCATGTATTTATGTTTTACTTATCCTAAAAATTAATATGTTTTGTTTGTGTTATATAATAAATATATACTTACTATTTTATTATGAACATTTACCTTTTATGTTAGTTTCATCGATAAGATGTGAGTGAGTTGGTAAAGTGGCTTGATTGTATCTAGCCCCATATAGGTTCAAATATTAGTGGGAATTTGAGATAATTTTTGGTCATATATGATAATATTATAGGGATATGATCCCTTGTATGTGTCACAATTCATATTACATGAGGTGTTTTAAAAAAAAAATAGAAAAAAATAATAAATATGTGTAAGTCTAAAAAGTTAGTTGAGGGGATTTTTTCCCTCCTTGTATGAATATAATTGCATAACTCTTAATGTAATTGAGATAGTACATTTTTTAATAATATTATTTTTTATTAATAATTTACTTTTTAAATATATTATTTACTCTATCAAAATAAAACATCAGACATAAGTTTTGAAGGAGTTTTTGTTTGTTACTAATAAAAATAAGTAATAAAAATAATTGGGTAATTATTTATCTAATTTAGGTCATGTATCATTTTTGATAATATATTATTCATTTTTTATAAAAATAAAATAATTTATTATATATTTTGAGGATTTATTTTTATTATTAAAAAAATAATGAAAATGATTACATAACATATTTTTTTAATAATATATCATTTATTTTTTGTCATTCTTTTTTCTAATATATTTTTTATTTTTATATAAACAATTTTACTATTTGAACACTTCACATTGTATTCAATAAAGAATATTAAACTAATTAATTTGTAAATATATAAAAGAAAGTGTCATGCTCTCCACTCTCCATTAAATCCCTCAGGAACTTGAACATTATGTTTTCTCTATGATCCTCGCCCTGATAAAACAAAACAAAATAAAAAAAGAGAGGAAAAAACAACTAAACTAAACATATATAATACACAAAGAATATACAAAACTCTTCATTGTTGTTTAAAATTTGAAAATAATTTGTTATTTCAGAGTAAATGCCTAGACAAAACCTTGAAGCCAAGCATGGTGAATACGGTGTATGAGATAAACCAATAGACATTACTACTAAAGACCACCCTGATTTGCACTTTGAAAATTGAATGTAATAGCTCATACAATTTCAATATTGTATGGAGCTTAAACATGAGCCCACTAAACATAACCTAGATTGATATCCCACCACCTTCTCATAGATGCTTCTTATCTAATAGTACTCCACACCAAGAGATCACCATGAGTATTTTTTTGAAGTAGAATAGGGTTATCATCCATATCCACTCCTACTAACACAAGGGCACACTAAATAAAATGTGTTACAACTATTCACCATCTAAGATCTTTAACTCACACAAATATCTGTTTAGACCAATCTAAGTTCTCTTTTTCTCTAAAAGACTTCTAAGAACTACCAAGAAACTACTCTCACTAGTGTATGAATGTGCTTATACAGATACATGATCTATCTACTTACATTAATTCACTCAACTACCCACTAATGCCACAATAATTAAATATAATTAATGCATCACCATGATCCATAATAATTAAATGATTATAACACATCATTATGCATCTACATTATTAAATGTAAAAATACATTCCCAATGTCCATACCACATTGTAGGTTCTATAACACATAACCAAGGCTCATAATAAAATCCATAATTTATTGAACATATTGCATCCTATTGGGAATCAACCACACACAATTTCCAATAAAATATAATTTATGGAAACAAACCATATCCTTGCACCATAAAATAATTTGATAGATTGACTCAAAATGATGTCAATATGCTTCCTTTAGAACTGCAAGTTACCATTATGCCTATATAGTATTTTATTTTATTTTGGTAAAACTATAATAGTGTGGTGTTATAAGTTTTGGTAGATGGATTTAGAATGATGGTAAAAACAACCATGTAAAACCACAAATTATTGCAAGGCCTATAGAGTTTTTTTCATTTTCACACAAATTCATACAACTTGGTAAGATCTAAATTGATATATGGATTCATTAGGTCATTTTAATGATTTTTACAAATTTTAACAAATATTAATATATTTATAGTTCCATTTATGGCTCTATGATGATTTACATCTCTATATTAGGTTTTTAAGTGTTGTGTCACTTGTTGAGACTGTTTAAATGTTATACAAATGCCATATTTCATTAAAGAGTGATATGAAAGCTACACACATATTCATAACTAAAAGTCTTGTTTTTAGGTGTTGTGATATAAAATAATTGTTTACAACAACTTTTTGAAATGGTTTGAGGAACCAGAATATACCAAACCTACTAAAGTGATTCTAGAATATTGTAATTCTTATTACATTGGGGGTTTATAACCCCATCTATTAATACCTACCCTCCTCATATTATTGGTTGATACAAGATTAAATGAGGCCCCAAATACTACTACATCATACAATTGAGGTAATATTTTTTTGAGCATAGTGCCCACAAACTTAGGCTAGATGGTAGATCCATCCTTTTGAATTCAAGAGCAAATCCATTGTGTGCCCTTCCACCATGTGAGATACCTCAAAACATTTTCATTGAATTCCTCCTTTATTATCCAACCAACTATTGAACCATAAATCATCATCCTCCATTCAATGATTATTAGTTTTATCTTACCCATTCCTTGGGCACAATCTATCCATCTCCCCCAATTATATTTTTGTTTTAACTTTCATCCTCTTATGGGATTTATCCCATCTCTATTGATCCACCTCCACCAATTTGACTTCATGCTACTATTCCATAATTTTGTGGGGTTAAACCCACTATTGGGTTCACTCCTCCATCTAAATCCACTTTGGATTTCCTCTTCATTTGTCTAATATGCTATTGGACTCCCAAACCAACTATATTTAGTGATTGTAACTCTTCTTGCTTCTCATTGGCTTCCAAATTTAATCTTAGTTAAATCTTCATATTTTGGGATTCAAAATGTTTTTACATATCCTCCATTGTTATCCATATGATATTATTCATGTAATATTATTTTAGTATATTCTTTGTAGTATCAAAATTTTTAAATATCTTTGTTAAAACAACACATTTATCTATTGCCTCCGCCTTTAGGATGTATTTAAATAATTTATCCACCTCTCTTTGAAAAACTTTTCCTACCAACTTTTCTTCACAATTTTCATCAACCATTCCAATTTAGTGATGTTCTTCTTCTAATGAAATCTTTTTAGTAATCAAATTCTCCTTTCCACATGCCTAGGATGATAATAAAATTAACTTCTCTATCTCCTTTGTTTATTCTATGTCACAAGTGTGACACTCTTTGTCTTCCCTTATCCAATTATCTTTAGATCAACCTGTTCATCCAAAAATTGAAATGAATCTTGAATTGAAAAATTCACATTCCTTATCTGCTTTACTTCATATCCCTTATTTATTAAGACCAAATGACTTTGGTTATTCATGACTCCACTCTTTTCCTCATTAGTTGTCTATAATGCAGGCTAAGTAAATAATCCACATCGATTGATAAGGGTTCTCTAATATCAATTTAATTCTTAATAAGAACTTAAAATAATTATTTTATCTCCTCAACATCTTCATTCCTTATAAATTCAAATAGCTCTTCTTCTCTATTTTGGTAAAAATTTCAAAGTTCCTAGTTTCCTTCTTCTACAATACATATATTAACACACTTAAAAATATGTATTAAAATATAATTTTGGGACTTAAGAGACCCTTTATGCACTCCCTATAATTTTTCCTATGTTGAATCATTATTTTTTTCCTTTCATGCATTTGTTGATATAAAAAAATAGTAACTCATCCACTCCTCTTATTGTTTTCTTTCATTTAGCACTATGTTGATTGCTAGTCATTTTATTAATTTTCATTGGCAACAAATGCATTCCATGTGAAAATAAAATTTAGATTTTTGTATCATCATTCTCACCTTCCTTTATTTTCTTTCCTCCTTTTTGTTTCTCTTTTTCACACATGTAAGTTGATGTATAAACCAACTTCTATAAATTTTCTTCACAAAGTTATCCAAGTTTAATAGCTTTAAATTACTCTTTTCATATTTATTTTCATTTATTTTCCTTCTAAAAGGTAATATTTTGGTTCCCTTTTTATACTATAATTACTTTATTTATCTTCAATTTTATTTCCTTTTATGAGAATACTCAACCTTCTTTCACACTTGGCTTGATTTTTATCAAGCTTTAATTACTCATGATACAACTCTTTTCCTTTCCTTTTATCCTCTATGCCTTCAAGGAGGAATGTTACTACATTTTAATGATGTGATCTTTGTCTTCATCTATATTTTATTCAATGAATATGTATTCTCTTCCATATTCAAATAATAAAGATGCTAAGAATAAATATGCATTTTCTTTTTCATCTTTAGTTATGTGATCTTTTTGGACCATTATTTGGACTCTTTATTATTATATACCTACCCTTACCATATTTATCTCTTCATTATTTTCACATACTTTCACCTCTTTTCTACTTATCTACATCTAAAATAGAGACATAGTTTTCTTCTTATTGAAAAAGCAATAAATCATGTGACTATCACCCCTATTATTTAAGTCAATACCAACATGGCTATGAAATATTTAGGTTTACAAACACAATAAAAAATCCATGAGTTAATTACCTTTCCTTCCAATTTCTCCAATGAGTTCTCTAAGTCTTTATGAATTACATAATTCCTCTTGAAGTATAGGGTACAAATGGTTTTACCAATTATTATGTCCTAGACTAAGATATAAACAAAAAATATAGTTGACATAAATAATACCAAAGTCATGAGTCACATAATTTACAACAACATCTCCATTATCAAATATACACCTCTTTTGATAGTATAATGAAATTTGAGTTCTGAATTTTCCTAGTATTTCAAGAATCAGGTGATGTAGTTGTGGTTAGAGTTCTAATGAAGGACAACCTTAGAACACAACCTAAAAATTTAACACAATAAATCAATTGACTCATACTCATGTAAAATTAAATAATATGTTAAAATAAAGTGAAAATGTGATTTATTGATTCAAATAATGCATTGAAGTGTGCATCGATAGTATAGTCTGATTATAGATATTCAAAATCACTACAATCTCAGAATAATGTGTTACAACCATTTACCCTCTCAGATATTTGAATCACATAATATCTACTTTTACCAATCTAAGTTCTCTTTTTCTCTAAAATACTTTCAATAATTACCAAGAAACAACTCTCATATTTTTAGGGATGTGTTTATATAGATGCATGAACCACCTACATACATTAATGCTGCCAATTATCCACTAATGCCATAATAATTAAAGAAAAATAACACATCACCATGAGACACATCCATTAAATTATTGTAACACATCATTATGCACCTCAATTATTACATCAAAATACACTCCCAATGTCCACAACACATTATAGGTTCTAAAACATGTTACCAAGGCTCATAAAGAATTACAAAACTGATTAAACATGTCACATCTTATTGGAAATTAACCACACATAAGTTCCATGAAAATATCCTTTGTAAAAATAAACCATATCATTGATCCATAAAATAATTTGACAAATTGACTCAAAATGATGTCAATATGCTTCCTTTAGAACCAAGAGTTACCATGATGCCTATAGAGTATATTTATTTTTTGGGGAAAAATATGATAGTGTGGTGAGATATGTTTTGGTACATGGATTTATAATGATAATAAAAATTTCCCTATATAACCACGCTTAAGTGGAAGGCCCATATGTTTTTCCATTTTCACACAAATCCATAAGCATGGTAATATCTAAATTGGCAGATGTGTTCCTTAGGTTATTTTTATATTTCCTAAAAAAATTATAAAGATTGTAAGGTTTGAAGGTCTATTTATGTATCTATGTTGATTTAAAACTCTAGATTAGGTTGTAAGGTGTTTTGTCACTTGTTGAAATTGTTTCGATGTTATATGGATGCCACAAGATGCCATAGTGCACTAAAGAGTGATATGAAAGATCCAAACATATTCATAACTACAATTCATGATTTCAAGTTTTGTTATAGAAACTAATAGGATGAAACAACTTTTAGAAATTATTTTAGAAAATAATATGTGATTCAACTTGCTAAAGTGATTCTAGAATACTCTAAACCTTCTTACATAAAGTATATATAACCCCAATTATTGCTACCTATCCTACTCATTTTTTTTGTTGATGTAAGACTAAAAGAGGACACAAATAATCCTGCATAATATAACTAGGGTAATATTTTTTTGATCATAATTATCACAAACACAAGCTAGATGGGTAGATGTACAAAGCTGGTGGACAAAATAGTGGAAAAATGAAAAACATGAAACTTTTTTCTGTAAAGGACATATGACATTATCAAAAGGGTGTATGCCCTTTTTAAACATTGATTTTAAATATAATCTAGGTTAGTCCCAAGCCTAAAGGGAATACACCCCTTTCATAACTTCAAAGGGGGTGTACCCCTTTGTAACACCTCATAGGGTGTACACCCTTTGAGTTACAATAGGTTTTTGTTGGTTTGATTAGTTTGAGATGTATATATTTAGATAAATACTTAGTAAAATAAATTTAAAGTATAAGAATATAAAATTGTATATTACATTTTATATTCTTATAAGTTAAATTTATATTACTAAATATTATAAATTATGGCCACTTTGCATCTTCTGAAATTGATTACAAAGTTGTGGGAGCTACCATTTAGAAGATAACTTTTCAAAATCCATTCTGATCAATACTTATTTTTAAAAATTTTAGAATTACAAGATAGAATGATGAACAAATTTTTTATTCATGTTATGTATGTAATATATCTATCCCATTGAGTATTACATGCCTACTTTACCTACTTCAGTATGCCCTACCTAATTTACCTACTTCAGTGTGCCCTACCTAATTGAATAATCAAGCCATATCTTGATCTCAATGAGTATGTCCTACCTAAATACTTGAGCCATATATTGATCTTGAATATTCCCTCCCTACCTTTTTATATTTAATTATTCCTTACCTATTTTAACTACTTGAGTATGTCCTGCATGCTTTACCTACTTGAGTACATTCCATACCTAATTAAACACCAAAGCCATATCTTGATCTTAATTATTCCATACCTAAATACCTAAGCCATATCTTGATATTAATTATGCCCTAATTACCTTCTTATACTTGAGTAGGACCTACCTACTTTGTCTACTTGAGTATGCCCTACCTACTTATTTTTATTTCCCTACCTACTTCAGTATGCCCCACCTAATTAAGTATGCCCTACCTAATTGAATACCTGAGCCATATCTTAACCTTGAATACCCATATATAATCCTTATCTTAACTATCTTACCTGAGCCATATATTAAATACCTTATGCTTGACTTAATACTCGGTCCATATCTTGAAAGGAATGGGATCATTATCATGCTTGAAAATCATTAGAGGGGGCATTATTGTACTAAGTGATAAAAGAGAGGGATCATTATAAAGTTATTCTTGAAAGGTAGGAGAGGGGACATTATCATCTATATATATATATATATATATATATATAAAGGAGAGGGGGCACTGATTGATCCATATCTTGAAAGGAGATGGGGAATTCTCACTTATATAAAGAAAGGAATGATTAGGGACAATCATGTAGAAATCTTGAAGGTAGATTCAAGTTGAATTATTAAATAATTTGGGTATTTTATAATAAATGGGTCCATCTATATGCATAAATGATTAAAATGTAGCATATGACCTATAAAATATATATAATAATGATATAGTCATGTACACATTACATTTACCACATACCTAGTACTACATGTAGGTATGTGGTCACTCATACATGACATCTATATGTAGTCATGATACAATCACTCATACTAGACACAAATGTATTTGATCACCCTAACACACTCAATTTTTGCCTAAAATATTAACCCTAAATCCTAAACCCTAAACACTAAACTAATAACACTGGACATTGAATCCTAAACCTTAAACACCAAACCCTAAGCCATAAACCTTAAATTATGAACACTAAATAATATACCCTAAAACCCTAAACTCTAAACCATAAACCCTAATCCTTAATACCTAAAACTTAAAACCTAAACATTAAATCCTAAACCCTAAACCTTAAACCCTAACCCTAAATAATTAACCCTAAACCCTAAACCTAAAACCTAAACTTTAAATGCCAAAACCTAAACCTAACCCCAAATACCACACCCAAAACCATATGCCCTAAACCATAAAATAATCAAAACTAAACCTTGAATCTAAACCCCAAAACCCAAAACTCTAAACTCTAAACCCTAAAACTTGAACCATAAACCTGATACCCTAAGATTTACACCCTAAAATAATTAAAAAAAACCCTAAATGATAAACCTAAACCATAAATCTTAATCATAAACCCTTAACTCTAAAACCCTAAATTGTTAACCCTAAACTCTTAACCATAAACCATTAATGCTAAAGCCTAAATCATAAACTCTATTTAACCCCTTAACATAAACCCCTAAATTCTAGCCTTTAACCTATAAACCCCTAATCCATAAACCCAAAACCCCTAAACCTCTAAACAATCTATAAACCCCAACCCTAAACTCTAACCCAAAAACCTAAAACCATAAAACTTAATTCCCAAACCATAAACTTAAAACCTAAAAAATGTAAACACTTTAAACCTTAAACCCTAATTCCAAAAAAATTAAACCCTAAACCCATAAACCTAATAACTTCAAACTCTAAATACAAAACCCAAAACATCAAAACCTTGAACAATAAAACCCAAACCCTTAACCCTTAACCGTAAAAATTTAACTCCTAAAACATAAAACCATAAACCCTAAACATTAAACCATAAACCCTTAAAAAAAATACCTTTAGTACATACATTACCCTAAACACTAAAAGATAAACCCTAAACTCTACACCCTAAACCCTAAAACCTAAATCGTATATCTTAAACCATAAAACCCTAAATCCCATAAACCCCTAAATGAATAATGGTAAAATCATAACCCATAAAAACTTAAATCTTAACCCTAACTCCTAACCTCTAACCCTAATACCAATTTTTAAACCTAAATCCTAAATCCTAAACCTTTAATCTCTAAAAATCTAAAACCCTAAATCCTAAACACCTAACTCCTACTCCTCAAAATTGTAAACCCTAAACCCTAAAAACCAAAACCCTAAACCCTAACTTATAACCCATAAACCCTACTCCATACCTCTAACCACTACTCATAACCTATAACCTAACCCCTAAACCCTAACCTATAAAATATAAACTCTAAAACATTTAATGGATAGACCATATAGTTGTATATAGATATGGAGATTAATGCGAGAGAGCCAGGCTAATTGGAAAATTAAGAGTAGAGGCTGGCCTTTAAGAAAATACACCTAAGATTGGAGGCCCTCTCTCTCCTAACTTAAGTTTTGAGGGTGATCCAAGGTAGATAATTCCCTATAGTTGACCCTGACTATACCCAGTCAATAAATAAGGATGGAGAGAGGCCCTATCTATGTGTTTACCCATCCAACTTACCCTTTATATATATATCAATTTGGTCAAGCTATACCCTACCTTTAAGTTTATATATACCCCCTCATATAGGGGATCTAGTGTCCCATATATAGATAGTAAAGGGGGCCATATAGTGATGGTAGGTCCCCATTATATATATATATATATATATATATATATATATATATCTCACTACAAGATAAATAGTCTTGTCATTCCAGGTTCCTCCTCTGGTTATGTAGAAAGATGAGCAAGTAGCTAAGGAGGCTAAGGCATAGGTAGTGGAAGATGCAAAATAAAAATATGAACTAGAGAAGAAAATTAATGATGAATTCACAACCAAGTAGTAGGAAACAATGGACAAAAAGGACTAGATCATCAAATATCAATAATCATTTGACACATTACAAGGATCAAGATCAACCCAAGGAGGAACATAAGAGGAAAAATCATAGCATATATCTCAGATATCTAGTAAATGTTTGTGGAATGTCCAAGCACCAATGACATAATGGATAACACTCATACTTGTTGGGGCATAGATTTGACAACAACCATCATTGGCAATAGTTATAGTTTATACATTGAATTTAGCCATGACATCATAATAAGCATCACTTGAGGTGACCAAATTATCCTTGGAATATTATATTGATGGAAATTCTATGTCCCATGATTCCATTACACATAAGGCAATAGAGCTGAAATAGGACACAATCTAGATAAGAGATAAAAATGCAAAGTTACACCTTCACATCAACAAGGCCAAGAAAATCATTGATGATACATGTCATACATTAGTGACTCAAGTCATGGGTGACTAGGTCATGTCGTAGGAGAAACATTTCACATGCCTTCTATCTAGGATTATTGCATAAAATCTATAATAATTTTGAATGCAAGGTCAGCACTTGAATACTAAAATTGAGGTTATATTTGTGATCTTCAAGGAATATGATCAAATCTTGGACACTAATATGCTCCAAGATCAATAAATTACTCAAAACATGCTTTACTAGAAGAATAAACTCACCAACACATAGAGTAAAGCAAACCTGGAGGTCACCAAGGCTGAAAAAGCCAAAGCAACAATAAATGACCAAAAAATACACCTTCTCAAATGGACTATGTAATTAAGGATTTGATAAACATAAGAGATAATGCGATGGGGAAGATACACATTTGATAGAACAAGATGTTTTAGAATAAATTTTATAGCATCCAAACATATTGACATGTAAATAGGCTAGAAGAGTTGGCACAATAAATTTAGATGAAGTTATCATAGAGTAGGGCCACCATAACTATAAAAAAGGATGATGACATCCAAAATATCATGGCATGCCGAGTTCCTTTGTACACTTTGATCACTATGGTGTGAAAAATCCTCCTTAATTATAAGATGTTTAATCATGAATTATCTAATCTGGACATTTATATCATAGAAATCATTGAGGATCTCAAATTCATTACACCCACCTGATTCTAACAAGATCTCCAAAAAAACAAAGTTGCCAAAGCTACCAAACCAATAATCCTTCCATAATAAATGCCTTTGGTTAACTGATTTTGCAATTGTGACTTATTCATTGATGACTCTATAAATTCCATCTTATTTTATATCAACACCATCCATAACAGCTCTAGTTGAAACACTTTATTCATAACCTCCTCTAGTTCTCATATCACATTCCATGCCTCCTCCATCTCTCTAGGTATTATGTAGTTCTCAGCTTAAAAAATTTAAGGCATGAAGAAGTAGGGAAGATCATAAGTATTAAGAATAAGGTGAAATTATTGAAAAATCATAAATGGTGGTAGATTTATATGATAATTGGTTGAAAACCTAAAATTAAAGTTAAATAATGCACCACTGGTGAAAATTGGTAAATGGTACTTGAAGTAGTTATCATAAGTATTAATTTAGAATAACCCCCATTTTTATACAAGAAATTCCACCAACTCTAGTCCTATGACCACTTTCTATAACTTTATCCCAAGATGAGACAACCGTTTAAGTTAGAAAAAGTGTTGGTAGTGGAAATGTGACTTTAAATCATAGTGTATATGCATGGTAAGTTTATAATGAATAAAATTATATATAATGTATATAATTGGTATCTATTCATTTTATGTTTGTATATCAAAATAATATAGAATATAAATATAATCCTTCATAGGAAGAAATGAAAGTATCTAATTTAAATCATCAAAGCATTGTATGTCTATAAATATTAAGCAGATGTAAGGGAAAATATTCCCCAAATGATAATAGATTAATATAGAGATCGATTCAAGGTTCCTCAAAAGTCTCGTGTACTTGCTATGTGCCCAGTTATATTCTATTTTATTCAAATTTGTTTAATCACACAATAATAATTCATGTTATATATAGTTAAATTTGTGTATATATGGACAATCACTAAGCTTGAATAGGATGAATACTAAATCTGTGTCATAATTATGTGTAAATTTTGACCCTGTATTCTACTTCACACTTCAATAAACATTAAAATGTTCTGATGGATTTTTTAGGAACCTCTACTAACAAATATTTGGATTCATAGAGACCCTCATAAAATTTATTCTTGTCCTTCATAAAACTATCCAAAACTTCTTAGAAGCATTATCTATTAGATTTATAAAATACAAGAGCCTAGAAATTGAAGTGATACTCATTGGTCCACAAACATCAAAGTGAACAAGGTCAAGAATATTCTAATTGTGCTTTTTATTATTTGACAAGGATGGATTCATGTGATGTTTTTCCACAACACATACATTGCATACACCTCATTTGTTTACATCAAAAATGATAAATACCTCTTACCATTTTATGAAATCTCTTCAAGTTATCAAGATTAAAATGACAAAATATTATATGCCACAATTCTACAAACATTCCATCATTATACAATAATGTTCGATGATTGAATATCATTTTAATTAGTCTATATCTACCATCATCTCTTGTCCCATTATAAAAAACCTTATTCCTTCCATTACTACCATATTTTATTGTACAACTACCTTTAGTAAACTTAGCTTTCATTTTATGATCAACAACTCTCATAATTATTATTTTTTGTTAAAGTGGGAACATAAGATTTTTTTAATCCAGGTTATACCTCCACTTGCATCTGAATAGAAATAGTTCCTATTCCTTTTACCTTATAGCATCAATATTTTCTAAGGAATATAGGTTCTATAGAGTTTCTCTTAGGTTATTTGGATAGGTTCTTATCATGAGACATGTGATTGCTTGTACCATATTCAATATATCGAACATCTCTACAATATGTGTTAGAACAAATAACAATGAGAATGCTTATACATATTTTGATAACTCATCAACTACATAAAAAACCTTACCTTAGGGGAATTGACCCTTAACACATTGTTGACCCAACCCTTTTCCATTATCAAAGTTATTTTTGGGATAATATTTGACCATGTTCCCTCTTTCTCAATATTAAAAACACACCACTCTAGATTTACCAAGGCATATCTTGGATGTAGAAGCCTCTCCACCAATTTAATAATGATGGTTCTTAAGATTATTTTTTCCATGATTTTTTGGACAATACTTCTTGTGGTATTTCATATCAGTGATGCATATTTTATCTCCCTCTAGCCCACATTCATTTTTTGCATCTCCTCAAATAATAAAATATCAAACAATTGTTAAAATGCAGGAACATTCTCTTTATTAACAGTATTAGTGACAAACACCTCATAGTTTGGAGATAAATCATTCAAGGTTATGGGAAACAAATCATCATCAGATATTTTAGTTCTCAAATCATGCATCTCTTGTCTTTAATTTTCTTAACTTGATTAATATAAGAGGAGATATTCTCTCCTTCTACCATCCTACATGTGTTCAATTTGTTTTTAAGAAACATCATCCTCCACATTCTCATGAAAATAGATAAAACACTCGAGCCCAACCATCATAACACACATAAAAACATAGGGCCATGAATAATTTTAGAAAGAGTACACTAAACTTGTTAAAATATGCAATAAAAATACAAATAAACAAAGATCATGCTTATCTCTTTATTGCCTGAATTTTCACCTACTACAATTTCCACATGTCTTTTTTTCTCTTTCCATTTGCTCATGATTGAGTATCTTCTAAACAACCAACTAATTGATTAGGTTCCATGATGAGAAATATAGATTCATTGGATTACTCTTCATGGTATCATCTCTGTTAAGATGTGAAGCCAATATGCACATGTCACTATTCATAGGGTACTATTCACAAGCACTATTCATGGGTCACTATTCATGGTAACATGGCATGTGGATAATGTGGCATGTAGGTCTGTAGTGATATGACATATATGTGATGTGGAAAAAAAGGTGATGTGATAAAAAAGGTTATGTGGTAGTCGGGCCCATAGTGGGGCCCAGTTGGTGGGCCCATGATGGGATCTAGGTGACTAGACATATGATGTGGCACAAGAGTGACATGGCATGACCAACTTAGAATCTTCCTTTGTTGAAAATGTGGGAGAGAAAAAATGGAACACCATTTTTCAAAGGGCACATGTTTTTGGCTTGGGATTCAAAGTCAAAAGTCATGTGTGTGTGTAAGTCTTCATGTCATTCTTGACCCATGTGAAGGTGGGACACAATTATTTGCTCATTGGTGAAAGTCATACAAGGTGGCTCTCATAAGTCATAGAAGATGGTTGTACACATTTCATAGATGGTGGCTCACACGGTGAAAGTCATAAGTCATACATAGTGGCTCACACAAGTCATATAATGTGGGTCACAAAAGTCCAACATGGTGGCCATTTTACTCTACCCCCTTCTTTCTTGATTAAGATAATCCATCCATTTTTATTTTCTATGTAATATCACATTGTGAGTGTGAGTAAAGAGTGGTGTAAGTTGAGAAAATATACGCTATTATTTTCTAGTTTGTAAATAGCTTTGTAAAAGCTTGTATGCTTCAAAGATAGCATTAGAGGAGAGGGTGTTGAAGGAGGAATGTATTATTGCTGATTTTTGAAGTTAATAGGAAGATACAACTGCCATTTGCTTTATGGTTTTTCTTTGCATATTACAAGGTTTCCACGTAAACTCTCTGTATATTATGTTACTTCTATTTTTGATTTTGTAGATGTTATTTCTACATTTGTTTTCTTGCACACATTATTGGATTTATTCCTAACACTCTCTAATCAATCAAGGATCTTATAAATGACCTTCTTACCAGAATTGAATTTCTATCAGAGTTTCCCTCAAAAAAATCAACTTCAATCATGTCCCCAAATTAGCCCAATATTAATGTTATCCATATCAAGTTTAATGATCCTCTTTTCCATGAAGAAATTCAAAATTGTGACACATATTCTGAAGGCTTAAATTTTCCTTAGGTAACAAATACAAGAAAACATAAGAGTAAGTCATGTGGGATTGCTTTTCTCCAAACCTCCTTTTGATTTGCATAAAAATGGTTGTGTCAAGAAGAAGCTAATTGGATTCCATAGAGTGGAGGTGCAGACATCCAAATCTAAAAGATTTTGATTCAAAACTAATGTTTGCAAGGATTTGAGTGTTTTAGAAAATAATTAGATCATTGGCTAAAAGAACTAAGATACAATAATTAGCTAAGTAAACCCAAGAAAATAATCAAATCATCTTTCATAAAAATAATTCATTGTTAGTGTCTACCTATTAATTAATTACCCATTTAAACCTACATTTTCCTATGTAACACCATTTCCAATACTTAATTAAATTAAAATAAATTTGAAATCAATTACTACCCATTTCACACATAACCAATAATAAAATAGTAATTAAATACCTAAAGCTTGTGGAAGCAATGGAAAAAGATTACCCCAAAGTTTGTTTTTTTGACCTATAATTTTATCATCTATTGCAAAGAAGTTTTCGCACCTTGTATTTATATATGCATAATCTATATGGAATTTATCCATTTACATTATATTTTATTATTGGAACATATTAATATAATTATTATTAATCAAAAAATAATAATAATATATAGTGATAGTTATAAGAATAAAGCGTTTTAATAGAATTTACAGAGCATATTCTTTGTTGAAGGAAAAATTGGTTCATATAAAAAAATCCTCAAAGCACACACCACCTTGAGTTTATAAAATCAACATAAAAACATAAGGCACATATCTTTAGGGATGGGGCACAACCCAAAATAAGGAAGATGTGGATCATCCTTAGGAGGTTGGGTACTCTAAATGGAAGGTTTAGATAATAGAGGATCAGGCACCACCCATATCTAGGGACCCAAATAAATAGTACTACCCCAACTAAAAGGAAGAAAAACAAAATTTCCAACCAAGCCACCTCCCTAAACTGGGGAGTTCCACATTATAGGCCAATGATAGTCTTCCCACAAAGAGTGGAGAATTCGCTGTGTATTTGAGAATGACTTTGTCAGTACCTAAACATAGGAGGAATAGAGTCAGTAGGTAGATCATCCATGGGGACAAGCTTCATAGTTCAAGGATCACTCCCAATGGTTGATAAACCCTTGAAAGTGATGATATTCAAGCTCTACCTTCTATACTTGAGCTTGAATCCACATAAGATCCAAAGAGATAATAATTACATTACCATTAACAAAGAACTGAGAATAAATTTATGTATTGATAAACATAGTTGAATTTCTTAACTTCCATAGATGAAAAAAAATTATAGCTCTGAAGAAATTCTAAAGAGAAGAAATATAATCTGGTCATTCAACATTATCCCTAAATAAAACCATACACCAAGAGAATGGCTTTGGGTGGAAAGGTTTGAAAACCCTCTAAATCTAATTCTAAGTAGATTGATCTTATGGGCAATCCCAAAAGAGGTGTTTGAAATACTCATATCTTAAAGAAGTTGGACACTTGGGTTGCGAAATTCTAATGTGTAAAAGACACTCCCCAAGAGGAAGGCCTTGGTAAACTAGGAACCAAACAAAGTAAGCAAGCTTAGGATTTAGCATAGAATTTCAAATTTTATCATGTCTAGAAAGCCATGCCTTGGATGAAGAATTAAAAATCTATCACCTATTTAACTTATCCAAAGCTAATGAGATTGGACTCATGATTTGATAAATGTACCCATAGAGTAATTTTTAAACTGAATGTCATAGTCCTACCTCGAATCCTTACACCATGCACATGAAGGAATACCCATCTTATGAAGCATGACATTAATAATCAACTATTGGATATGTAAAATAGAAGGTAATTCTGAATCGAGTAGCTTATATTTGTCTTTTAGTAAATGCCATGGAATCCAATCATCTGATGAATTAAAATCCTTAAGAATATGAATTCTTTTTGTAAATAAACTTAGAGCTTTTATACTTGGATTTTTTGGTTAAGTAAGACTAGTATTGGTTATTATGGGGGACCACCAAATATTGTGATCATTGAAGGAAAGACCACTATGAAAACCATCACCAACCCATATAAAAAAAAGTTTGACAGCTTCCAAATATTTCTAAATGCTTTTACCAATGAAATAACCTTCAATTTTTATTAAGGCAATGGTGATAAACAAAGTATGAACCCTAATGTTTTTCCAATTATCCTTACCATAGGGGGTACTATTGAAAATGTAATGGCCTAAGAGTATTTTATAGGCCTCATTACCTTAAATTGTTTGAACCACCCATTTAGTAACAACAAAAATACTTTACCTATAGCTATTAATAATTCCCATAGCTCCTTTATCATGAGGAAGATAACAAATATCACAAAAAAACTAGTGATAAGCTCAAGTTTGCTTAACATTTTCCCAAATAAAATCCCTGAGAACCTTTGCACATTTCTTATAAGAGGTTTTGGAAGGGGCACAATAAGGAGAATACTAAACATGAATGGCCACCATAATATTAGTACAAACTTGAAATTTACCATCCCAAATGAGATATGGCTATGATCTATGAGCAATAAGATATCTAAATGCCTTATATGCCAAAATATATAAGGCCAAGGCTAATAGGCAACACTATATAATGGGGGAAAAAATCCCAAAGCTATCAAATTTGTGCCAATTGATGATGAGTCAACTCAAATATTTAGAAAATAAATTTTTTACCATCAAAGTAAAGAATTAGACAAAAACCAAATCCTAAAGCATAACAAGAATAAAGAGCCACACAATTTAATCATAAGATTTCTCAAAATCATATTTGAGGAATATGTCAAGATAATGAGAATCTCGATCGCATTCTAATCCTTCCCAAAATGCAAGCATATTATCCAAGATGTGTCTATTCTTAATGAAATTAGTTTATTCTATTTTGATGATGGCAAGTATGATAAGGAAGATATGGTTTGTAGGGGCATTGGAGATTATCTCATAAGAAAAATTGATAATGGTGATCAGGTGTGAACTAATAATAAATTCTAGGTCCTTAGATTTAGGGATAAACCTAATATTTAATTTATTAATGAGAGATCTTAATGTTTTATTTTTTAGAGCTTCTTTGTAAACTTATAACAAATTGGGCACTACAAATTGTCAAGTAGTTATATAAAATTCACAATGGAAGCTATTAATACCTATGACTTTAAAATTGGCCATGAATTTAAGTTCATGAAAGAGATCATTAAGAGAAAGAGGGGAATCACATAGTTTCTAGTCTACTGAACTTAGTTTTCAAAGCACCACATCCAAACATTCTTGCAAATCCTACACTCTTTCCACCAAATCTTCTTGGGCTTGAAACACCATATTATAGTACTCCAAGAAAGCTGAGGATATTTCAAGCATATTAGTAAGGAACTTATGGGAAATTTTGATGGTTTTTATATTATCCTTGCCTTATTTTTCCCTAAGAGACTTGAAGAATTTATTTCAAGCACAACCCCTAATTTAATCCAATGAAGACTGGGTCGAATGTGTGCCCATCTAGTTGCATGGTTATCAAAAACTTTGATCTTATGCTTGAGATAAATTTACATGGTTTTCAATAATAAGTTAAAAGTGTTGTACTTAAGGATAGAATAAATTATTTGGAACTCTTTGAGCACAAGACCATCGGCCTACTTCCATACTCATGCAATTTTCTTATCGTAATGGTAGAGGAAAGTGGTGGTGTGGTTGATTACCTAATTCCCCCACTCAATATACATGGAAAAATATGGAAAATGTTGAGTAATATTCCATACTCTAATGATGATTCATATGGTTCCCTCATGGTAGAGGAGGGGTGTGTCAAAAAATAAATAATTGCATGGAATTTTTAAGTGGCCACCACCCCACTCCACTTTGCAAGTGATGGGACTATGATCTGAAAGTAAATTTTTTTGATGGGAAATGATAGTTTTCATGTCAAATAATGATAAGGAGAACATGTGTTACTCAAAAAGCATGACATGATCCAACCACTTAAGTACCATATTGGCATCAATATAGTAGTTGGACATGTAAATTATCACCCATTATTTAAAGTGTGTTTATAAAGCAATACATCCACTAAAATCCCATTGGTGTTTAAAATAAAACCATGATTCATGTTATCCCATGGACCATTACATCAGGAAGGCAATATATATTTTTTTGGATTCTCAATCCTATTAAAGTTACCATATACTATCCAAGTGGAGATGTGTATATTATTAGTAATCCATCACCATGATGTTGTTTTATCATATTCATCATTTGGGTCATAAATATTGAGAACCCATAAGGAATGACCATCAATGTTGAATAATACCCAAATAAATTGATTTGATGGATCTTCCCCTTATAAAACAACTAAGAGGGAAAAAATCATGAGGGTATTCCTCAAGAATAAGTAAATCAACATGAAAATGACTATTTGGACCTGAGAGGGATCATTAAAGTAAAAAAAAAAAACCATTATTGAGGTTATGGATACCAATGACTTGGAAACCTAAGGGTTCTTAGTGATGATTAATCTAGACATTAATGGATTCCTTGGAGTGGATACGATCAACATAATAAGAAATAAGATAATTATTTTCATACAAATTACGAACACTATCAACATCTTCTACTTGTAAGAAAACATTAGAATGACGAGGATTATTATAATCTATATCTCATCATAAATCTTCAAGATGAACATCCAAACTCGTTTCAACACCATCATTCCCACTTTTTGCAATAATAATTATGACAAATTGGTTGATTTCTATTTAAGTAAATATTCCACCCAAATGCCAATTATTAATAAAAATAATTTCATGCTTAATTTTGATAATCCTATAGAATCAATATGGAGATAATGCATAAAATTAAAAAAAAGCAAGAAAACATAGACATGCAAACCCTAGCAGATCAAATTTCTCAAATTTTGTCACTACCATTATATTTCTACACACATAAGTATGGATATTTTACATTTGAAACCTTTTTTTCTATATCACTTTTTATTGAAAAATATGTTTTTTAGTAATTTTTTTTATTGGAATGCATCCACATATCTATTATTAATAAAAATATAAAGATGGTAAAAAAAAAATCTTATGATTTATATGCATGACCTAAAATTCACACTAGTAAGAAAGTAAAAAATATAACACAAAATCATCAATAACGCATGGCAACCCAAAGTTCATAATACTATATCAAATAAAAAAACAACATATCATTAGGTATAATTTTTAATCCTATAAGGGGGAAAAGGAATATCATCCTCAGGATGTTGGGTTATCTAAGAAAAAGGCTTAGTTGAATAAGGATTAGGCACTACCTAACCGTTCTGAGTGATCTCATGGGGTTTTGAAGAAAATGTGAAACCCTAACCAAAAGGCACCTAAACATAACTACAAATTAGACCACCTCCCTACACATGAAAGCTCCATCATGAAATGGAAATTAAGGAATTCCCATACAATGGAGGAAGACTCTAACCCCTCCTTTGAGAATTAAGAGTGAAGTGGCTTTGACTATGAGATTTTCTCTATCAGCCCTTCGGTGTTAGAGGAGGGGATTCATGATATGGTTACTCCATTGAGGCTCAACTCATCTTAAAGGGAGCACTCCCTGATTGGTTGGGAATTTATTATAAGTGTTTAAACTTAAGTGTCACCTTTTTTTCCTAACCTTGGATTTACATGAGAGACAAAGAGATAACAATCACGTTGTCATTAACATAAAACTATAAATATGATTTATTAATTATTAAAAAGTGTTGAGTTTCTATATTTCCATAACTAAAAGAAAATTATAGCTTTGAGAGGTTCTCTTTAAAAGTAATGCATGTTGACATATAATCTTTATCCACCCAAAAAATCTTACTCTAAGAGGACTTTGGGTGGAAAGGTTGGAAAATATTTTAGATTCATTATTAGGTAGATTGAGCTCTTTGACACATCCAAAAGAGATGTTTGAAAGAATCAAATCTAGATAAGGAGGGGAATCTAAGTTGTAAAATACCAATGTGTAAGATGAAATCCTAATGAGGAAGGCCTTTATATATTAGACACCAAAGAAAATGTGTAAGATTGGGTTCAAGCTAGGCATTCTATATTATGTTGAGTTTGGTGAGCCTATTCTTGGACAAATAATTTAAATTCCAACACTTATTTAGCTTATCTAGTGAAAAATAAAATTGGCTTATAATTTGGTAAATGAGACAAATGGAGTAACTTCTAAATTGAGTGTCAGAATTCCATCTCCAGTCCTTCCACCATGCATGTGGATGTTATAATCCCATCTTACGTAGAATGACATAATGCAACATCTCTTGGATATGTAAAACAGAAGGTAAGTTTATATTAATAAACTTATATTTATTTTTCATTAGATGGCATGGGATCCATTCGTTAGAGGAAATCAAATCATTAATAGTGTGAATTCTTTTATTAAACAATCAAAGAGATTTTATTCTTCAAATTTCTACTAAAATAATTGTTTTATTAGTCATAATAGGGGATTGCCAAATATTATGGTCATTAAATGAAATTTCACTATGATAACCATCCCTAACCCATTTCATAAAGGGTTGAATAGCTTCAAATGATTTACATATGCTTTTAGCTTCAAAAGAAACCTCTATCTTTAGAGGGATAATGATAATAAATAGAGTGTGAAAACTAATGTTATTCTAACTAATTTTAACATAGGGGGAACATGTAGATATTTAGTGCCTTAAAAGGATTTTCCAAGACTCATTACCTTCCATATCCATAAATACCCATTTATCACAATGGGAAATGTTTTATCTATAGACATAAATGGTGCCCATTCTTCCTTTATAATAAAGAAGGTACCGGATAGCCTAATCAATGTTGTGATAGCCTATATTTTCCTTAGTATTGCTATAAATAAAATCTCTAAGTACCTTTTCTAGTTTGGAATATGAGGCTTTGGAGGGGGCCCAACATTAAGAGTAGTATACATGTGTGGTTTCAGGGATTTTAGTATAAACCTAAAACTTACCCACTAAAGATAGAAATTTGGAAATACAAAATTATATTTAATTTTCCACTCTATCAATGACATACTTACATAGTTCCAAAGGATAACTATAAAAATAAAAAATATCACCAAGAAAATTTAATATTTTTCTTTTTTAGTATCCACTTTAGCTAATAATGATGAATCCAAAAAGATTACAAAGAAATTTGAATCATTATCTTTTTGTATCCACTTTGAATAATAATGATTTAACCACTCTAAAAAGGGCATCATGCTCTGACTATAACAATGGGTTTAGGCCCATTATAAATTAGACGCTAAGGGTTTATAAAAAATGTAAAGGAATTGAAGTGCCAATTTTATGGAATATTCTTGCTCATCAAAAGTGAGGAAGGTATCATCTACAAAATTCCCATCGATGATCTCATAGAAATTATTATGAATAATAATACCCCTGATAAGTGCTCGATCTGCTCTGTTAGTGAGAAGATAACCAATTGACTTTAAAACTAAAAAATATAAAGTAGGAGCAATCAAGAAACCATCTTTGATGTATCAAAATAGTCCAACACTATTGAACTCTTTATCATTGGTGGTGAGGTAGGCTTATGCATCAGGAAACAAAACTTAAATAGTCAAGATGAAGAATCATCCAAAACCAATTTCCTTAAAAATTACTATTATAAATTTCCATTCTATCTAATCATAAGTTTTTTAAAAATTAAGTTTGAGAAAGATGGTCTTCTAGAGAGAAGCTTGATCCCTTTCCATTCCTTTTGAAATTGCAATCTAATTATCTAGTATATATCTATTTTTTATGAAGCCCATTTGATCTAGTTTGATCAATTCATAGAGGATATGGTAGAGGAAATTTATTAAGGCCTTGTAAATGATTTTATAGTAAACATTCAAAAGGTTAATTGGGAACCAACTCATAATAATTTCCTATTCATTATACTTAAGGAATAATTTAATATTATCTTTTGTTGATTTGAGATCCTAATGATTTATTGCTCAGGGCTTATATTTAAACTTGAAACATGTTGGGCCCAATAAAATACCAAGAATATTTATATAATTTTTAAGGAAATCCATAAATTCAAATTTCCTTATCATCATCCATGAATTTAGACGTGTCAAAAAATTAATCAAGAGAGAGAGATGGGCATCATAATGTTTTTTTATCTATAAGGTTTAACTTGTGTAGCACCACATCTAAAAATTATTTTAGCACCTATTATCTCTCCACCAAATCTTCCTGGGCTTGGAACACCAATTTATAATGATCTAAGGAAGCTTAGGAAATTTATGGTAGACTGGTGAGATGCTTATGGGCAAACTTGACAGATTTTATTTGTTTGTTATCTTGTTTGTCCCTAAGAGACTTGATTAAATCTTTCAAGTCCTAGTGTTTCATAATAATACAATGTAAAAATTCTCTAATTTGATCCCCTATGGCTTCATGGATATCTACTATTTCAATCTTGTCCTTGAAAGAAGAAACTATGGATCGAAGTAGTGAATCAAAAGGGATTTTCTCAAGTTTAGGGGAGATCATTTAGTATTCCTTAATGATAGCACCATTGGCCTATTTATATAATTATAAAATCCATTTTAAAAAAGAAAGGTGGTGGTGTGATTTATCACATAAGTTCACCGATCAATCCAACTAGAAATGTATGGTAGATATGTGTCCAAATTACAAAGTCTAGTGATGAGATGAATGGTTTGCTCATGACTAAGATGGGCCGTGTTCAGGAACAATTGATTATGTGTAACTTTAAGATGATAAATGGACCACTTCAATCTATAAGTGATGAGAGTATGACAAGAGAGTAAAATTTATGGATGGACCATGATAATTTTCCTATTGGATATAGACTTGTTAATCACAGAGCATTACCTAGTCAAACTATTTGAGGACTCTATCAATCTTGACATGTCAATTGGACCAAGTGAACCATATCAAGACAACTTACACATAAGATAGGGATAATTTTAGTGGTTAATATTCATTAATTCATGAATATTCCAATTTTTGGATTTTGGTTTTGGAAAATTTTTAGGGTCATCAGATGGACCAAATCACCTCAATTTTAGGGATATAAATTAGTTTTGGGGTTGTCTCACCAACCATTTACAACATTATCTTAGAATATAGTTTAATTATCCATTTATATATAATATATCCCTTAAACCTAATATCAAACAAGGTAGATCCATTTGATAGAGTCATTTAGCACAGTCATTCGGCATAACCATTCGGTGGATGCCTTTGGTGCAATCAAACGGCTGTGTAGAAACCCTAGAAAATGATTTTTTTTTTAGAACTTTCATATTCACTAAGGATGTGAATAAAATTAACCTAAATTAATCTAAGGGGGTTTCAGATATGGGCCTTTAAAATTTACCCTAACATGATATGGTTCCTTAAATGAAAACAAAAAAATCATAAGGTTATGGAGACCAGTAACCTAAACACTTAAGGGTTCCTAGTGGTGTTACACACATGCATTGAGGGAATAATTATATTGGATACAATTGATATATTAAGTAATGATAAAATTATTTTCATACCATATACATCTACTTACAAAAAAATAATTTCTAAGGAGTATTATCAAAATATATACCTCAACATTGTTGACACATAAATTTTATCACAAGTACTTGACAATCCCAAACCACATGAATTATGCCCAAATACATTACTATGATTCAATTTCCTCTAAGAAATTATATATATGTAGGATTGTACCTCTCTTTTCCACAACTATATCCAAGTATAATGACAAAAACTGATTTTATACTACCCTTAGAATTATTCCAACTTAGGGTAGTTTTCCAGAAATTTTCAAGATAGGTCCACATTAGGAAAACATGTATGTTGCCACAAACCTATCTATCTGAAGTGGACATGATGTCAAATAATAACTAGTTTCCAAATATTGAACCATTCCTTTTGATTTCCACACTTGTTTCATAAGTTCAGATAAATGAAATTATAAAAAAAATCCTATAAATACACATCAAAGTTCATTTATTATCCTCACTTGGCTCTTATCTTAAATGCTATTTCACATTGATAAAATCTACCCTATTGTTAGCAAATTAAATATCATTCAAAAGGAGCATACATAATCGAAGTCTAAATCATCTCAAAGAAAGTCAAGTGTTATCATTATTAAGTATCGAAACCATATTTATAGCTACATACATATAGTCAAGGAACATAATTTCACAGTCACTTTAGGTGGGAGAACTATGTGGGCTTGATTTACCTCCTTGGAGTATTGGATAGGTAGGCAATAGTTAGTCATCAAGAGGATGATTGGAGTCAACTCACCCCATTACTTTCCCCCTCTCTTTTTGTTAGGTTTCAATATTTCAAGGTGCCTTTAGAGTTTCAAATATAAAAATGGAAAATAGTGAATTCCACAATGCACAAATAGAATCACATCTCAGCCTACTTAGCAGACATAGGCATATAAGGCACAATAGTCATAGTCAATGCAGACATGTCTATAGTCAATGGAGATAAGATTATTGAATTATTATCTAAGGACCACAGTCCTATCCAAGAATAATCCCATATTCTATTTCTTAACCTACATTCTCACAATTATGATTTTCTATATTTTCTCTGCTAGACATCAATCACAGTCAACTAGGACAAGTCCACATTCAATAGACATAGATGACATGTACTATTTTATAGAAATTATGTACCTATCTAGCAAGGTTTTGAAATTATATTCCTAATCCTAAGAATGAAAATCATATATTTTGTTGATTTCCACTTTTAGATATCTAAAATAGTCAATAGAATACCCAATTTGAGCTAAGTATATTTATTCTTAGTGTTTTCCAAAAATAACATATTTTTCATGTTTATAAATTTATAAAATTTGAATTGTTATTAAATATACACATATAATTATAATCTCTATCAAGTCTTACATATATTAGATAAATGTATTTATTTTTACATTAAAAATAAATTTAAAACATATTGGTGAACCCATACATTTTTAGCATTGCTTTTATATCTTTTTCCTATGGTTTTAGATTAATTTTTTATTTACATACACAATAATATATTATTTTATTTGATTCTAAGTGTCAATTTCTTTTTCTTTCATTGCTTTCTTATAAACTATGTTCCAATAGTTTTAAAATTCACAGGAGTAATCATTTTATAAAAAAATAGTCTTCAGTTTTACCTAAGTTATAGAATGAGGAGTGCTTTCCCAATACTCAATCCATTAGAAAACATTATATACTAATTTTAGTTTCCATGTATCTCACACTATATTATAAATTCCTAAGGTCTTGTTTTTTAGTGATAGGAATCCTTCGATCATTTGTTCTTATAGTGAACCAGTAAGCAATTAGACCTGAGAAGTTACTCTCAAAGTACCCTGAAGATGGGATAGTGAAGCTAAGAGATGGTGTAATCCTCCCTAGTTATTGATTTTTGGGTCTTGTTCACTATTTACAATTAGGATCAATATATCTAAAATCTTATAAAGAAAACATGCCTTGTTTAGTGTCACCCCTAATCCCATTTACATTTGAAATTTCAATTTTAAATTAAAAATAATGGTAAAAATTAATGAAATTTGCTTATGTCTCTTAATTCAACTTGTAAGATTCATCATCACATTTTATATATCTTTCCAAAGTGTTATTTGTATTCATCATAGATTGGAATTAATCAAATTCAAATACAACAAAAAGGCTAAAATTAATAATGTAAAATCCAAGCCTTAATCAACTCACATTATTAAAATAATGCTTCTAAGATACAAGCATTGTTAAGGCAAATATTTCTAAAATAAACTATGATTTTAGAACAAGAATAGTTTTACATTCAAAATTCTATAATGAATATTACACACCATATTGATGGACTTATCATGACTCTTGAAAATGATAAAGCTAATAAAAATCAAGTGGATGAAGTTAATGACAAATAATTCACTAAATATATTAGTACCAACCCACATAAGATTGACACATTCTTATACATTACAAAAGATGAATAAAATAAATCATCTCAAGCTTCCATTTCAATTTTAGGTGTTCCAATTTCTACTAATACTTTTATTTATATAATATCACCTTTAGTTATGTATGTGCTATCATATTTAATCATGGGGTCATAAAATGGTTTACAATAGATTCGTATGCCTATTTATTTATACATAAGCATCATACAGACCTCCTTTACTTACTATGTGTGGTCCACCACTAACCTCACCCAATGCATTATTTATTGAGCAAACTACTACAACCTTGCATGCTAAAGTGTTGTAAATAGAGCAAAGTGTCTCTAGAGATAGTCATTCAATGGACTCCCATAATTTACTTCACAATCCCTTGTAACTTGAGATGAAATCTTACCCATTACCAACAAGCATTGTAACTCCTAAGCTACCACTCTATTAAGGTAAAGGTGATATTGAATAACATCTTCAATTATTCCATGTAACATTCTTGGATTTTGCATACAATGAAAAATGATTAGCAAATATCTTCAAGAAGCCTCAAAGATTATGCATTTTAATGGTTATATGATCTTCTACTTTAATCAATTAGAGCATTAAAAACTTTGGCATATCAATTTATATCACACTTCTCTATAAACATTGCTTAAATTTTTTTTTTGTACAAATTGATAAACTCAAGCAAGGTTCAAATGAGTAAATCAGTGAAGATTTTCTTTAGTAACAAACTATGTTATCTAAGACTAAATATTATATGGTAGATAATTAATTACAATATATATTCACACAAATTTTTCTAGCACCACTTCATTAGTCTATTTTGTTCAACAAATTGAAATATTTTGATGAGTTATTTCATACTATCAAAGAAAGAGAAATTAAGCTCATAGATTTGAACAAACTATAATATGTATCAAATTCTCCATCTACTTAAAATATAAAGTTTCAAATCAAACCAAACTACAACATCAAATATAATGAATGCAAAAATGAAGCAAAAGTAAGAGTAAATGCAATATCACAACCAACAATCAATATTCAATTGATAGTTCCACTATGGAGGTAATTTTCAAGGTTATCACAACCTTCTAATTTTTTGTTATAAAAATTATTTCATTGCAATTTCATATCTCTTCCTCTACCATTAGTGGTTGATATGTCCAAGCCTAAACATAAGGGCTTCAATAGTAACCCATATTATGACTACCATAGATGTATTGAGCATTATACAAACATTTTTTTGAGGTTAAGGCATAGGATGAAATATATTATAGATAATACTATTGAGTTATGCACAATGCACATCCTCCACCTTTGATATATGGGCATCCAATAGATGGAGTTATTGGTACATTTATAGGCACCTCAATTCCATCTCCTATGATCACATTTGATGATAGTGGAATAAATGATGATGATTAAAATAGACATGCACTCTTTACTCAAACTTATATCAATACACAACCCATACACATCACCATGGTTGATAATGGGTCAAGTGAAAATGCTTGTATAATGATGATTATTTGCACTCTTGGTTACACAAAAAAATTACAAGCTACACAAAGAATAGTCTAAGCATTTAATGGACATAAAATACTCTTGGGAATATAGTATTACCCCTCTAAATTGGTTCATCAACATTATCTACTCTATTTGTAGTCATACTAAGCACAAGGGTCTTTAATGTGTTATTAAGATGCCCTTGGATATACAATATCCATGTACTAGAATTAAAAGTACATCGATGTATCAAGTTTATAAATTGTAATCAAGTGGTTAAATTTCAAGGCATTCAATATGAGTAACATCTACAATCAGTGTTAACTCCTCCTCTCCCACCAAAACCGTAGTTGGTTGTGGTGCTTATTTAAGGTCACAGTAAAAATACAAAGTAGAATCAATTATTTCACCTATAAAAAGTATTTATATAATGTCTATTCAGAGGAAAAGAGTACACCTTCCTAAACACCAAGCTTCATGTCAAAGAGTTATTTAAGCTTCAATGAGAACTAAATATTCTATAGTGCATCCTAAGGTAGTACCTTAGATAGTTCACCATGTTCCATATAAAACATAGATAATGAAACCTTATACTTTTATAAACCATAATCCACTATGTACTGGACCTTCTCAATTTAAACATACTCTAAAATATTCATTTATTAGTAATCATGATAGTTACACTATAATACTTAAGGTCATTTCTGATTCATATGCATCTACATGTACCACTCTATGTCCATGGAAAGTCACCTACCACCTCTATGATATAGGGAAAAATTGTGGTCCTCCCATTGATGGGATCATAGTCTATTTTTCTTTCAAAAATTTAAAAAATAAATAAAAAATTAAAAATACAAAAAAAAAATTAAAAAATGTCAAAAATACAAAAATGTTTAAAACATTCTAAAAAAACAAAAAAACATGACTTGATCATAACATAATTTTATATTTTACTTCTTTAGATATTTTATTTGTCACATACTTTGGTAGATAACATATTATTTTTCTATACACACATGCATTTCATAAGATATATGAGTGTGATGCAAGACATATATAATATACATGGATTCTTAAATGGTGGATTCCACTTAACTCAATGTCTAGGCTAATGTTGGGGGAATCTATTTTTTTTAGGTTACATTATAAACAAGTTATATCTATTTACAACCTCTCTACCATGTTGATCTACATATATTATAAATATATCATTAATTATTCATATATTACACTATGACACATGGATAAACTAATTTAATATGATGTGACATTGATACATATGGATAATGTGGAATAGTTTCACTTATTCTATTCTCATTATATGATGTTTATTTTTTTGTATGATATGCTATACATTTCTTGTTTGTTGTGTGTGGCCCTTGGCCCTTGTGTGCAATAGTTGTTTGATCATCTCTATGATATTTCTACTCATATGAGATACATTTGATTATGTCCCTTATTTTTGGCATTATTAATTTAATTTGCATGTGGTCTTTAGCCTTATTTATTGTTACACATTTAAGTCCATTGTGTGTGGCCCTTGGCCTTATTGTATGACATTGTGTGACATTGTATGACATTATGTGACACTGTTTAACATTTATTCTTGTACTTTTTGAACTTGATTAATGGTGCCATGATACATATTATGTACTTTTATTGTGTGTTTTCATTAAGAGATGGTTATTTTACTACATGCCTCATTGTTATATATATCTAGATGTAACATGTGTATGCCTCACATTCAATATGTTACATACATGCTTAAATGACAATTACATTATATGATGAAATAATTTAAAAATGGTGATATAATACTTAATTATTACATATTCATCACATGCTGTAGTTAAATATTATTTTGACATGAATTACTTCTAGGTTACATCCATCATCTCAAAATAGGGAAATTACAGTGGGCTTGTCTTAGAGATCCAAGCCTCCATAAATAGAAAAATCATATTTGGGATAGAGTATAAGTTTCAAAGATTCAAAATATAGATTAAAAAGATTAAAAATATTGAAAAAAATCTATGATATAGTATAATTTCAAATATACATAATACATGTTTCAAAGATTCAAGATAATTTAGAAATCAGACACATCACAAATATTGGCACATGAAATACAAATTCTAAGGGCATATGACATGCATATGCACTCAATTTTCAAAATAATTGAAATACAAATTCATACACACTTGAATGCATATCTATGGACATATGAAAAATAATTACAAGTTAAAAATACATTTACAATTGAGCATATAGGTCCATGGCATTCTATATCATTGACACAATTTCAAAGGGAGAAAATTATTCATGCATATTTTCAAAGTTCAAAAGACATGATACTTGCTCATGCACATATAAATTTTTAAATTTTAAAAAGGAATGATACTTTATCATGTGAAAACATACATTCACCAAAGTTCAAAGAGCATGACACTTGTTCATGCACATTTTAAAAGTTCAAAAGTTACAGTTTCAAAGGCAAAAATTTATTTCAATTCAAATATATTGAAAATTAAATAATGATGGGGGCATAAATATTATTCATTCTCTTTCAATCATTATTAAATAATCTAAATACATCTACAATATTATGATTTGATTTTTTATGTGTAATGTATATTTGAGTCTAGTGACACTCAATGGCCTTGCCATTACTTATAGTGAACCCATTGTGTGGTTCCATAATTTGTTATGAATGGTGTACATTTGAGTCTAGTGACAATAACATTGGAATCACTTCTAGAGAATCCATCATGGTTTCATATTTTTTGGATTAGTATATTTGGTACTCTTCCTTATTCATGAGAGTTGGATTATGCATCTTTCCAACTCAAGGGATTAATTATATATTCAAAATCAAACTTGATCACTCCCAATTCACCATTAGTTTAAATTCTCAAAGTGATTCAATAAGGGGGAAAAATTATTATTCATCAGCTATAGGTTATATGGAAATTTGGTTTCATCTCCATACAAGTGTATTCCTTTGATTTCTTTTCAATTTTTTAATTTTCAAATTTGAGATTTTTCAAATTTCAAATATGGACAAATGACTACTTAATTTTTTATTGTATATTTTGCTTAATTTGAGTGCCCTAAACAATTATAGGATCCTCTCAAAGATAATGCATTGTATACACTCAGTTTTAATTCTTTTTCCTTTAGTTTATCATTTTCATTACTGTAATAAAGGGGTGGAAAATGAATACATATAAATATGGTCACAAGTACTTAGAATTGATAATTATTAACATATCCTAAACCAAATGACTTGTATAAAAATACATAACTCTTATTCTCTTTCCTCTAAAAAATTGATCTATATACAGGTTCGATCCTCTATTTTTCATTGCTATCTCCAAGTCTAATACACAAAACTTCCTTTATAATATCCTCAAACTTATAGCACCTTGGGATAATTCAAAACCTTCAATTATTGTTTTTTTAGGGATGGTCTACTCTAAGCAAATAGGTCCACTGCCTCATAATTATCCATTTGGAGCGATCACATCTCATGCTAAATACTAGATAGTTTTCAATTTTTGAATTATTATTTTAAGTCTTCTCATTCATTTCATAAAGTTAGCTAAAGGAAATCATCAAAAGGATCTCCTATAAATATACATCAAATTTAATTCATTATCTCCACTTGGTTCCTAGCTCACACACTATTGTACATTAATCAAATATATCTTATTATTCTCAAATTTAAGATCATTCTCAAGGAGCATACATAAGCTAAGTCTAAATATCTTGAATAAAGCTAAGATTTATTATTTTTTAGTAACAAATCCATATTTATAGTTGCATACATATATTTAAGGATCATAATTTCACAATCATTCTAGGTGGTAGAAATACATGGATTTTATTTACCTCCTTGGAGCATTGCATACATAGGCAATGTTCAATCATCAAGTAAGCGATTGGGGTAAAATCAACCCATTATACTCCCCCTCTATATTTTTTAGGTTTCAAGCTTTCAATATGCCCTTAGGGTTTCAAATACAAAATAAGGAAAATAAAAAATTCCACGTGGCATAAGCAAAATCATGATAGCTGAGCCTAATCAGTAGACATAGGTGTAGAAGGTGAAATAGTCAAATTTTGGTCATAGTAATAAAAATAAATTATGTAGTTAGTAGACACAAGTGGCCTATGTTATTATCTAGATAACATTTTCATGTCTAGGAATACACTCATATTATATTTCTAAACCTACATTATCCCAATTCTTCTTTTCTATATTTTATTTATTAGTTATTAATCATAGTCAACTGGGACAAGTACATAGTCAAAAAACATAAATGGCATGTGCTACTATCCAAAAATGTGGACCTCTCTAAAAATGGTTTTAGATTATATTCTTGATCTTAGCATTCATTGTCATATATTTTGTTTATTTATACTTTAAAATACTTAAAACAATCAACAAAATTCCTAATTTGAGATAAGTACATTTATTCTTAGTGTTTTCTAAAACTAACATATTTATAGATTTATCAATTTCTAAAATAAGAATTATTATTGATTAAACATCTTTAGCATTATGATATATATAAATTTTTACACTTATTAGGAATTTTTTTTAATTAAAAATAGGGTCAAGAAACCGTAAACATTCAAGGTGTCTGAGCTCGTTTCGACACCATCCTTCCAAATGTGGGAAACACTGATTGCACAAAATTTGTCGAGGGACATTTAAAGCAATGAAATCCACCCAAATGAAAAAATTAAATTACAATAGATGTGATATTATTCTTACAAGTCTTGTAGAGCTAGTATGAAGACAAGTTGAGACAATCTAACAAAACACAAAACAATCATGGAAATCATAGTAGAGCAAGTTTCTCAATTTTATCAATCTCGTATGCAAAAAAATGAATAACAATAAGATAAAATTATATATTCAACACCAAAAAATAATATAAATATTTATATGTTTTTCATTATTTTATACAATATGCCCTCTAAAAATTAACTTCTATTTTTTTAATTTATGAAAGGTAACTTCTAAATTTTAATAAAAATATAATGAAAAAAATGTTTCAAATTGATTATATAAATTATTTAACCCAAAAAAGGTTAGGTTTTTATGAGCATGTTTCGTACTTATAATATTTTACTTCCCCAAGTAAAAC
>JARHVA010004909.1:312500-360000 GCA_037957365.1 Torreya grandis | reverse complement strand
ATATGTATTAGTGAATAAGGTTGATGTAATATTCAATTAAAAAAATATTATTCAAACAAATCCAAACTCAAAGGCTTAATAGGCTCTCTAGTATAATAATAGATATCCTACAAGCTAAACAACCTACTAAACTCTACACTAGACAAATTACTATACTGCAATAGTCCACACAATCCACTACAAATACCTTGGATGAGAGGTCCTTATATAGGTAGATAAGAGGCTTTTATCCACATACATTTGGCAATCATAATATGTCTCATTTTCCAAGTGAATGGTAAACCCATGTGAAACATGCCAAGCCCAAGTTGTCAACATTGGTTTCCAAATGAATAGTTCAACCATGTTGACTAAAAATAAGCATGTGCATGTGAAAATAATGACCTTATTATTAAACCTAAGTGACCTAATTATTAAAACTAAGAAAGCTTAATATATATGTAGGAAAACAATAAAATGGATAAAAAAAACCTACACCAACACCACCCCTTAAACATAACTTAGGTGGGTAGAATATTTGGGTCCCAGCAACAAGGCCTTGTTAGGTATCCAAGTAAATTTAAATAAGCTATAAAAACATAGAGATTTACCCTCCCCATTTGTATTATCAAAGAGATGTTTACCCTCTATAAGTATCATAAATAAATCCCTAAGTTTTCAAGTACAATGCATGTTTGAATACTAGATGTTAGACTCACCCAAAAATGTGTCCATGAATAATCTATGTGAATAAGATTGTTTATACTATGACGGGGACTAAAATCCTACCAAATCATACCTCACCTAATGTTATTTAACACTCATAAGTACTATACAATGGGGCGTGATGTGTGGGTCTAGTGGTGGCAGCCCATAGCAAGGTCTAGGGGTAGCACCCAAGGAACACTCCTTGTCATGGTACAGGGTAGAGTCGAGGGGAAATGCCCCTAATTCCAAACATAATTTAAATCTTGTGTGGCCCTTGAAATTAATAAAAAATCACTAGATTCTCCTCAAAAATGCTTCTCAAAATGGGTGTCAGTTTCCACTAAAAATATCTATTTAGTATAATAAATGCCATGTTTTTAATGTAATATTGTTTTTTTTGTAAAAAAATAATGAATAAACAAATTCAAACAAAATAATGGTGTGAGTGGAAGTTAAACCTTTGACCTCCCACCACACTTTGTTCTTATAAAAATAACCCCACTAACTAGCCTATAAGCACTTCATGAGCTAAAATATACTATTTAATATTTTAAAGAGTTTAATCATTGAAATTTTTGATATTGAAGTCTTTTAGACTCATTTTGAGGTTGTGGGTAGTGTGTGAAGTAACTTCAATGACATGGGTAGCCTATAAGGTTGTGTGGATGGTGCCTTTGACTAGATGTGTTTGAATAAATGTAGGTTTGAAAAAACACCAAGAGCAATGCATTTGGTCTTCAATGGCTTGTCATAACAGATTCTAAGGCATTTTAGAAGACTATAAAAATAGTTATAGGGCGTGAGGGGACTATAGAAAACTTTACAGGCTATGGAAGGTTGGAAATCCTTTTTTTAGGCTATGGAAGACTATTTCAAGGGCATGTGAAGAGCTTTAGTATCCCATAGGATATAGGATACCATTAATGATAGCTATTTCATGTTGAACTTCACCCAAACTAGGATGTGATAAGTTCGTAAGATGGTAATCTAGGTTGTGTAAGCTTCAAAAATAATCTTGAATCCTCTTAAAACACCAATAACTTGACCAATGTTTCTTGAGGCATTTTGGAGAGCTTTATGACCATGCTAGGGCTGTCATTCTACTTTTATTCTTCATGAGGTCACTATTTGGATTAGTGGGCCGCTTCTATAGAATGGACAACGTAGGTCTCTTTGTCTTAGACATAATCCTCCCTACCATGTTAGAATACAATCTGACCTACACCATCCATGCAAGCTATTTTTTATTATCAAAAAATACACAAATATATTAAGTGATTATCAAAAAATATGATTTTTAAAATTACACAGTCAATATGATTAAAAAACAATCTATTTTCCAAAGGGGATATGAAGAAGGAAGCCATGGATATTTAGATTTGAGCCATGTACCTTTGAGCATATCAAATGTTTAATCCAATATGAATCAAACAAAATATGATATTGATTAAGCCTTCAAATAAGAGATATTTTTTATCAAATTTTTTGATTTAGATCATATTATAGAATAGAATTTAAAATATACTCATGATTTCAAACAAAAAAATAAAATGATGTTCATTTACCAGTCCTAAAGCTTTGATACCATGTTAAAATTGTCTACATATGAGATGTCCAAGATTGAATACTAGAAGATTGAACACATGACTTTATTGACATAAGAAATCACAATGAGAGTAATAATTACAATATCATGTATTAGTGAAGAAGGTTATTATATAAAGATTAAAAAAATCTTGTTGGCACACACCCAAGATCAAAATCTTAATAGGATCTTTGGCACAATAATAGATGGCCTGCAAGCTAAACAACCTACTAAACTCTACACTAGACAAATTGTTATGCTATAATACTCCAAAAAATTAACTATGAATATCTTGGAGGAGAGTTCCTTTTATAGGCAAAGAAGAGATATTAATCTACATCCATTTGGTAATGAAAACATACTCAATTTCCAAGTGAATAGTAAACCTATGTGCAGCATGTCAAGCTCAACATTTCAACATCCATTACCAAATGAATAGTGCAACCATGTTGACTATAAATAAACATGTGCATGTGCAAATAATGACCTCATTATTACACCTAATTGACCTAATTATTCTAATGAAGTAAGCTTAATATATATGTGTAGGAAAACCATATAATAGATAAAAAACCATGGCCAACCTAGTCCTGGATACATAAAATTTATGTGGTTCATTAGGCATTGCACACATGCTTAAAATTTTATCATCAAGGAATATTTTAAACATGTCCAATAAATCCTAGTCCCTTAAAACAATATGCAATGTTCCAAAAAATAGACAATCCTAAACCATAACACTCTAAATATGAGTTTAAAATTGACACACTAGTAGAAGATGCTAATCAAAATAATCTATCTAAGGTACCTAAGAAATGGTTCTCATGTTTACTTGATTCCCCAACTTCATTAATCTAATGGTTGCTAGAGTTACAACTTATATATGTCCCTCATCCTATTGAGTTTGATATGATTTAAAATCTACACAGAGTATATGATGTGAATGATTATTGTGATTATCACCAAGAACTAGGCCATTTTATGAACCATTGCTTTACCATGAAAAACAAGATCCAAGAACTTATTAATGACCAAAATATTACATTTGAATGTCTTCTAAAGGAATTAGATTCAAAATAGCCTAAAATGCATCCCTGTCAACAAGATTTAATTATTAAATTATACATGGGTGGTGCTTACTCTTGCCATAACCATATTGATCCTACATAAACAAAAACCATTTACCATATAAATCATTTTTAACAACTTGGTTTTTATCTACAAGACTTTAAAGATAATCTTAGTTTGAAAGATTCCTTGGGAAACATACCAATACCAATTGCTTGTGGTCCTAAAGTAATTCAAACATGGGTTTGGGTTATGCCTATCACATATCCATATGAATATACACTAGTAACTCTTTGGATATACAAAATAGAAGAAAAAATTAATCCAAATCAGTAAGGTATTTCTTTTCCTCACAAAGGAAAATTAATATATATTTCAAATGATAACATTACTTATTATAATATGCATGAAAAAAGTGAGGAGGAACATGCTATGTACGTTTTAAACCTAACCAATTATGATTCAAACAATGTAAAATACCCAAATTAAGGTTATACAGTTTACATTGGGGATATATATATATATATATATATATATATATATATATATATATATATATATATATATATATATATATATATATATATATATATATATGACCATCCATTAGATGGGATCATAGGATGATCTTTCCTCTTTAAAATTCTCAAAATACCAAAAAAATTAAAATAATACAAAAATTCAAAACACACTTTTGGAACTTACATATTCTATTATATCCTTGTCACCTATGTGTTAATTATATGTTTATGGATGGCATATTTAGTTACTCCAACATACACATATATGTCACACTTATACTCAAGTGTGATATAGGGATACACAAATACATGATATATTATTATTGTGGATGTTGGGATTTCCCTCTACTCATGTAATATGGAGATTGGGGGAATCCACTTATTTGATCTTGATACACATAAATTAAATGATTTGATGATCACTCTACATTATCATTTTTGAGCTTACATATGTATTTACACATGCCTTTATCCATGATTATATCTTACACATGATACTTGATATGTTATACACATGACATATTTTACTAACACATTTGATCCATAGGATACTATGGCATGTTTATGTTGGTTGCTTATGCTTTAATTTATGCACTTCTTTGAGTTTCTTGCCTTATTGTACTCCTTATTTAAGTATTTGAATATGTTCCTTTTATTGCAACCCCCATGCCTATGTATGATTTCATTGACATTTACATAAGTCATTTTTTATTGTATGGGAATTTCAATATGTCATCCTTACCTTATATGAAAAATTTACTAAGTCATGTCCCTTTGATTGTTCTACATTTGAACATTGACCTTGTTTGTGGTCTCCTTGGACCATTGCCTTTTGAATTGATATTGAGTTCTCTTGTGTGTGTGCTTGTTTTCTTGTTGAGATTATATTATTATTATATACAAATTGTCATGATATTTATCCTGCATATTATACCTACATATGATCACATTGCTTCTATGCACTTTAATGCTACATCTACCTAGACATGTTCCTTCCATATGCTACATGGTTACATCCATAGATTATAGATTTGTCTTATCCTTTTAAAGTGAGGTAACTACTAGTTCCTATCTTTCCATTGCCTCAAAATGGGGGCATATTAGGTAGGGTATGTCATAGAGGCATGTTTTACAAACTTGGCACAAATTTTTAGATTCAATGGGGGCATGTCATATGGGCATGGCTTCCACACATTCAAAATTCTTAGATTTAATAGGGGCATGCTTTGGAAACATGTTCACCACACCTATTTAATATTCAACATCTCCAATTTATAGTGGGTGCATGTTTTGGAAACATGTTCTCCACATTGGCACTTATATCAATTTTTATATTTCTTCATACATAGTGAGGGCATGCTTTTAAATAATTTTATCCACACTTATATAGTTATCCAAATTGGCCAAAGCACATAGTTATAATATTCAGATTCATAGTTGTGACATAATTATATACATTGATACTATTGTTATACATAATTCCACCATGATATATATCTATGGTGCATATCCTATGAAACATGTGCCTAATCTTAAATTAGGTTTAGTTTTAAAACTCTTTCATGAACTATTATAATATGATAGACTTTTTCATACCAATACTCAATGGATTTTTATAGACTTTATTAAGCCAATCTACTGCAATAGTTGGTTTATCTTTTGATATAATTGAGGTGATGAAATCCCTCAATATTTCAAATTTTTTAGGCTAGACTTGGTCATCCATCATCACTATATTATAAGTATCATTAGGTTTCATGATTGATCTAATCTCAACCATTAGGTGATAACTCACTATCAATCCAAACTTGAGTGCATGTGCATTCCAATATCTCTCTTTATATATCACCTTGGATATCAGTTTTGGATCCTTACAATGATACATATTTTTAAAAACAACCTGCGAATAGGGAGGGTAGTTATATTGACACACATATGTAATCCTAAACCTTTCTCTTTAAATTTTAATCTATTTCAAGGACTTTCAACAAATATTATATGCATTGATTTTATATTGTAACATGATCTTGGTTACAGGTTAGTCACAATCAAAGCACTCAAGTTGGGAACCCATAAATACAAGGTGTGTATACACACCCAAGTATGCATTACTTTCATTTAAACTAGTAATTTCATTACTAGATTAAAGCAAGGAAAAATGTAGATGATATTTTATGATTATATAGTACCTCAGTCTTGTTTACTTGGAAAAATTAAACCTTGGTTTTTCCTCTCAATTATATACATTTCCCACTTTTTCAAGTTTTGCATATGATCTATCTTTCTTCCGATTATCCTATATCTCTTAGTTTGACCAATCTTATGTTGATGACATAGGCTATTTATCTTGCCTAGATTGCTTAAAATATACTTCTCCTCCATCTCTGTAAGTTTTAAACCTTTACCCATTTTTCTTCTCCCAAGCCACTCATGTCTAAGATAAATAGTAGCATCAACCTTATTGTCTTATCTTAGAACAAGTGTTAAGTTCCCAAAATTCATCCAATTTGTAAGGGAAGGTGTAGGATAATGGGGGATAAAAGTGGGGTATAAAGTGACACTTTTTTCT
Source organism: Torreya grandis (assembly GCA_037957365.1). NCBI lineage: Eukaryota > Viridiplantae > Streptophyta > Pinopsida > Cupressales > Taxaceae > Torreya > Torreya grandis. The sequence continues at coordinate 353,570 of JARHVA010004909.1, read as the reverse complement.
TAAAATTATAGTAGTTGAACTTGGATAGAATGTTAGAGACACTTGAAAAATTAATTTAACAATGATGTAAGAATATGAATTGTGTAATTTTTAATTTAGTTTATATATATATATATATATATATATATATATATATATATATATATATATATTTCAAATAGCCAAAAGATAAAAGTGTGCCAAAATGATGCATTTATGATAATGGCTTGACCCTTTTTTATGCAAATATAAAGAGACTGCATATGTACAGACACACATTTTTTGAGTAAATGAATGAATTGATGTATGAAATTTTGTATATGCATAGATGAAATGTTGAAGATTGGTCGAGATAATTTTTATTATTTTTAAAATAATTTTACAAGTTAAAACCATTGGAAATTTGGAACTGCAAGTGTATGAACACAAATTTTTGACATTAACTTTATGAAAATCAACTTTTTTAACATATCATAACCAAATATACATATATTGGTCAAGTATAAATTTTATAAAACTTTGATTAATTATCAAAAAATTATAAAATTATTTGCAATGATATTTTTATAATCCATAATGAGGTATATTTTGTATAAATCAAGGTAATAATTATAAAAAATAGTTTAATATTAAAAAATTATGTATTAAAAAACTATGTATTCCCCTCTACAATCCCATATAATTTTTATTAAATAATAAAAATTTCCTAATTAGATGTGATAATAAAGGTGAAAAAGACTCCTAAATTTCCTAAAAATAATGCATTCTAATCTATGTCTAATTGCAGGCTACGTTCAAACCTCCCCAAGCCTGTGCCCAAAACAATTTTAGAGGGAAAATGTAAAAGACAAAGGTTGAAATGTTGAAAGAGCATACCCCCTTTGCAAGACCAAAAAATCATTAAATGTTTTTGTGTATTCTGATCCATGCCTTAAAATAGGGCATGTGTACTTTATGAAAAAGCATACACCCTTTATTTTTCACAAATTTCTCTTGTTTTCCAATGAATTTCACTCATTCATTTTGCATTTTACAAAATTCAAACTATTTTTTTATGCTAAAAATTTGAATATTCTTCAAATTATTCATTTACTTTGTCTCTATTACTATAAATTCATTGATTTATACTATATACATGGACTTATTTAAATAAATACAAATAATGGGGTTGATTCATCATCATAAAAAACCAATTAAAGAGCTAAAAAATGATGAAATTAAAGTGAAGAGAGAAAAATAAAGAAAAAAGATAAGTAGATTGGAGAGCATCCATAAGAGATTTTGGGCAAGGTGAAGGTACTTCCTCTACACTAGGTAATATTTCAAATGAAATTAACATGCCCAATTCCATAGAATTTAATTTAGATGTTTCTTCAAATGAGATAAGATAAAATAATCAATCATTGTTGAATGATAAAATTCAAAATGTAGAACATCTAATTAATGAATTTATATTAAGTGATGAAACATATGAGAAAACATAATATAATGAAACATCCATCCATAATAATTTTTTTGAGGATGGTGATAATCAACATCAAGTAATGACCCAAATTCATATTTCTCTTAATTAAGAGTAATTCAATTCACATGTAGGGTCTAATGTAGATAGTTAACCCTTTACTATCCTTGCTATGGTTGAAGTGGTAACACTACCCACTTTAATACAAAATATAAATAATTTACCCACACCTCCAAGGATAATAATATGAACTTAAATTAATTTGGTTGAAATAGATGAGAAAAAAATAGAACCTATGGAAGTTAAAATTTCAAAAATATCTATTCAATGTGATACTCAACGTGTACAGGACTATGCATTTAAGAATGAAATTCATATAAAACTATGTCAACTATTTTTTTTAGTTAATTAAAATGTAAAAAATTCTCCTTTTTATGCATAATTTAGGTTTAATAACATCCACCATGGAGGGAGAAATAATGTAATATTAAAGAATCTATTTAATGCATTTAAGGTAATAAGCAATAAATGATGGAAAAGATAGTATTGTGGCAAGATGAGTAATAATGGAATCTATACTGAGTAATAAACATTTAAATCTTGAATTCTTAGTGGAATAATTAAATCCTTGAACTTGAATATAAAAACTCTAATAAATTCCATAAAAATAACAAGGCTTGATGACCCTTCACTCACAAATTGTTGAGTGTTTAGTGGTAGACCCCCATGCAAAGATAAGGTATTAGTTGAAGGAACAAGACATTTGATTAAATTTTTTTGTCATAACAACACAAGGGTGTCATCTAATTTAAAATATGTTATTCAAATTAGAAAAGGTTCATAAAGTCATGAGCCACATGCAAAACATTTATTAGACATGACGTAAACAAAATCTTATAAAAAGTTTATTGAAAATTTTAATGGCCAATTGATAATTAGCCAAAGGTCATTTAAGATGTGCAAGCCTTTCTATGTTAAAATGAAATAAGCATGCACCACATGTTGTTGTAGGTTACATGTTGAATTAACTATGCATTTTGATATTTTTTGTCATATACATTGTACTTTACATACTAACATAATTATGTAGGAATGTATGGTATCTTCCTCACTTAAGACATCAAGAGAATTAATCCAATGTATTTTCTATCAAAGACTTGAGGGATGGTTTTTTTTCACCAATCAATGTTTAGATATAACATGTAACAATTTTTGTGGTTTATCAAATTTTATGAATTATATACATGAATAAATTTCACTCTAATTTGGAAAACTAGTTGGTTATAAGAAGTACAAATCTATAATGTATGTGTTAAAAAATGGAAAAGAGTCATCAAGATGTGAGTTGGTTACAACCAATTTTTTGTATATGATTTCATGTTTGAATTCAATAAGAATATTGTCTACCAATATTAAAGAGACATACATAAATCAAAATAGTTAGATAATCAATTAAATATATGCAAGAACAACTTCCCAATTGGCATCATTATTTTGGTGGTGGACTTTGTTGATAACTACATATTACAACCATATAATGAGGTAAAATTCTAATACTATAATTAAATTCAAGTTATAATTTTAATTTATATTACATTTAGACATGTACTTGATAACACAAATGATAACATAAATATTTTGAGGGAGTACCCATTTTATATGAGTGATGATAGATCACATTATCTAGAGTTTGTCTAGGGGTTTTTTGAGATTTTTTATATAAATATGAATTCAAGATAAATCATGTTTGATACACACTAAATTTTGTTAGATAATTGTATAAGGTAGTTTAATAATTCTTGAATGTTTTACTAGTTAAGTAGAATACATAAGAAGAATGGTGTTCAATAGTTTTGGAGCTTCTTTGATGCTAGGCATGACAAAGGGAACATGATGTTGTAGGGTCATGTCTAAAAAGAACTCTTAAAAAAGAGTAGGGAAAACACAAATATGGTGCTAATTTGGTTGATATTATAAGTATTTTGACTTATTACAATGAATTTTTTTGTCATGGATCGAATAAATATTCTCATGTGCAAAGATTATTTTATTTAATAGAGGAACAACACAAATAATTATATGAATATTGTTGTAAAATATCTAGATCTAGTGTTTTCCACTCCATTCAAAGCTCAAGTTAAATTTCATGAACTATTTATACTAGGGATATGACATGTTTTTTATTATCCATGTATGAAATTTAATTGGAATGAATGTGAGCCAAAATAATGGGTTGACTAATGGTATTGTAGACCCATAACACCTATAGAGAGTAGTCATTCACTCTAACAATTGATAGATCATGAAATGGATGTTGGATAATTGTAAATTATGTCATAGATATGTCCAAGTGAGTGGATGAAGTATCTTGTTATCCTAAGTGACAATGACAAAGTGTGTAATGTGTTTATCCTAGTATGCTTGAAGTATGCTTGGTTGATATTCAATTTTTGCATGGTTAGAGATGTTTAGGAATGAGAATGGTGATTTGAATATGTGTAATGGATCCCATAAGATATCTTATATGATTTGAGTGCTTGTCTTCATAAGTGAAATTCTTCTAGTACTCCATACTTTTCATCTAGACATTTTGGGTCCTATGGTAAAAAATTTGAGTAGGCAGTTTGATGATGTCACCATTGCCACATATGGATGAGTCAAGCGGAGTTTGTCATATTGTTGTGATCACATTAATCCCTAGTTTATTTTCACTAAATTTTATATCATTCACTAAAATGCGTTAAAAGATATACAAGGGCAAATTTGGGCTACTAGGTAGTTTGACAATGTTTTACCATACTTATCCAAATTTACATGAGGCAAGAAAGAGCTAAGTAAGTAGTTTGGTGATGGCATATATTTCATGTGTAGACATTTCAAGAGAAATTTATCATATGGGTTTGTTTAGTTTTATAACTAGTTGATTTACACTAAAGTTTAGATCATGCACTGAAGTGTGTCAAAAGATATGGATGTGCAAAGTTGGCCTTCTAGGTAATTCTTGACATTTTTGGTTCTATGGTAGAAAAATCTATGTGAGAAGATTAATGGTGTTACATATCACACATGTGAAGGTTTTAAGATCAATTTTATACATGGTTAGATTCTCTTATGAGAGATGATCTTATGGTCTAAATTTGAGAGCATGTAAGTGAGCCAAGTAACAGATATAACTGTGAAAATTTGGACTTCTAGGTAGATTGCAATGGTTCCCATACTTAGTCATTTTTGCACAAGTTAAAGTTTGAGAAAAATTGATGGAGTGCATTGATACAAGATGATAAGATGCATCGAGATGGTGCTAAGTGTTTGATATTTAATATTGATCAGAGATAAATATTGAGCTTCTTCCAAGGATCAATGGTGAACATTAAAATAAAGAGGTCAAAATGATAGTTGTCTAGCATTTTTAAAGTAAAGATTAATCCAAAGAGATCGATGGTGTGCATTAAGTCAATGTTTTTAGATTGTATGAGATGAGGTTAATTGTTTGAAGTTTAACATTTAAGAATTGGTGAACTATGTATTAAAGTTTGAAGAAGATTGAAATTACACATTTAATCTAAAGATGCATGGACATGAGGTTTGATCATATTGTCTAAATTTTAACTGTGACTATTTGAGTTAAAATATTTGAATTTAATGAAGGAATGACTAGTGTTTTATTTTTGATCTAGGTAGAATTTGATATTGTAGTAAAAATCAAATTTATAGATGACTCCAAGATGCATATAGAAATATAGATTTTAAGAACTAAAATTTTGTATAGTCATAGTTATGAAGGTTCAAAGTTAATTGTGTGTTTAACTGTGTCCTGCAAATGACCCCAAAAGGATGTTCGATATTATTTTATTTTTGTTTGGATGTCTCATGATGAATTAGCTAATGAATCATGTTATAGACTCCATGAGAACCATATGTGTGCATTATAAAGGTTTGACCAATCATATGCAACATGAATAAAGGTTTAGAAGTTAATTCTCTATTTGTTCATGGTGACTGTGTGCATAGAGTGTTATTTGAGCAAATTATGCTTTATCATAAGTGTGTTTTGGTAAATATCATCATTTAAGGATGTCAAAGGGGTTATGTGGAATTTTTATATGCATTTATAAGTGCTTATATGTTCTTAGTTTGATCGAATAAGTGTCAAAGAGGTGAATGGGTCATCATAGGACCTAAAAGGTGACTTAGGCTTATTTGAAAGAAAGTTATGCTTAAGTGTGACCCATGTTAGATGCCTTAAGGGTGAAGGCATGTATTGTGGCCAACATGGAAATATTATGGACTTGATCATGTATGAATTATCTATATATAGTGTAACCAAGTATTATGGTTTCTTGACTCATGAAGATTTGTGAGACTTGTAAGAGGCTTGTGTGTGTATATGGTGGAGTGAAGGAGAGGTAGAGTTTAAAGTAGATGAGTTGATGAGAAAATTATATTTAGGACTATGTGTATGACCTATGGGTCATGTTTGTAATGTTATAATAGTGATATTATAGTTTGAAGATGAGATAAGAGGTTTAAGGTGATCCAAATGGTGGCTTTGGATGTATTGAGCATGCAAAGTTGAAGAGATCTACTATACTTTGTATCTCCATTAGATTGGTAAAAAATTAGTGTCCAAGAGATGTGTTATTCTTAGGTGTTATTTTGGTAGCTCAACATCTAGGGGGTTGTAGCCTCCTTCCAAGGTGAAAGTTGCTAAATGTCTAGTTGTTGTGGCTACTCAGCTAGACATGTGTGGCAGTACCTTGTGGGATTATAGTCTTACTAAATAAGGGATGGTATTTATTTCATAGGTTGACACTGGTCTAAATTGGTTATTTTTTATATGATAGTAATCTAATTGTAAGTTATAGTGGTTTTTTTCCCCAAAAGGGTTTCCCATATATATCATGTGTTATGTGATTGATCTCACATTGTCTCTCTTACTTATTGATATGAATGATGTGTATGATTCATGATTGCTTATGGTAAATGATTAAGAATTTGAAATGATTGAAATTGAAGTTTAATTTTCTAGGCTCAGTAATTCAGCCCCTCCTTTTAGTGATTGTACCTCTAAAAATTGGTATCAGAGCTAGGTCTTTTGGTAAAAGCTTGATAGCTTAAAGGTGATCTAAGGTACAATATGGTTAGTCATAAAGGAGGTTTCTCTATTAATAAATCACCAATGTTCAATATATATAATTATGATTTTTAGAGTGCAAGGATGAGGACATAAATTATGTCTCTAGGGTTTGATGTATGGTAATCTTGTTGGGGGATCAAACCAACAATAGATTACACTTGTGAAAGCAATAAACGTAGAAATAAATCAGATAGATAAGTAACTGAAATGATAAATATCATAGAACAAGATATACAAGAAAACACCCTGAAAACTTGTATTGAAACTCTTTACAATAGGAATACAATTTGAAGAAACTTCGTTCTTCCACACCTCTCTCAGATGCACACAAGATCTCTCACTAGATCTCTATTCCTCAAGAGCTCACTCTCAAGTACACTCAAATCCAACAACCTGGATTGATGCAACTCTGTACTGTCCTTCAAACATTCACAATGTTCTACTCTTACAGTTCTACACTCAACACTTACAATCTACTATTCTAAGCTAAGAAGATCTTCCTACATATAGAAATAGGAAACTTGAGCATGCTCTTACAACAAACAGTTAAGCCTCTTGAACAAGGGCTCTATAAATAATATTGCTAATAATAGAGACGCAAGCTTGAGTCCACGACTCAAACTTATCATGCAAACACTCGCTGCTGTCCACGAAAATAGATTTCTGGACACGCAGGTAACCGACATCGGTTCCTGCCTGTTCGCCTGTGACCGTCGCTGGCTGACCTTACTGCCGACGTCGGCGCCTCTGCAATTGCTACTAACCGACGTCGATCACTCCTGACCGATGCCGGCGTCTGTGTAGACCCGAACCTGTTTAAGTATGCTCCTTGGTGAAGCTTTTAGCTCCACACCCTAACAATCTCCCACTTGGAGATAAACCAGCTGCACCAACCTTTACAGCATCATCTTCTAGCTCCTCCATCTTCAACTCAATCATGAAGACCAATAGAAGTTGAATGCAAGTTCAACTTCTCCTTAGTAACCAGCTTTGTTAGCATATCAGCAGGATTCTTGTCTGTATGGATTTTCTCCAGCTCCAACTCACCATCCTCCAATACCTGCCGTATGAAGTGGTACCTTAGCTATATGTGCTTGGTTCTAGAGTGAAAGGCCGAGTTCTTGGCCAAATGGATTGCACTCTGACTGTCACTGTACAATCTGCAACTCCCATGCTCCCTTCCAAGCTCTTCCATGAACTGTGTCATCCATATCATCTCCTTGCTAGCTTCTGTAGCTGCAATATACTCTGCTTCTGTAGTTGACAAGGTTACAACCTTCTGCAACTTAGATATCCAACTAACCGTTGTTCCACCTACAGTAAAAACATAACCTGTAGTGCTCCTCCTGCCATCCAAATCCCCTGCCATATCTGAATCTACATAGCCATGTAGAGAAGTATCTGAACCTCCATAGCATAAATGCTTGCTGCTGGTTCCTCTCAGATATCTAAGGATCCATTGAACCGCTTTCCAATGCTCCTTACCTAGATTGGCCATATACTTACTTACTACTCCCACTACTTGGGCAATATCTGGTCTAGTACACACCATTGCATACATCAAACTCCCTACTGCAGAAGAATATGGAACCATACTCATGTACTCTACCTCATCATGTGAATTGGGACATTGTTCTTTGCTTAGCTTAAAATGTCCAGCCATAGGTGTACTTACCGGTTTTGCATCCTGCATATTAAACCTCTCCAACACCTTATTCACATAATCTTCTTGAGACAATATCAACCTGTGATTTTTCCTGTCTCTCCTAATGCTCATGCCAAGGATCTTCTTCGCTGCTCCCAAATCCTTCATAGCAAACGTTTGAGCTAACTTCTCCTTAAGCTCAGAGATATCCTGCATGTGAGACCCTGCGACCAGCATGTCATCTACATACAACAATAGAATAATATATCTACCGTTATCAAATCTCTTGAAATACACACAATGGTTTGATTGACACCTACTGTAGCCATGCTCAGTCATAAACCTGTCAAATTTCAAGTACCATTGCCTTGGAGCTTGCTTGAGGCCATACAAGCTTTTCTTTAACCTGCACACAAACTTCTCCTTACCCTTGACCTCGAAACCTTCTGGCTGTTCCATATAAATTTCCTCATCCAAATCTCCATGAAGAAACGCTGTCTTAACATCTAGCTGCTCGAGATGCAAATCCTCAAAAGTAACCAAAGATAGTACAACCCTTATAGAAGTCATTTTAACAATCGGAGAAAAAATTTCACCAAAGTCAATACCTGGCTTTTGTGCAAATCCTTTTACCACTAATCTGGTCTTATATCGCATCTGTCCATCCTCACTTTCCTTCAACTTGTAGGTCCATCTATTCTTCAGTGTTCTCTTACCAGCTGGCAATTCAACCAAATCCCATGTTTGGTTCTCTCTTAAGGACTCCATCTCCTCAACCATGCCACGCTCCCACTTACTCCTGGACTCCACCTGTAATGCTTCTTCAAAACTCTCTGGTTCTCCACCATCAGTTAGCAATAAATAATATAAGGAAGGAGAATATCTAATTGGAGGCTTACTTACCCTTTCAGACCTCCTGGTGGGTGTCTTGGACTTGTTTTCAACAATCTGTCCACCCAAATTTTCTGACAGTGACCGATCTCGGCCACCTGTAGACCTGTCACTCGCCGTCGTCGATTCTGCCTGACCGACCTCGATGCCTGGTCTGCCGACGTCGGTCTCTGTATGACCGACATCGGTTTCTGTACTGCCGATGCCGGTTCCAACCCTGCCGACGTCGGTCTCTGTGTTTTCTTGCAAGTGATTATTTCTTTTTCCCGCGAGCTCATTTTAGACCATAACTTTGTCCAATTCACTATTGCTCTGCCCAGATTGATCCAGCTTCCTTATCTGATCATTGTACATCACTCTTTCATTGAAAACAACATCACGGCTCCTGATTACCTTGTTAGTTCCTAGATTCCAAAATCTGAAACCAAAATCATCTGAGCCATAGCCTATAAACGTGCACCTCATAGACTTAGGATCAAGCTTCTTTCTATTTTCCTTATCTATATGCACAAAGGATTCACTGCCAAAAACTGAGATATGAGAGATCTACCTTTTTACCTGTCCATGCCTCTTCTAGAATTCCACCATCCAGAGCTGTAGAGGGTCCTCTGTTAATCAGGTACACTGCGGTGTCCACTGCTTCTGCCCAAAACTCTAGGGGCAACCCTGCATGCAATCTCATACATCTTGCACGCTCCATGATAGTTCTGTTCATCCTTTCAGCAATACCATTCTGCTGAGGTGTCCTTGGAACCGTTCTTTGCCTACGGATTCCTTGTGTATAACAATACAATTTGAACTTAAGACTGCAGAACTCACCGCCATTATCAGATCTCAGGCACTTTAACTTTCTCCCTGTTTCATTCTCAACCATAGCCTTCCAAAACTTAAAAGTCTCAAAAACATCAGATTTCTTTTTAATACAGTAGATCCATACCTTTCTTGTGGCGTCATCTATGAATGTAACATAGTACCGTGATCCGCCAATAGAGGCTACCTGAGCCGGTCCCCACATGTCTGTGTGAACAAGCTGCAACTTCTGCCTTTTCTTAGTAGACCCAGTCTTGAGAAAACTAACCCTTTTCTATTTTCCAAATACATAATGCTCACAAAACTCTAGATCCATACTTTTCAAATCTGAAAGCATACCTTTAGACTTAAGTATTGACATCCCCTTCTCACTCATGTGGCCAAGCCTTGAGTGCCACAATTTACAATCCACACCTGAAGTAGATAAAACTGAAGGAGATTTGTTAGTAACACAATTACACAAATAGAGAGTACCTGCTCTCTTACCTCTGGCCATAACTAGTGCACCCTTGGTCACCTTCCAAGAATCTGCTGTGAGAGTTACTGTACAACCCTCATCACCTAGCTTACCTGTAGAAATCAAATTTCTCTTCAAACTAGGAACATGCATCACTTCTCTCAACACCCATGTGTTGCCATTCTGCATCTTCAGCTGCACATTACCTTTGCCAGTAATCTTACAAGGCTCATCATCCCCTAAGTACACTATTCCAAAATCTCCATGGATATAGTCCCTGAAATACTCTCTGTTAGGGGTAGCATGGAAAGATGCACCAGAATCTAATACCCAAGATTCTATGTTATTATGCAAAGAGAAAATTAAAGCATCCTGTGCAATACCTGCAACCTTGGCTTCTTCCTTTCCTTCGTGCTGGTTGTCCTCCTTAGGCTTTGACCAACAATCTCTGCTTATGTGCCCCATCTTTCCACAGTTCCAGCATTGTGGCTTCCTACCATTCCTGGATTTGGATCTTCCTCTCACCTTAGACTTAGATCTTGATCTCCTCTTGCTCTTTTCTTTTTGCCTTCCCCTGCTCTCAAAATTTAAAGCGTTCCCAGATGTCTCTTCTGTGCTTTTCCTATGTATTTCCTCATTCAAGATAACACTAACCACATCCTCTACTTTCAAAATATTTGATGCAGATGCAGTATTAGAAACTGCCATTACTAATCCATGCTAGCTTTCAGGCAAAGAACATAATATCAAAAGAGCTTTTATTTCATCTTCAAATACAATATTGACAGAACTTAACTGATTAACAATTCCATTGAAATCATTCAGATGAGTAGAAACAGATCCACCTTCATTCATATGCAAATTAAATAATTGCTTCATAAGATATACCTTATTTGAAGCTGAGGGTTTTTCATACATATTTGCTAACGTGGTCATCAACTCTACCGTTGTTTTTGCCTGTGACAAATTAGATATCACAGTGGAGGCCAAACTCAGTCTTATAGACCCAAGAGCCTTTCTGTCAAGAACTTCCCATTCTTCATCCTCCATGTCCTTGGGCTTCTTTGCTATCCCACCTAACGGTAAGTAGAGATCTTTCTGATACAAATAGTCCTCTATCTGCATTCTCCAATGTTGGTAGTTCTTGCCATTAAACTTTTCCATTCTCAGCTTACTTTCTTCTGCCATTGCTTCTCCCACTCAAACAGAAATTCCTGCAGAAACCCTGTGAGCAACCTGTAATCTGTAACCTGTAACCTGTAACCAAGGCTCTGATACCACTTGTTGGGGGATCAAACCAATAATAGATTACACTTGTGAAAGCAATAAATGCAAAAATAAATCAGATAGATAAGTAACTGAAATGATAAATAGCATAGAACAAGATATACAAGAAAATACCCTGAAAACTTGTATTGAAACTCTTTACAATAGGAATACAATTTGAAGAAACTTCATTCTTCCACACCTCTCTCAGATGCACACAAGATCTCTCACTAGATCTCTATTCCTCAAGAGCTCACTCTCAAGTACACTCAAATCCAACAACCTGGATTGATGCAACTCTGTACTGTCCTTCAAACATTCACAATGTTCTACTCTTACAGTTCTACACTCAACACTTACAATCTACTATTCTAAGCTAAGAAGATCTTCCTACATATAGAAATAGGAAACTTGAGCATGCTCTTACAACAAACAATTAAGCCTCTTGAACAAGGGCTCTATAAATAACATTGCTAATAATAGAGATGCAAGCTTGAGTCCACGACTCAAACTTATCATGTAAACACTCGCTGCTGTCCATGGAAATAGATTTCTGGACACGCAGGTAACCGACGTCGGTTCCTGCCTGTTCGCCTGTGACCGTCGCCAGCCGACCTTACTGTCGACGTCGGTGCCTCTGCAACTGCTACTAACCGACGTCGGTCGCTCCTGACCGACGCCGGCGTCTGTGTAGACCCGAACCTGTTTAAGTATGCTCCTTGGTGAAGCTTTTAGCTCCACACCCTAACAAATCTATTGTGGATGGTTATGTTGTTCCTACTACTCCTCCATCTAGTGTTACAAATAAGAAGTTGTTTGAGAATAACTCTAAGGAAATGAATTCCATCACTTGTGGTCTTATAGATACTGATTTCATCAAGGTAATCCATTTTAAATATGTTAAAGAGATATGGGACAAATATAGATCATTTATGAAGGAGATTCAAAATTCAAGCTTGTTAAGTTGTAGACTCATATAAGGTAATTTTAAAGTCTCAAAATGAAGGAAAAATATTCTATGGCATACTTTGTATAGAGAGTTGATGAGACTATGAACATCATCATAGGTCTTGGAGAGAAACTTGAAGAGGCTACTATAGTTTAAAATTTGTTAAGGTCTTTATCTCACAATTTTAATCCAAAAGTATCTACCATAAAAAAGATTCATGATCTTACTCATTTGAAGATGGATCAATTGCATGACATCCTTAATGCCTATGAGATGAGAAAGAATGATGATATACCATCAAAGAAGGAAGCAACATTAAAAACATAAATGAAGACAAAGAATAAGTTCTAAGGTAAGAAACCCAAATTGGATGACATATCTAACATTGATAAGGATGAACTAATTACTTTGATTACTAGGAAATTGAACACAAGCTCAAGGAAGTATAAGGGTAAAATATCCTTCAAATGTTTCAACTATGGAGAGATATGACATTTTGATTGTAAATGACCTCATAAGAATGTGAATAATGATGATGAAGATCATGGTGAAGTCCAAGATGAAGATAAGAAGACATACATGAAGAAATGATTTAGAAAGTTTAACAATAAGATGCCCTTCAAAAATACAAAGATCATCTACACCAAAGAAGATTTTAGCTTATCAAATGAAAATGAAGACAATGAATCAAAATATGATCATGAAGATGATGGTCCTATTGAATATGAATCTCTATTCATGGACGAGGAAGGAAGTTTAGCACATAAAAAAGAGTCTACTTTGAGTGATTTAGATGATTATCAAGATGAGATGGACTATGAGACTAAATTGATAAGTTCTTGAAGAACTAAATATTGAGAAGAAGATCAATAAGAAGATAAAGTCTCAACTAAAATACTATGAGGAGAAATTCAATATATATAAGGCAAGAATGAATTAAGACACCAATGATCATAAAGATATGGTTAAGCATCTCAGTTGCCAATTAGAAAATCTATCTACAAGCCTGAAAGACAAATAAGATGAATGTTCACGGTATGTAATTGAAAATGAGTCATTGAAATATAAGTTAGAGAAGACATCTAGTGATGTAAAGTAATTTGTGAGATTGAAAAGAGCTCAAGTGATCTAGACAATATCCCGAGTGGTCAAAATCATGATAGTGATAGACCTAGTATTGGATATGAAGAAGAATAAAAGAATGTAACTCAAGACAAGATGAAGATCAATGTGAACTAGGATAATCATACTTTGAAGACAAATCATCAAACAAGGAATGAAGGTGTTGGAAAAATAAAGACAAATCAGATCAAAGAGCTAAATGCCATGAGGTATGCAAGATTCAATTATTACTATTACACATGTAATCAATTTGGTCATAAGAATAAAGAATGCAAGAGACCTATTAGAAATGAGTTTGCATGGAACTATGATGGGGGTGTTTAGTCAAAAGGTGTGAACAAAGTTAAGTTCTTCAACTATCTTGATGTGGGACAATTTGTAAACCATTGTTCATGTAATATTAAACAAGGTGAGTCCTCTTCAAAATGAAGAGGTTATTTTGTTTGTCATGACATTGGACACATTACAAGTTTTTGTCCAAATAAGGTAAGTTAAGATACATTTCTTGCAAAAGGTATAGTGTGATTCAAGTGTTAACAAAGAGGTCACATTACTAGATTCTATAAGCAAAGGTCTACAAGACATAATAGGTTTAATCAAGTTCCTATAGTGAAACAAAGAATACATGTTAGCTCTTGGAAGCCAAAGGTGACAAGTGTGAGTCACGATGAGTCTAAAAATCTAGGCAATCTTTTTTCTATAGTGGAGAAAGCTATAAAAGTTGAAAAGTGATAAGAAGTCTCATTTTCTACTCATATTATGAATTAAGAGACCAAGTTCAAGAAGAATACCGAGGTACTAGTTGAGGCTAGTTATAAGGTGAGTATAGATCCATGTGAGAATCCTACTATTACTGAGCATGTATCATGTAAAGATAATCAATTGCTAGTGCTTAGTGATGAGGTTCCTAACTTCAAGGTGGATTCTTTAGATGAAAAGATATGTCATGAATCCATGTAATCTCCATGTATTTTCAATCCAATCCTAGAATAAAATGATAATGTTATAGTGGTTGAGCATGTTGTTTATTTTAAGCCTAAGAAAAAGAAGAACTATAAGTATCAAATGACCAAGGAGAAGATGGAATATAAGGAGTTGTGGGCAACTCCTGGTTTCACACTATTTTAGGACATTATGAAGTAGGGTGTCTCTACCTATGCTTCTTAGGAGACATATTTCTTGTGGAGAAGCAAGTTTGTGTTATCAAGATCATAATTCCAATTAGAGAAGGTCTTTGGTTAAAGGGGAGTAACAAGATCATGAGCTTGTTTTAGAGATTTGTGAAGGAGTTATTATGTAGGGCCAAAATGGGTATTTCTAGATGGCATAATGAGATTTATGGAATGCCAAATATAGTTTTATTCTTAGAAAGGAATGTAAACTTCTTTGTGATGTCTTCTAGGTAGTTTTGTGTTTTATTGATCCTATTTGGGCCAGTTGAATATTTTTGAATGCTTTCAATTTTCTTAGTTTTGGCTTAAGGAAAAGTAGGCCTAAAATGAGTTATAGGAAGTCTATGTTACCAAAATTATGTAGGATCAAATTTTGGTCCAAAAATGTCTAATGATTATCTCTAGGTGTGTAATAAGTTTTAATGGAGGGAATTGACTAGAAGGAGGTTTGTTGACTATGTTTGTTTTAAGGTTTTAGGGTTTTGGGCTATGTTAGAAAAGTGGTTTACCTTATGAGTTGAGGTATAATGATTATTAATATATTTAATGAGACAAATGGGTTTTTAAATCAAGCTTCATATAGATTTGAAGGTTTTTGGATGTCAAGTTATTCAAGTTTTTATCAAGTTAGAGGCCCAATTGGTTAGTAGGTTTGTGAAGTAAGTATGTTGAAAAGTTGAGATAGGTGATGAAAATTGGTGTGATTAAGGGGGAAGATGAGAATGATCTAGATATGAATTTTCAAGTCTTGAAGGTGTGTCTACTAAAATTTGTGGGCTCTTCAAGTTCTAGGTAGGGCTATAAGGAGTCTAGACAGGCCTAGTAATGAAGATGTGATGTTTTTTTATCAATTTATCAAAAAAAGAAAGGCATTAGTTTTTCAATGAGATTTATTAGGTTTTTTTAGATCATGTGTCCTATTTGGTGAGTGGCATGAAGTTATTTTGGTGGTCCCTAAGGTGGCTTGAGAGAAGAGGCTAGTAAGCCTATATGGTGATTCTTCATGGTGTATGGAGATCTGAAGATGCTCAAGATGTGCAATGGCTAAAAAATATTAGAGGGAGTTCCTCTTAGATATTTCTTGTTGAGTTCCATTATATTTAAATGTTTTGTGCATTCTTTCTTCATCGGTTGTAGTGCTCGTTTGAAGAGAGTGTTTGCATGGAGTAAGAGGAGGTTGTCAAGGCAAAAAGAGGTAGGCTCAAGGTAAGGGAAAGTTTGTATCAAATTTTATAAAATGGTCCTATATTGTTGGTGGTTGTTTTAGGTCCTCAAGATTATATTGTGGCCACTTTATCATTGTGTCAAAGGGGGAGAAATTTCCTATTGTGAAAATGCTTGAAGAGAAGAGAAGGAAGGTGAGTTATATATTGCTATATGATGGTTGATTGACATCAGGGATGAAGGGGGACATTGTTGGATAATTTTCAATGATGTCATGTTGATGTCATAGATATGTCCAAGTGAGTGGATGAAGTATATTATTATTCTAAGTGATAATTACAAAGTGGGCAATGTGTTTATCCTAGTATGCTCAAAGTATGCTTGGTTGATCTTCAATTTTGGCATGGTTAGAGATGTTCAGGGATGATTATGGTGATTTGAGGATTTAAATTAGTCCCACAAGATATATTATATAATTTTAATAATTTTTTGTATAAGTGGAATTCATATGGTATTCCATAGTTTTCATTTAGACATTTTGGGTCCTATGGTAAAAAATCTGATTAGGCAGTTTGATGATGTCACCATTACCATGTATGGATGAGTCAGGGGGATTTGATCATATGGTTATGATGATATTATTCCATAGTTGATTTATACTAAATTTAATATCATGCACTAAAGTGCATAAAAATAGATGCAAGTGAAAAGTTGGGCTCCTAGGTAGTTTGACAGTGTTTTCCCATGCTTAACCAAATTTGCATGAGGTAAGAAAGAGTTGAGTAATTAGTTTGGTGATTCCATATCTTGCATATGTAGATGTTTTAGGATAATTTGATTATATATGTTTGTTTAATTTTGTGCCTATTTTATTTTCACTAAATTTTAGATCATACAGTGAAGCATGTCAAAAGATATGCATGTGCAAAATTGGCCTCCTAGGCAATTCTTGACATTGTTGGCTTTGTGGTATAAAAATCTAAGTGAGCAAAGTAATGGAATTATATCTCACACATTTGAAGGTTTTAGGAGTAGTTTGACACATGGTTGGATTCTCCTATGAGAGGAGATCTTATGGTCAAAATTTAAGAATATATGAGTGAGAAAGGTAAAAGATAAATTTAAGATTGTAATGGTTCCCATACTTAGTTTTACACAAGTTAAAGTTCAAGTAACATCAAAAAAGTGAATTTCTCTAAGATGATAGGATACAATGAGATGGTGCCAAGTGTTTGATGTTTAATGTTATGTAAAGATAAAGATCAAGCTTCTTTCAAGGATCAATGGTGAGTGAGTGTTCATATTGATCAAGATCAATGGTGTGTATTAAATTCAAGAGGTCAAAGTGACAGTTGTCTAGCATTGTTAAATCAAGGACTGATCCATAGAGATCAATGGTGTGCATTGAGTTAAAGTTTCTAGATTTCATGAGATTAGGTCAACTATTCAAAGTTTAAAATTTAGGCAATGGTACATTATGCATTGATGTTCAAATAATATAAAGAGTGTGCATTTAATCTAAATAATCAAGGATATGAGATGCGAGCATATTGTCTGAAGTTTAACTATGACCATTTGAATTTAAATATTTGAATTTAGTAAAAGAATGACTATTGTCTAGGTTTTGGGCCATACCTTTCAATCCAAGTAGAATTTTATAGTGTAGTAAAAATTAAATTTTTAGAGTACTCTGAGATGCATCTACAAATAGATATTTTAATATTTGAAAGTGTGTAAAATCAAAGTTATGAAAGTTCAAAGTTGACTATGTTTTTGACTATGTTCTGTAAATAACTTGAGAAGGATGTTAGAGCTTGTTTTGTTATTGTTTAGATGTATCATGATGAATTAGCTATTATATCATGTTTTAGACTCCATGAAGACTATATGTGCATTATGAATTTTTTTACCAATCGTATACAACATGAACAAAGGTTTAAAATTTGATTGTATATTTGTTCATAATGATTATGTGCACATAGTATTGTTTAAGCAAATTATGCTTTACCAAAAGTGTGTTTTGGTGAATGTGATAATTTGAGGATGTCAAATGGGTCATGTGTAATGGTTCCATTAATTTATACGTGGTTCTATGTTCTTAGTTTTCTCAAAGAAGTGCTAAAAAGGTGAATGGGTCAATATAGGACCTAAAAGGTGACTTAGGCTTATTTGAAAGAAAGTTGTGCAAAAGTATGACCCATGTTACATTCCATAAGGGTGAAGGAATGTATTGTGGCCAACATGTAAATATTATATAATTGATGATTTATTAATTCTCTCTATATATATAATGAAACCAAATATTATGGTTTCTTAACTTGTGAAAGATTTGTGAGACTTGTAAGAGGTGCGCGCGCACGCGTGTGTGTGTATGGAGTGAAGGAGAGGTAGAGTGCTTAGTGGATGAGTTGATGAGTAGAGAATATTTAGGAATATGTGTATTACCTATGGGTCATGTTTTTCATGTTAGAATAGTGCTCTTATAGGTTAAGGATGAGCGAAGAGGTCTAGGGTGATCTAAATGGTGGATTTGGATGCATTGAGTGTGTAGAGTTGAAAAGAGCTAATATACTTTGTATCTCCATCAAATTGTTAGGAAATTAATGTTCAAGAAATGTTTTATTCTTACATGTTGTTATGGTAGCTCAACATCTAGGGGGCTGTAACCTCCTTTCAAGGTGAAACTTACTAAAGGTCTAATTGTTGTCGCTGCGTAGCTAAACAAGTATAGTATACCTTGTGGGATTGTAGTCTCACAAAACAAGGGATGGTAGTTCTTGATCAATTATAAATAGTATAATTTGGTTCTTATTTCATAGGATAGTAGTCTAATTGTAGCTTCTAGTAGGTTTTATCACCCAAGAGGGTTTCCCACATATGTCATGTGTTATGTGATTGATCTCGCATTATCTCTCTTGTTCATTACTATGAATGATGTGTATGATTCATGAATGCTTATGGTTATTGATTAATAACTTGAAAGGATTGAAAATAAAGTTGGATTTTCTAGACTCATTGATTCATTTCCCCCCTTTTAGTGATTGTACCTATAATAATGGCATCATTAGTTGACTTTGACACATCTCAAATCTTATGCAACCAGGTATAATTTATTTCTAATTTTAATGTATCCTTAGTTATATTCATAATATATTTATTTTTTCCTATATGTCATTATAATTTGATTATAATTTAAATGCAAATCATTATTTTTGTAATCATTTAACCTAAGGAAAATGATGAGGGAACAAACTACTACTTTTATCATTGTGTAGGCACACACAAAAAAATGTCATGGATAGAAAATGGATAAGTTATCCCACTAGATCCATAGTGGTTACAATAACTTGGATTCATAGGTACTAACATAAAAAAATTAAAAAATATTTATTTAAAGAATTTGAAAAATAGAGGGTTGTGTTTCTTTATTCAAATCTAGTTATTGCCACCAATATTTAAATGATCAAATATCATGGAAAGCCTCATAAGAGAAGTTTGTGGAAATTGTGTGAATTTGACCATGAATCAATTCTTGAAACACTTTAAAATATATTTTATCCTTAAGGTACATTATATTGAATTGTTAAGTTTATTATATGAATAATTTATCTTGCATTTCAATTTTATATAGCTAACTTATTTGATTTAATGTATTTTAACTTGCAATTATTTTACCATTATGTGTTTATTTATGTTTAATTTTTTTACTAACAATTTTAATGTAGGTTAGTAGAACTAGATGAGATTCCAAATTCACATGGTTGGTTCCATGATTAGATAATATTAACTTCTTGAAACAAATAGTACCCAAAAAATAATTCATATTAATGTTATCTACCTCAAGCAAACATGTTTTCACCTTTTCTCTATTTATCCTTTCAATAAAACAAGAAAATAGTCTTATATAGGCCTTAATTATGGTATATAGACTTGATATTATAAGTCTTGTATTGTCTTACTCTTTTCCAATTTAGGAATTGATTTAATGATGACAATCTCATAGCTTTCAAGAACTATCCTAGGATACTTTGAAATAAACTCTTATATAAGCTAATTGTGATTACTCAAAAGATCACTACCCTAGTTTTACCTAACCCGAATATCATTCATCAATTTTTTTCTTCACTAAGGATCCTCTAGATACCAACATTTTATGCCAATAATAATCTAATTCATTTTATCTTCAAGTGGATGTACCTAGATGTCTGCAACTTTAAGTAAGAGTATCAGTTGAATCTTGTTCAAGATAATTTTTACCTTAACCTTGTTCCCTTCATTAGAATCACTTTAGAATACCTGTAAAGGATTTTATACCTTTATATTTTTTTTTTCACAAGTTTATATCATCAATTTATGCCACCAAATGACCAAGAATCTTGACTTAACCCTAAAAATTACTAGAAGATTATGTATGGGTCTTTTAGATATTTAGAACAAGTGTTTTAGCTCTTGAATCTTATTAGTATCCATTTGAGTGACCTTATTAATGGATACAGGTTATTTATATTATTTATAAACCAATATTTAGTCTATTGGTTTCTCAAAAAAGCAATATAATGGTAATTCTATTCTTTAGGTCTGTGTAGGCCTAATTTAGCCTTCATACTTGATCTAACCCTATGCAATCAAAAAATTGTTTAAAATACCTTTATGGTGTGTATTATAGTGATAATAATACCTTAATCAACCTTCATATTACGTTTTAATCCAAATAAAAATGTTAAACAATCAATTCTTATCTTTTTTAGGTCTCTCATCAGACACCTATAGGAAACACAAACATAGTCTATTATTTCTCGTCCCACTTGACCTCTCTTCACCTAATAAAACTTGAATTACCTTTTAAATAAATACTAACACCTTTTCTCAAAATTTTGAGGGATTTCATTGGTTAAAAATGAATTAATGACTTGATTTGTGCTTGACAACCTTGATTTAGGGTTTCTTAGAGAACCCAAAAGATGAGAACTTCTTAACAATGTATCATAAATACCAGGACTTTCCAATATTTCTATCACATATAATAGAGTCTTAAAAAACACTCCTTGATTATATAATATTATATTAACACCCATGAAACTTATTGATCATACAATGAAGGTCTTTTCAAGACTATAATAAGTAAAAAAAGGATTTTTAAGGATTTATTAGTTATCAATCTTTGAGGTATATATGAAACCTTTGAAAATAGGAATGCAAATTACATTTATAGATAACATACACATGAATACATTGGTATAATATTATATCCATCTATATTTATGTAAAATACCTCATTTCACATATATGGTCATTCTCTTTCAATGATAGAACATCGTCTTAAGACCAAAAATGTAAAAAAAAAACAATCTTTTTCTTATGTGAATATTCAAGACAATGCTATAAATGGATGATAAAATATTAAATATTACCTTATATAAATTTATTAAGATCTCACACAACCAAAACATGTCTAATCACCCTCTACCACAATCCTCTTCTATGCAAAATTTTACATTTCTTGATATAATCCTATCATAATAACTCTCATGTATATGTTAATTTCATGAAATCAACATAGATATAAAATTATAATAATTATATAATGATACCTTTCTTGATTAATACACTTATTTACTGATCAAACATTCATATACATAGGCATAGTCGTAAAAACTATCATATATTAGGACTTGAGGCCTTAAGACTCCTTACACACACCTCTTTCTCCAAAGACTAATTGTTTCAACTTTATACTTGTTTAATTACTTTATTTTAATCATGTTTACATGTTCCATAGCATATATTCTCTCTAAACATCATGATAAACATAATATTTTTTAACTTCCCTCTAACTAACATGCCTCCTTTAGCCTCTAACAATGTAGGCTATTTTTCATAGATAGACTTATGGTGAAATTACATTTACATTAAGATAAAAATATATTTACAAGACCTCTTAAGACCTTTTCAATAGGTTAATTCCATTTAAAAAGGGTCACAAAACCTTATAATCCATTTTCAATAATTTAAATATTCAAATATGTATTTTGGAGGGAAACTTATCTTACCCATCTTATAACATATTTACCAATAATGTATTTTCATCTTTATGTAAAGTTCAATCCACCTTATTATATATTTAGAAGTTAATCTCCAACATAGGGAATAACAAAATCACATGTTATTTGGAGATAAGAATGTAGGTGAGAGATTCTTAGACTATCTAAAGACCAAGATCAAATAAAGACATGTTGTTATGCAAGGATAAGTTTCAATGATTTTTATAAGAGCTAATGAAGGAGGACATATGTAGGTAAATAGGAGAGAAGGTAGAGTCTAAAGAGGACATAAGAACAAACATAAATTTTTTGAAGTGGAATTGTGATTGTTGAGAGATTCTTGTGAACCAAAAAAAGAATAACCTATGTTTAGACATCAGTTGATATGGATATACTTAGAACCTAAATAGGATAACGTTTACAAGGGCATAAAATGAAGGAAAAACTTAGTTGGAGAGGTTGATTAATGGTGTGTAAGGAGGTTGTAGGAGAGATTTAGTTTCATGAGAATTATCATTACCACATATCTCTCATGTCGAGTTAGAGAAAATAATCCTAGGTTTGATTATAGGACTCCCCATGCAAAGGATATAATGACTTATTTCTATCCCTTATATTTTTCCTACAATGTGTGACCAAAGTTTACATAGTTTGCACACTCAAGGATGATAATATTCTCTTAAAGGATACATCTAATCAGTGACAACATTTTCTCTCTGGGCCTAATAGAGACCAAATAACAGTTGTTCTATCCTTAGAAAACTTTTCCACACATGCTTTCATAGATGGTTCATTGATTAGGATAATGGTCTAGAAGATACAACCCCCACTGACCAACTTTTGGTCCATTCTAAGAGAACTGGCTGCAAGAAAAAACTCATTTTCACATATCACTCACATCAAGTTAGAGATAATCCTCTTGATGTTGCTTAGGTAACTCATCTATGTCATTTTAGGGTGTGATAGCTCATTTCTATCCCTCATGTTTCTCTTAGAATGTACAACTGAAGTACACTTAGTTTGCACATTCAGGGATGATAAGATTCTCTTAAGTGATGCATCTGATCAACTACCACATTCATTCTCAAGGCCTAACAAAGAATGGATAATAGTTGTTATCGACTAAAAATTCCCATATGAACATGTTTATGTATATGGTTTGTCAATTAAAATAATGAGCTATAAGATATGCCCCTATTGACTAATTTTTAGGTTGTTCTGAGAGAATTAGTTGTGAGAGAAAACTTATTGTCATGTCTCATTCACATTGAGTTAGAGAGAATAATCTTAGGGTTGATTATATGAATTATCCATGTAAGTTTAAGATTTGAAATCTCATCTCTATCCCTCATGGTTCTCATACAATATGAGATTGAAGTTTACTTACTTTGCACATTCAGGGATGATAAGATTATATCCAAGGATGTGTTTGGTAAACTGAAAAGTTCACTCTAGAGGCCTGATGAAGACTAGATAATGAAAATTTTAGCCTTAAAATTCCCATATAGTTTTTCTTACATAGAAATTTATTTAATTGGCCTAATGATCCAAAATATACACCCCTCACTGACCAAAATTTAGTCCATTATAAGAGCATTGGTTATGATAGAAAACTCATTATTGTATCCCACTCATGTCAATTAAGAGAAAATCATCCTGGGGTTATATAGAGGACTCATCCATGCAAGTGTATGATCTGATGACTCATCTATAGCCCTCATGGCTCTCCTACAATTTGTGACCAAAGTTCACTCAATTTTTACACTTAGGGATGATAAGATTCTCTTAAGGGATGCATCTAATTAACTGTAACATTCTCTCCTAGGACCTAAAAGAGACTAGATAACAACCATTCTAACCTTAATATACCAACTTAGATGTGTCCACATAGGTAGTTCATATATAAGGATAATTATCTGGAAGATACACCCCTTACTAACTTTTGGTCCATTCTAAGAAAATTAACTAGGAGAGAAAACTCATTGTCATGTCTTAATCATATCAAGTTAAAAAGAATCCTCATGGTGTTTCTTAGATTAATCATTCATACAAGTTTAAGATCTTATGACTCATCTCTATCCATCACATTTTTCCTATAATATGCTACCTACATTTGATTAGTTTGCATACTCAAGTATGATAAGATTCTATCAAGGAATTCATCTAATCAACTATAATTTTCATTGTTGGGGCATGCCAAATACTGTATAACTACCACTCAAGCCTTAAAATTATAGACAATTCATCAATTGGGCTAATGATCTAGAAGATATGCCCCCACTAACAAACTTATGATCTATTTTAAGAAAATTATATATAAGATAAAACTCATGTCCATGTATCTCACATATAGTTATAGATAATCCTCTTGGGTTTACTTTTATGACTCATCTACGCAAGTGTAGGAGCTGATGGTTTGTCTCTATCCCTCATGGTTCTCTTGCAACACATGACTAAAATTTGTGCAGTTTGTACACTCATAGATGATAAGATTATCTTAAGGGATGCATATAATTAGATATGTTCACTACAGGGGCCTAATAGACACTAGATATTAGCCATTATATCCTTAAAATTCACATCTATACATGCCCACATAGATGATTCTTCAATTGGGATAACGGGCATAAGATATGCCCACCACTGATAAAATTTTGGTCCATTCTAAGATATTTGATTAGAAGAGAAAACTCATTGTTATTTCTCACTCATGTTGAGTTAGAGATAATACTCTAATGTTCTCATAGGACTCATACATGGAAGTGTAGGACCTAGCATCTCATCTCTAGCCATCATGGTTTTCCTACAACCCATGATCAATCAAACATTCTTGTGGGAATTATTAAACACAACAAAAATGAGATTAGGATTCATCCCAAACTCTGATCTATTGGTCTACACCATTATCTTAAACCAACTTAATGATTTTACTAATAATACACATTCTCACTCCTTATTTATTTTTGATTTGTGTTATAAGACTCTAACTTGTTTACTTTATTTTAACTATGACTAATTTGAAATTATCTAGGCATGATTACTAAAAATGCCATAAATCCTCAAATACCTAGTAAAACAACTTGAAAATCTAATTGAATTTGGGAAAGAGTGTTTAAGATGTAATCCAAGTGTTTTTTATATCAAAAGGATCATTAAATATGCTAATATATATCACTGTGTTTCAACCCAGTTGTAGGTACTCATTTTTTGAGAATTGTGATCAAGGTCAAGGTAAGTTTTCCTTTTTTTGAATGGTTTATTTGTAAATATATTAATATTTGTAATTATTTATGAGTTTTTATGTTTATATAAAGTATAAATTTTTTCTAGTGGTCTCTTAATCTTGTTTTTAATCATAGTGATCTTTTTAGGACATAAAAGGCATTGTAACTACTTGATAAGCTTATGGAGTCAGTTTTATATGTTAAGACTAAGTGAGTGAGGGAGTATCTTGATTAAGTTTGGTTAATTATAAGCTTATTATGTTCTTTAAAAAAATTCTAATGAATTATCTAAATAATGATTAGGTGAAAAATATCAAATTAAATCATAATAAGTATCATTTTCTTCATGAGCTAGGAGATAGTGAAAAAAGGTCTACCATAAGCAAAAAGAGGACTGTGTAAGCTTATGAAGCATTTTGTTTATATAATAAAGAAGTTTTAAGTTCACATTGTGTCATTATAAGTATATTTTATCTAGTTTAATGTTATTTAATCATTCATATATTTATTTTAAGAGTGTATCATCAAATGAGTTCTTGAAACCCTCAAATTTTTGATTTTTTGAATATACAATTGCATATAGGGGTCTCAATTCATGTCAAAAACATTGTATGGGAGTTAATTTGATATTTTATATACTATATGAGAGATTTAAGACCATTTTATAGGTGGTAAATTAAATAAATAACTAAATATATCTATGAACAATTAGTTTATTGCTCTCGGCCTCTCTATTTTTTGTGTACATTCAAGTTTAGGGTTTGGTCACTAAAAAGGTCATTACTCCTAAAATACTAAGAAAAACAACCTAAAATTTTAGGATAAGTTTTAGAGTGAGTTTTAAAAATATTCCATATATTTTTAAGTCAAAATACAATTTCAATAACCTATTCTAATAGACTGTGTTAAGACTACCTATAGGTGTTCATTTTTGAGAAAATTGTGATCAAGGTCAAGGTAAGTTTTTCTTAGTTTTGATCTTTATAAATTTTTTCAAACTGTATATCACATTTATATGTTTTAAGGACATTTTCAAAGTTTTTCTTAGGTGGTGAAAGAGTTAAATACTGATTTTCACCTATTAGAAGACAATTAGGCCTAAAGGGTTAAAAACTAAGTTAAGAAGATTGAGTCTAATCCTTTAAAAAACTAATAAGGGAGATTTATAACTCACTTGTTTTAAATTAATATAGACCATATTATATATTTTGGAGTCATTTTATGATATTCTAAGCCAAAATTCGTAATTGAACTCATCAAGAACCATAAACTAGTACAAGTTTCTTAAGAGTGTGTAATAGAAGTTAATGGATTTGATCCTACAAAGTCATCAATAATACACACCTACAACATCACATTTGAATGTGCCTAACTACACAAAATATAATCAATCTGATGATGTTTTTATAACATTTCTTAGGATCATACCCACATTCATTCATAAAATTTTATTCTCAATTAATTATTAACTCTTATTAACCTCTATTTATAACTTATTATGGCTAATATTAATTCACTTAACCCTTACTACACTTATTTGACATCTTCTTCAAATATTTTTTATTACTATATGTGTATAACTAATCTTGTTTTATAGATCTTGTTCACACTAACCTATCTCAATAAATTTATTTCTTTTATTGATTGATCTTACAAGACCAATGGTTTTCTCCTTGATCTTAATCACTTTCTTAATCTAATTACAATATACCTCATTAATTTCTATCACTGAAACTATATCCATTTCATAAGATATTTAATCATAAAATTCTTGTTCATTAGGCCTTAATATCTTTCTCAATATCTAGAAAGAGGAAAATCCTATGTTGAGAAGGCAAATCAAGCATATTCTATGTTGAGAAGATTGTTGAAAAGACTTAGGTCTTGTATCTTATCAAGAAACCTAAAAATTAAAGGTTGAATGATAAAATATATGATTAATAGCTATCATGAAGGAGAATATAAAAATTTCCAAATGTTCCAAGGAAGAGAGAAGAGTTAGAAGGAGAGAGTGGTTTGTTGTAGCAAGGTGTAAGGTCTATAATAATAGGTCTATGTCCTATTTTGAGACACTAATGAATAAATGAATGTGATATTTTGATTAAAAAAATACTTAAATGTACCCATATTGTATATAATCATGTTTTCTTATATGTTAATGAAGCCAAGATGAGTCTTTGATTCCTTAAAAACATGATTGTGTGTGATGTTACAAAATTCCATGTTATAATAAGATTGGGATAGGAGTTGAATGTATTATAAGATACATGGGATCTAGATGAGAATACTGAATGGTAAAATCCAATTCCACATTTTTTGATACATTACTCCTTTTAACTCATTAAATCCATTTTAAAGTGATCTTGGGTCCTTAAACCCTTGTTAAACACTAATATAGGACAGTGATCAAGAAAACACTATAACTTTTGTGGTATCCATAAAAAAATGTGAAATTTTGAATAGAGTTATAAATGGTTTAATGGAAGGTTTTATAGGTTGTTTTATATCTTTGTGATAATTAATGAGAGAGAAAAGTGAGTTGTAAGTCTGTAGGTCTATTATAAACACTACTAACACCCTATTAAGAGCAATTGGAAGCCTTAAGAATGGACAAAAGGTTGTAATGAGGTGATTTGATATTGTTTTAGGGTGGAAAATTTATTATGGGTGTTATTAATACAATAAATAAGGAAAATATTGGTTTTATGGTTTTATGGGCCTAATTAGGTCTAGAAACAAGAAAGCAAAATTGGGTTGATGAACAGAGATAGAAGTTGTAATTGTGAAAGTGAGTTAGTTTGTGATTGATTGAGATATAAGAGAATTATAAGATTTTAATAGGGTAAAAATAAATCCATAATATATAATCAATAACTGTTAAGTAGGCCTAATACATTATACCCTAGTAGAAGCCAAAGAGCGAGGTAATAAGCAAAGAATAAGTATAACCTTGAAAGTGGAGTTTTTGTGTTGTAGAAGCTCAACGAGGCACTAAGAACTAGATTTTATTTGTGTTAAATATTATGTGAAACACTTAATGAGGATTTATATATTTCATTTCAAGATAGAAAACTATAAGTCCATGAAGGCTAATTAGGAATCAAGAAAAGAGATAAGGTAATACATCTTGTTTTCTTAATGAAGTTCATTTAATCTAATGGATCTGATTTGATAGGTTTATTATAAATAAAGGGTGTACATAAATAATTAATTCATTGGTCTTATAATACCAATATAATATATAAAGGATAAGACTATTGAATAAGTGTTGAGAGAGATAGACCTATTTGACAAAGTGAGATTATACAGACCTAAGAAGAGAATTATGAAACAAATCTAAAAGGAGACCATGTAAGGTTAGTAAATATACATTGGCCATATTAAAATTAATTAAAAATTTCAAATGATTGTATATGTGGTATGGACCTAAATTGCATCAAATTATGCTCATGATTGGGACCTTAGATGGTAATGGTGATGAAGATTGTCATCAGAAAGTTAGGTGTTGTAGTGAGTCATTGCAAGGTAAAGAGCATTGATGACTATTAAGGTAAAGCCACTAGAAGAGTGATTAAATGTGAGAATTTATGAGATATTTATTAAACTTGACAACATCCACTTAAATAAAAAGTTGTTCTTTGTTGTATAAGAGATAATCTCATTGATATTATAAAGACCAATAGGGTTAAAAATATCAAACATCCTAAGAAGATTGGAATATAGCTTGAGACCAACCTAAATGGAATAAAACTATTGATGTTGTATATATGATAGACCTAATAATGTAGGAGTTGATGCAAACCTATAACAATTAGTTGTGAATCAGACCTCCTTGAAGGGTCCTACTAAAGGATTAATAGAATAAGAATTGTCCATTAAGAATGTGATGAGATTGATTAGGTGACATGAAGAAGTAAAAGTTTGAGTATGAGTATGGTCCTAGACATCATCACAAAAATATGTGTAGATGATTTATATCAATTTCTCAAGGTTCATGCCCTTACAAATGGTCACAAGCCCTTTACAACATACTTTGAATTTTCAAACATAGTATTTTGGAGGGAAACTCTTTAAAATGATAAATTGACCTTTTCCAAGACAAATGAATCATTCCAAGGCTTCTTATTGATCATCTAATTGATCCTAGACCTCCTAAAAACTATGATAAATTACACACTATAATATTTACATCCCTAAACTTGATCACAAGTCCAAATTGATACATAATGATATGTAAATGAAACAAGTAAATAGGAAACATCACATGGAAATATAAAATATACATAATTATGAATCACCTAACTTAGAGAAAAATGTGTATTTTTTTAAAGCCCCATATGAATTAATAATGATCACTAACCAATAATATGTGTAAACATTAAATGATCAAAATATAAAATACATATAGATAAAGGAAGCTTATTTATCGAATAATATATGTGTATATTCAAAGTTATGTCATAATACAACAAAAAAAATAGGACATATATTAATAAAAAATGTAGACCATAACATGTACATTTACAAAATGAACCATATAGGCATACACTGTGGGCCATATCAGCATACAAAATTGATTGTGCATATAACTATACCCCTAACACAATAAATAACTCTCCTTCTCATCATTACCTCCAAATAAAATTTGCTTTATTTCCATAGATGTAGAGTCAGGGGTGTTGGATGCCTTAATATAAGGAGAGAATATCCTCTTATCATGTGAATCACCAAATATTTGATCCACAACTTCTTAAAATTATCGTGTTTGCACAACATATGAAATATAGAATTTAATGCATTTAAATTATATATTGAACATTGATAAATTTTTAAAGAACACAATTTTGTAAAATGATTCTAGTCTCATCTTATTCCATCTCTATATTCCATCTAAATGGATTTATAGGACTAAGAAACTATGCATACACCCATGATGGATAATCCTATGATTCATACATATATCATTAGATATATATGTGCATACATTTATGTAAATATGACATATGATATTATTTCTTGAAGCTAAAAAATAGTTTAATTATGTGTTCTCCCTAGTCTTTGTCCCTAGACCATGATCTATTATGGAGATAGGGGATCCTTGGATCTAACCACAACATCATGAAAACCTTCTTGTCATCTATGAGGGGTGCCCTTTTCATCCCTCATCATCTATAAAACCAATAAATGAATAATGTGTGAATCTAATGAACATGATAAAAAAACTATGACTATAATATTTATCTTAAAACATATATTTTTTTGAAGGGACAATAAATATACATGAATAACTATGTAATTTTAAAGTTTCCAAATCTAAGTATAGGGTACACTAGTACCAATTGTAGACTCTAGAATAGATTCAAGGCCCACTGAGATACCCAAAATATCACTAATCATTTATACAAGTGACAAGTAAAAAGTTTAGTTAAATAAATTAGTCAATTAAGTAAACATTGTTTTTCTAAAATAAACTTAATATTCTATTACAAACACAAACTAACTATAATTAAAATTAGACTTCTATATCAAATATAGATGGTGAAGTAGATAAATCCTACATAATAGGTTGACATGTCCTGAGAGCAGTTGGTGAAGCTACTACAACTATCATAGTGTTTGGCATGCTATTGTTATGTGTTGTTAAAGCATCTACAGGTGACATATGCTTCAACATGTTAGTCTCATGAGGTCCTGAAGCACCTATAGAAAGAATAAACTTAGGCATCCTAGTGTCCTAAAGTATTAAAGGAATTATAGATGAAATATAATGAGAAATACTTGTGTCCTGAGATGATGAAGCAACTTTATATGACATAAAATGTTGGGTACTAGTACACTACAAAAAATTTAGGTCTAGACTCCACATATATAGTCTATGTATGTCACACCTAAATAGGAGGTCCTGTACAATCCCTCCCACATGATGTGAAATGATGCATAGGAACTTTAACATGAGTATGAGGAGAAGGGACACTAGTACTAATACCAATAACACCAAAACCACTAGTGACACTACCACTACCACTAACATCAATACCACTTTTAGACATCTCACCACTTTTAGGGTAAGTATAAGTATTAAATGCATGCATACCATGGTCAATAATAACTTGTGTTAGAATCATAACCCAATCAAGATCATCCATTTGTATGGTATGATGTAAATTTTTATGGATAGAATTATGTGTTGTCACCCATATGTTTCTCAGAACTTGGTTAGGATGGTTTTGGTCTTGTGTGGCACCAGGTCTATCAAATAATTACCCATATCCCCTACCTTTGAAGGCCTTCATGTCAAAATAATTTAGAATTTATAGCAACATAAAATCATAATCATTTTTTCTCAAAAATTATAATGAAACATCATTTTTCTTTCATTTAGGCTCATCAAACACCATCCACTGCCTATCCCAAAAGTTATATTTTATCTCCTCATAAACACACCAATCAATACTAATATGTTTGTAATTCATCATTGGTGGTTGGTTGGTTCCAATCTTAACAAACAAATCACACACATCTTTTTTTATCTTAACATATTAATATGAAAACATATCATAATAAAATTATTTCAAGACCTCTCTTTGATGGAACATTGCATCAAGTTGTGAAGTTACATTTCTCACTTTGTTAAAAATAGTCTCTAGTGTATTGACAATGAATTATGTGTATTATTAGTTAACGAGTGACTAAAATTATTGGTGATTATTTGTAATTTTTGTAATTTTGAATTATATTATTCATATAATTAAAGTTCTTGTGAAAAATAAAATTATTCATGGTCTTGTTCTACATTTTCTTCTCGTAATGGGTCCATTATTCAATTATGTATTTAGAATTATAGAAATACATTTTTTTAGGTAATGCAAAAGAATATAATTAAAATATAATTTCAAAACCCTATATTCATAAATAAATAAAAATGGAAAAATTTAAATTTAAAAATAAACATAAATGAAATAACAACCAAAATGGTGAATCCCATTGGTAGGATGCAAACCCGCATCATGAAAATTGACTATGAACAAATGGAGAAAAGGGAATGAAAAAAATTCCTCCAAACCTATGGAAAAGCATCTCATGTTTTAGAAAATAGATATTTAATTAAAAAATAACAAAGGGCATATTCCCTTATACCTTTAAAAGGGTTTATACCCTTTATGTTTCGGCACAAGCCTAAGCTTCAAAATTTTTATAAAAAGGCATACACCCTTTTTCAAAGGGCGTATGCCCTTTGAAAAAAAAAAGAAATTTGGAAGATGCCACCTTTTTTTTCCCCAACTTTGTGAATCAACCCATAAATGAAATGTATCCTAATGGTTGGATTAAGTGATTTAATGCAAGTTAATAATCCAAAGTGATTGATATAAATATAAGATAAACCCTCATTCATTCCTCACTTATTAAACATAACAATCAAAATAAAGAGAATTCAAGGAGAATTTAATTGAGAGATTCTATATTTATTCCTTTTTTTGTAGCAGTCATAGAAACTACACATCTACATCTCTAAAGTACTTAAGAATTAGCCCAAAATTCCAATTTTACAAGTCACAAGCTAGGTCACTATTACACTTTCATTGTACATATTACATGATTCGCACATAAACCAACATGTATGAGAGAACTATAATAGTTTGAGGTCCTCTTCAGATTATTATATATGTAGGTATCACCTTATGATAGTTAGGTCTTTGGGGTCAGCTCGACACCATGTGCCCATTAACCTAATTTTCCATAAAATCACTATGAATATGGAGAACTAGGGTTTTTATTTTTCATGAGTGACTATCCATGACCTAGGTCTAACTGCACTAGAGTGAAGGTGAAGAAAAACCTAGAAGCATCTAGGTGGTCATATCTTGTTCTAATGGGTATTCCATAAAGGACACTAGCATTGAACCTAGATAGTAGCATCGATGTAACCATCCTAGGTTGGCATTATTATTTAGATATCCAAAGGTGTTATATCCAAAATTTGACAATTGTTCTAAAATCTCCTTCCTGCATAATTTCTACATATTCTAGATATAGAATTAAACTAACATTATAACAAGATAAGTACATCACTTATTCATCATTTATATATCTAACATAGTTATACTTTCCATATTTAGACTATCTTAGCATAATAAATTTAGTGTATGCTTATATATTGAGTTTAACATGTAATTGGCTTGCTATAGATCTGATTATGACCCTTGTGACATTTTATTTCTATATACCCATTTAATGTAAAATCCAAAGTTAAAGATAAGATCACCTTGGACTAATACCTTTTAGGGTTAAATAGTGATGTCACCATCAAGGGTTTTATTAAGATTAGTTTAGGTGTTTTTTAGGGTTTATCTTAGGGCCTTATTATTAGTGTTTTTTTTTCAAGCTTATTTAATGGTCATTTCAATAGTATTTTGAGTTTTCTTTAATTATTTTTATTAAGGTATTTTTGTAATTTTTTAAAATATTTTATCCTAATGTTTTTCTAGGATTTTCATATGAATTACATAAATATGAATTAAATTTATAAATAAAACATAAAAACTACATACCTATAATTTATAGCTTCAAGGGGTTCAACATATTATTATTATTTTATGATTTTAAGTGGATATCCTCTTTGTTTCCCTTTACTCCTTCCCCTTTTAATTCCTATTAATTTACTCCCAAAACTCTATTGGTTTTTCAACATTTTATTGTCTCCTTCAATCTCGCTTTTTCTTTTGTCCCTTTATTCCTTTGTTTTGTCCCTATCTCCCTCCTTGTTGTTGTATCCTCTCTTTATCAAGGGTCTATTGTCATTTTCTCAAGGAGTTTTTTTTAAATTTTCATCCTCATTATCATTATATAATGTCTTTGTTTATAGTGTAAAAATTAAAATGAATTTAGAGAGATTATGTTCCTTCCCACTTTAATTTTTTATGTCACTACTTTTTGTGACATAATTTGCACCAAGTATTCATCATGATTCAGCATTGAGATTACATCACAAACTTATCATGGAATAAAATAAATAAAAGTTGGTGACTTAAATCTCACCTAGTTTTCAATGATATTTACACCAAATGTAGTAGTGTCTATATTGGAGAGGAAACCCATGATAATTTGAAACTAAATATGGAAAATTTTAATGAGGTAAGTTGGGAACTATTAAAAGCTTATTCTAGAATAAATAAACCAATCACACTAATTTATTGAGAAACATTATTATTTAAGGAATATGCTCATGAATAGACATGGGAATAATAGTCAAGAGAAAGATATAAGCAAAAAGTGAATTAAAAAAAAAATGGGAGGAAGATTAAACTAAGAAGTGGAAGAATTGTGGTATTATTTTATACAAAAAGATAGGCCTATCCTTCTTAACCAAGCCTTCCATTGTTACTACATGTTTTACAAGACATTTTTTGTATTATTACTTTATGAATAATAATTTTTTATCTTCGTTGTTTCTTATTCTTTACACCTTTTATTTCTATCCTCTGCATTTTAAATTGGGGAGTGAGAGAGAGAGAGAGGAAGAATTTATTTTTCCCAAGTGAAAATTTGTCCCACTAAATGTATTGTTTTAAATTTATTTGTCTTAGAGGCCTCTACTATGTGATGAGTGGGGTTGGGTGATGGAAAACTCATGCCAGTGTTATATATATTTTATAGGTAGGTAATGTTAACCTAATAAGGAATTTACTTTGATATTTTTTGTCAATAGGAAAAAATATCAAAGCCAAGACATGTTTTAAGTTGATAAGGGTAACTCTTGCTAATGTTAAGATAAGAAGGGTAATACTTACATAATCTACTAAAAGGTAAGTAATCAAATGAAATCCATGTTTATTTTCTATTTAGGGAAGAACTTGATGATATTAATCTAAAAAGGGTAGTAGTTTGATTTAAAAAAATTGAAAAGGAAAATATTTAAAAACCAAACCATGCCTTTTTTTTATTAAGGAATCTTTTAATAATGTTAAGCCTCAAAGGGAAATGATTTGAATTTTCCCAAGAAGGGTCAAAGAATTTAGAGTTAAGGCATGATAAAAACCCCATTATATCTCTAGTTTTTTTGGATATAAAAGGAATGTTATGCTACAAACAATACTGAGTAGGTATCTTATAGAACCAATTGTGCATGAGTATTATATTCTAAAATTTAAGATCTCACTAATGGATCCATATTTAAGTAAGTGAATGAATCTAATTCATGTATGTAGTGAGATATAAAACATATAAAAAAAATTATACACAAATGGTTCCAAAATATACCTACTTAGTTATACCTTACTAAAAAACTAATCTAAAAATTACAACCTATATTTTTTCTTTAAATAGGAATGATTTTTTTAATAAAAGTCTTAACTTGTGTGTTGGATTTTGTTATTATTTAACTGGTGCTATGATAATTGGATATGAATTTATTTTCATTTGTAAAAATTTATAATGTTTTATACTCCATTTTTAAAGGATTCTTCAATTTGATCCCATTTATATGAAGGTTGAGTTGTTTCAGTTATGAAGGTTTGAATCTATATATTCAATGAGGTTGACTCTCTATGTGTTTTTTTATTTTCTACATTTTGAATTTATATTGATGCATATTCCCCTTAAACCAAACCTTGTGAAATTATCTAAGTGTATTGAGAAATATAATGAAGTGTTAAATGTGTAAGCTAAGTAAATGGAATATGTGTTGAGGTATCAGTTGGGATGTGATTTTTTTAGAATAATGGAGATTATAGATTAATATTTATCTCTGATGGACCCTTAAATGTGCTATAATGATGGTTGGGAGGATCATACAACCTCAATACTATTAATGTTTATATGGACAAAGGATTGAGTACACAATGTAAACATCTTATTATTGGTGCACATGTCTCTTTTCTTAACGTCTTTCAATTCACATTTTTTTGTTTTATTTAAACTAAGAAGATGAATATGAAGAAATTTTTATTATTCAATTGTAATAAGTATATTTATTTATAAATTTATTCTTAAATTATCCTAAATTAAAGATATAATTTATTTCCTTGATTATTAAAGATGATTTTATGAGATTTAGTTCACTAAAGTAATGAAAAACCATTGAGAATATATATATATATATATATATATATATATATATATATATATATATATATATATATATATATATATATATTCTCAATGGTTTTTCATTACTTTAGTGAACTAAATCTCATAAAATCATCTTTAATAATCAAGGAAATAAATTATATCTTTAATTTAGGATAATTTAAGAATAAATTTATAAATAAATATACTTATTACAATTGAATAATAAAAATTTCTTCATATTCATCTTCTTAGTTTAAATAAAACAAAAAAATGTGAATTGAAAGACGTTAAGAAAAGAGACATGTGCACAAATATATATATATATATATATATATATATATATATATATATATATATATATATATATATATATATATATATATAATGTGTCCTACTAGAAATCATTGATGTTTATTTTGTATTGAATGGTTCAAAACATTTTTTAATTCAAGGAAATACTATTGCATCCACACACATTTGTTAACAGAGGTTCCTATAAATTCCCATTAGAACATGTTAAGGTTTGTGTGTGAAAAGTGAATAAAATATTTATAACTCAAACGAGGATTTGACAGTTTACTTTATTCATTATATTCATACTTAGTTAATATTCATAGAAACACAAAGAAATTCATTATTTGTTATATTAATAAGCATATTTGAATGAAATAGAGGGTAAATGGACACAAAACAAGTTCAAAAGACATTCAAAATAACTATTAACATATCTCTATATTAATCTCTCATAGTTCCAAACTCTTTTCCTTTAAACTCATAAACTATTTAAATAGCTTACAAAGGCTCTATTGTTTCACATTCCTATCTTTTCATTTCTTCCTTAAAGGAGTATTTATATATTCTAAAGATTTTTTATATACAATCATGTGCCAAATACATACAAAAATATATATGTTATACAAAATACTACACATCACACACTTTTCATTAATATATACTCTAATATTTTATGCTCCTATGTCTACTATCAACACTTTCCTAAACTTAAATAGTTATCTCATCCAGAGACAAAGTCTCAAGAAGTGTGTTGAATTATGGACTTGGTTGAGTTGTCTAAGGTGCACTAATGGATTGGTAAAAAAAATTCTTATGATAATTGATCAAGGTGTTGTTTAATTATTTTCACCTTTTATGAAATTATTAGCTTCCCTTTCAAATTTTCAACTAAGTAGTGTACTAATCTACCAACCTTTGTAAGTTTTAAAAAGATTATAAAAATTAGGAGGCTACCCTTTATGGGTTTTGAACCTTACTAAACCCAGTCCTAATGTTTATGGCCCTTTAAAAAATTAAACTTATAGGACCTATAAAGATTAAGGGTGCATAGAGTGCATAACTAAAGTTGAAAGATGTTATGGATATGGTGGTGTAACTAGATCCATTTCTAAAGATGTTCCTATTAAATAAAATGGATCTACAAGAACTATGGATGAGTAATATGTAATGATATATTCATTTGTTGGAAGCATTTTTTATGGTTGAGGTGTTCTCTAGATTATTTTTTCCACCTTCTTAGTTTTTAGTTCTGATGCAAGTTAGGTCAGTGGAATAAATTGAGGTTCATCAATGATCATAATAATGAGTTATCTAGATGTGAAAAATATTTATTAAATTTCCTTCAATCCATTAGGGCATCATACACCATAATAATAAATATATACATAGAATATTGGCTCTAATTAATAGACTAAATGTCTTCAACCTTTATGATGGAAATGGTACCCTTTATTGGGAGACCCTTAGTTGATTGTATTGAAACATTTACTCCATTCAATTTGCATACCATTAGGTGTACATAGAAATGAATGTGTTGTGAATCATATCATTTTACAATGTATGAATTTTATCGATGAAATTTTATCTTGATTCAAGAGAGTCTTTCATTAGAATGTTAATTTGAGCTAGTGTGGATGTTTGACCTTCTATGACTACTTTGGCTTTGTATGCCTTGGGGAGATTTAACTATTCTTACTTCCAAGTGTATTGGAGCTAATTTTCCATTCAGTAATGTTGAAATTAATTTATATGGCTTACACTCATAATTGTTAATAATTTGATCATATTATCAATGTTTTCAATGATCATTTCAATTTTAGTCTTTAAGTACTAACCTTGCACTTAGAGTTATTTGAGTTTCTATGCAGCCACCCAATCATTTGTGAGTCAAGAGAGTAAAGTTGTGATTTGTTTCTCTTTTTACATCACCTAGTCTCCCTATAATTGGAACACCATAATGGGAAAAGTATCATCAATGACTTTGCAGGACTTGGTTAGGCATTTATGTAGCTCTGCTTTTTCTTCCCTTAATTATAGATTATTCTACTCCAGCTCTGATGCCTTTTATGTAATATACTCTTGAAATGAATTATCTCATTAAATATATTCTACAAAGGTAAGTTGGGTAACATCAAGTGATGAATCATGTGTTGATGTGGATAAAGTGAATGATGTTGCATTAGTTGTAACAGGTGTTGCTTTATGTCATATTTATACAACCAAGAGTTTAAATACTATTCATCACAGTGGTGGAGCTTAGACATCCCATAACCATCAATTGGTTATATGGAAATGTCATATGATTAATATTATTTAACCCCTCCATGTGCACATCATTATCATTTCTATGTTCCAAAAGGTTATGAGACTTTAGGAATTAGTTGTTCCTTAGCCTCTTCTATCAATGTCACAATTTTATCTTACCCCTCTACCTTTTAGGTGTCAATTGTGTATTTAGACTTATTATTCAACTCCAAATCCTCCTTTACATTTAAAAATTACTATTCATACATATTTTCCTCTTTTTATACTTAATTAGATTGTTTTTAAACATCCTTGGTTACTTGTATGACCATTTTATGTTTTAACTCTTCATTTTTGCACATGGTGTCTTTATTTTTCTCTTTAGCTTCTTTGGTTGCTACATCAACCTCTACCTTATTTATATACACATCTTGTGAATAATTTTATACTTGTTATTATTGATTTTTCATATCTTTATCTTCTTATTTATTCTAATTTTTCACTCTATGTTTCTATTGATCCTCTTCTTCCTTTCTCTTTTTCTCTTTTTATTCATTCTTGGTCTTCTCTAGTTCAACCTTTTCCTCTTCTTATTTAACTCTAATAGATTTTTCCTCTTCCTTTGTTGTATCCTCTAATTTATAATATGTCATATCCACCTAATGAAGATGTAATTATAGAGTCATTTTTTGGAGGTGTTATATGTAGTTGGAGTGCTTTATGTGTTGTTTTTTCACTTTCTTATTTTTTAGTTCTTGTGCAAGCTAGGTTGGTAGAATAAATTGAGATTAATTAATGATCACATCAATAGATTTGTATAGATGTGACAAATGTTTTTTTAATTTCCTCTAATCCACTAGTTCATCCCATATCATGTTGATCAATGTGCATAGATGAGATTGGATCTACATAATAAACTGAATGTCTTCATCCTCTACGATGGAAATGGTGGATCTTTATTGAGAGACCCTAATATTACTGTATGTGACATTTACTCCATTAAATATAAATAATATTGGGTCTACACACCAATTAACATGTTTTAAATCATCTCATTTTCCTATGTATGAATCCACTCCATGACATTATCTCTTGAGGCAAGAAACTCTTTTAGTGTAACATCCATTTGCATTAGTGTGGATGTTTGACCCTCCATGAATGATTTGGATTTTTCTTCCTTGGAGACATTTAGATTTACTTTATTAAAAGTGTTTTGTAGTTTTTTTTCCAATAAATAATGTTTCGAGTAATTTATGTGACTTAACACTTAGTAGTGTCAATAATGTGATC
This sequence comes from Torreya grandis, assembly GCA_037957365.1. Taxonomy (NCBI): domain Eukaryota; kingdom Viridiplantae; phylum Streptophyta; class Pinopsida; order Cupressales; family Taxaceae; genus Torreya; species Torreya grandis. The sequence continues at coordinate 313,356 of JARHVA010004909.1, read as the reverse complement.
ATATTATTTAGGGAGCTTGAAGATCATTTCAGTTCCATCCTTTAAGTACTAACCTTATGATTGAATTTGTTGGAGTTTCTACATAGCCACCCAATCCTTGGTATGTCAAGAGATTAAAGTTATGCATTTTTCCTCTTATGAAACTTCCTAGTCTCTTAATATTTTGACCATCATTAGAGGATAAGTATCATCGATTATTTTTTGGGATTTGGTTAGGCATTCATGTAGCTCTATTTTTTTTTCCTTAGCTGGAGATTATTTTTATCCATCTTTTATGCCTTTAGTGTAATGTATTCTTCAAATGTAGCATCTCATTTAATTTTTTTTCAAAGGTAATTTGGATCACATAAAGTGACACCTCATATGTTTTTTTTGCCAAATCCAATGATGTCACAAAATTTGTCTTTAGTGTTATCTAGTGTCATATTTGTGTGATTGAGAGTGTAAATGTTGTTTATTATAGTGGTAGAGCTTGGATGCCCCATAACCATCATCTATTTATCTAGAATAGTTTATATGATTCCTGTTCTTTCACCCCTCCCTATGCTAATCATGATACTTGTGATGTGTTATAAGGCTATGGGACTTGAAGAATCAGTTGCTCCTCGACCTATTTTATTAGCTTATTATTTTGATCTTATTTCATGTCCTTTTAAGTGTCAGATATGAATTTATCCTTATTATTGAACTATAGATCATCTTTTGCCTTGACACATACCTCTACCTACATATTTTACTCTTTTACTACTTTCTACACTTATTGTGCAATATCCTTAGCTACTTTATCTATGACCATTTTCTACTTCAAATATTCATGTTTGCATAGGGAATATTTATTTTTCTCCTTCACTTCCTT
>JARHVA010004909.1:257500-307500 GCA_037957365.1 Torreya grandis | reverse complement strand
TAGAATTCATGAAATAACATTAACCACCTGGATATCCATCATCCTATCATATGGATTATTTACCAAATATCATAGATCTTGGTGGTCTATGAATAAATCAAATGGTGTGGTCAAAATATAATGCTTGAATTTTATTAATGGAAACACTTTAGTTAGATTCTTGTTTTATAATAGTGTAGTTATTCTTATCTTCATAAATCTTCATGTTTACAAAGTGATTTCAGTGATCTAAATCCCCATCTCTAGGTTGAGCCAATACAACTCCTACTATGATTCCTAAATCATATAAATGAACATGGAAGGGCTTATTATAGTACATAAATATCAATATTTGGGTTGTTATTAATCATTTCTTCAAATATAAAAAGGTTTCCTGACATTCCCATATCCTTGCATAGTGTTATTTCCATTAAATATAATTTAGTTGCATACCCCTTGATGAATTTTTGATAATACCTTGTATTTCCAAGGAATGATTGCATTTTAGTAGAAATTATAGGAGGCGGTAGCTATTGATTCAATCACTAGCTTAGGTTAATCTATGCTTAGTTATTTTTAATATTTACTCCTTATTTAATGTTTGTACAAGGTTGGAATTTTTTTCCATAAAGTTGTTATTAATATTTTGGGAAACCCTAACCCATCTCTCTCATATTTATAGGAACTATAGTAGTGCATCTAGTATGAAGAAGAATAGGAGAATAATTTTAGTATTGTATAATCTATTTCTGATAATAGATAGCTTATTCTTTGTGTGCAATGCATTAGCTTCATGGTTGTGGTAATGGATTCTTGGAGAGATATTGGTGGAAGAGTCTTCTTAACTCCATCATGTTATCATAGTGGTAACGGATTTACATTTTTATAATTTCCACTTCTTGCATTATTTATCTACTCCTCAGATAAGTTATAAGGTTCCTTTTTAAATCTAAGTTTTTAATGAACATATTTAAAACTCCTCTATTGTGTAGGGTTTCTAGTTTGAGTATGCTTAGATCTATTGTGTTTATTTTTAATTAGTCATAATGATTTTCATTTGAGTTGGTTAGATCTATTATGCTAGCCATACATTATTTTTGGAGATATTAAAATAAAAATTCTTACAAAATTATGACTATCTTGTAGATCAGTTTTCTCCTCACATGGGTATCTAATTAAGAAAATTCATTCACTACTAGAAAGAAGATTTCAAGAGGTTTCCATAAAGTGGTCATATTAAGGACTCTAAATAGTATCTAAAGATATGAGGCTCTAAAGTTGACCCCGTGAATCTATTTTTTTATGATTTTTTAATGTATGATCAAGAAAAAAATCATATCTTATATTTAAAGTGAAAAACTAGATTGGAAGATCGATCTATGTGTAAGATTGATCTTTTCCTTTTCTAAAAATTTCCTTCAAATCCATTTATTCTAGATCTGGTAGAAATAATTTAATTTTCTTCAAGCATTTTATTTTTTTTGGTGCAATGTTTTATTTTAAACCCATTTATGACAAAAAACTTATAAAAAATATATATTTTAATTGATATCTTGAAATAGAGTGTTGTTTTTTCAAAAGTGTATTTGTTTTATGCCTGATCTATTGGTGTCATTTATTTTGTAAAAATACACTAAAATATAAAGTACCAAATTTGAAGGGGGGCTAATACAACAACCATGGGGGGTTTGTCATTTCAACCTTGTCTACCTTCATGCGAATGTGAGGATATGTTTCTTCATCCACTATATCACTTTTCAATATCTTTAACACATTTTTGGATGAGTTTGATATCCCTTTGTATGTGATTTTTATGTTTTCTTTTTTTGGTAGGTGAACCTTTTGGGTGTGTTTTTTGTATACATGATGTTTTTCTTCTCCATTTACCACACTTTTTCATCATCCCATGACATGCTCTATTCTATTTTATGTATTAGTAGTTTCACACACTTGTAATTTGTGTCATGTCTCCATCAAAATCCCTTTCTTAGTGCCTTTACTTATTCTATGGAGACACTTTTTCATTCCCTTATTTTTGGAGTAACTCTCATGATTTGGTGATGACTTATTTGACAAGTTGATATTATCTTTATTTGGATTTATTCTAGTAAATCTCAATGTCTTCCTTATTTTTATTTGGTGTTTTTATGTATGGGATATACTATAATCATATTAAATTATAAAGTGCCATGGGGGATTGATTTTAAAGCCTAGTCTACCTTCATGCATGTGTACCTTGTAATTTCTAGTCTACCCCATCATCACTAGGGCCTTCTTTTTGAGAGATTTTATCTGTATTTTTTACACCCCTTTTTTGGTAATTGACAGAATCCCATAACTTAAATTGTATATGTCATGGTTAATCCTAGTGTCATCTTGTCTTCTTTAATAGTTTTATAGTATCTTTCAATGTGATATGGATTTATTATAGTGCATATAATGTCATCTCATTTGGTGTTCAAGTAGTGGATTCAGACCACTCATGTATACCTTTTTCCTCCACTCCACCCTTTTAGCATTATTGGGGGGGGGGGGGTGTTGTGCATGCATAATTATTGGCATCACTCCACCTAGTTAGTAGTATGGGGGTGTGGTGTAGATCCCACTTCTTAGGTGTTGAGTGTCCCTTACACTAAGTAGTACTTGTGTTCACTTTTGACACCACTAACAATCTTCTTGATTGAAGCTATTATAGTGAAGCCCAATATCAATTATTTTTTTGATCGAGTAGTAGATTCAAACCACTCATGTAGATTGAGTTCATTTGTGACTTATGAGTACTTTGAGTATGGACTACTTCAACATAATATTTGGGGGGCTTCTAGCTATATTTTTTCTTTTATCTCTCTTTTTTAAGGGATTTTTCCTATGGGTTTTCTTATTTTTCTCCATTTTATGAGAGCTCCTTTGTACATGGGTACATCGTCAAGCCTAATAGCTAGGACCTATTTTATTTCTCTCTCTCTAAGCATAGATTAAAGGAGGGAGTTAGAGTTAACCACTAGCTTAGGTTAATCTATGATTAGGTTTATTTGATATTTACTCCTTATTTAACATTTTTACATGGTTGAACCTTTTTACCATAAATTATTTATTACTATTTTTGTAAAGGCTAACCTATCTATCTCTCCTATTTATCGGCACTCTATTAGTACATATAGTATGTAGAAGAAGAGAAGAATATTTTTAGAATTGTATGATCTAATTATTATAATAGACATTTTATTTTGTGTGTGTAATGCATTAGCATCATGGTTGTGGTAATGGATTCTTAGATAAAGCTTAGTTGAAGAGCCTTATTAACTCTGTCATTATCCTCAAAATGACTAATATTTTGACTTGGTCAACCAAAATAACATCGATGCATACTATGAGTCCCAAGTGAACACTGAAAGATGTGAAAAACACACACTTATTCAAATTCAAGGTGATGTGTAGATATTAGAATTTTTCTAACATGATTTGAAACTTGGAAATGTGATATTTGAATAAAGGTAACACAATCTAATAATATAGATAGAATTACATGAAATCATGTATGAATTCTTTGAAAGCAATGACTAGGGCTCTATAAAAAAATAATGGGAGAATTTTTCAAATTAGAATCCATTACCTTATATGTAAATGAACCCCACTCTATTGAAAAATTAGTCTTAGTCTGGTGTTATACTATGATTAAGACTTGATGATAACCACTGAAGCCATAAATAAAGGATTAAACTTCATATCATTCATTATATCTATAAAAGGGATTGGAAATGGGTAATTTATGCATACATCATTTAATTCCCTATAGTCCCCATAGATTTTAATCTCCCCTAAATGTTTGAATTGAACTTGTTGAATATTTTGACCACAAGTCAAAATAGGTCAAAAACCTATAGTATGAAACTTGTATAGGGGTCTTATAATATGTAATAGGGTGTATCATGGTCCTATTTGATGTCTTTTAATATGCTATTAACCTTGGTTATAGTCAACCTTAGTACTTGTACCATTTTATGTCACATAGGGTCATATTTAAGAAATTAATGAAGGTTGTATAGTTTACCTTCATATAAAAGTGTTAAAAAATATTAATCAACGTCCAATATGTCATATTATTGTCATTACTAATTGATAAACGTGTAGGTATTAAGTCAGATCAAGAAACTAGTTAGAAAAGAGGAGGTTTTGGTAGTTGTATGGCCTCTAAAGGAGTGTGGCACATTTGAAAAGCTTATACAGTGGATCTCCGAATTCCCTTAACTCATGTTGACAATTTTTTAGATTTTAAATACTAAAAAATGGCTTAAAACCATTTCACTTCTCCATCATTCTATTAGGCATGTAGAAATGGTCAATATATTTTGTCATGGTATGACTAGTAGGAGAGGTTTAAGGTTAAATTATCTTGTGGGGTGTTAGTAAAATTATTCCACATTAATTTCATGGTAGTATTTAAAATATTGGTTTCCCATTATTTATGAACCAATGCTAAGAAGTTGTCTTCTCCTTTTTGCTTGCTAATCCCCATACCTTACAGGTTTTATCCTGGCCTGAGCTAGTCCATACAAACCAATGGATGAAATTTATTTTATGAGATTTGGAAATATTTATTACATGGGTTCCATCTTTTTTTGAATGTTTTGTGGTGAGTGGAATAGCCAAACATCTCAAGTTGTAGGTTGAATACAATAATGGAGTTGCAGGATTGTTCATCAATTGTGGAAGTTGTCATTGCATGTAGTGGTTTAAATAAAAGGTATATTTATGTTTCATGTTGATTATAATTCATATAAATCACCTTTACTTTTAAATATCAATCTCAAATGCTAGTATCAAGTTAGTTGCAGTCAAATTCTATACACAATCAAATTTTTGCATGACTATCATACACAGGTAAGTAAATGAAGGTCCTAAACACATTCATGGAAATGTAATAAGGAGTTTTAAGAGTTTGGAAACCTTATTATAACATGATAAATCAAGTTAATATTTATAAGTGACATATGATAGATTGTGATAACTAATTCAAACTCTATACATAGTTCTGCACCATTGATGGATACCTACAAATTCCCTACAGGAGAACAATCACATTGAAGTGGAACATTGGAACTACTTTCAAGTCTTTCATGGTTAAAAATGTCACTTTGAATATTGGTATGATGTATAATATGGGTTATAAAACCATACACTATGCACATTGTCCATGTTCCACCTTCACTGCCCTTGTCTATTATTGTGTGCAAACTTACAGGTCTCCACAGAGGTCTGAGCATTTGGAGTGTTAGAGTCTAGACATGTTTTGAGACCTTCATATAAGATTGAGAATTTGGAGAATGCTATAAAAATAAATAGTGGAGCTATGGAGTGGAAATAAAACTTGTAACTATGTACATAGTTTGATAGAAAGAGTTTAAGGACTTGTTACCTTAAAAACTTTGAAAACCTTATCCACTTTTGGTGCTACCATACAATGCGGTGGTATAAAGTTAGAAGAATTTTAATGAATACATCATGTAGCCCTCATGTAGAGGTAATACCTTGTAAAATAGAGTGAGTGGTTTTGCCAATAGAGTATGATGTTAAAAGGATCCCAATTCATGCATTTTCTCACTATAGAATGTTAAGTGTTCTTTGTAGTATCTTGAACTTAATATGGTCATATAGTCTAAGGTGGCCTAATAAGAGCATATCACCATGTAAAGTGATCCTATTTAGGTGAGAGGAACACTAAGTGATCCAAAAAATAATAAGAGGGGTGTAAGTATAGGTTTTTGAGCTATACCATCACATACAGGTGTACCCTTACTCCTAAAAATTCCACCTACAGTCTGACTGTAGGTACCTACAAGCTAATGAGATGAACATTTGTGATTAGGAACCTTAAAAAATGAATGATTAATAATTAGATTTGGTTCAAAGACTTCAAATAGATCTTATGAGGTGAAACACAATTTCCTAAAAAAAAAATGCAATCTTAAAGACTCTTTTTTCTCTTAAAATGAACATCTACAGTTGGACTATAACATGACAGTGAGATATAATATGGTGGTTTAGAGGATGGAATAGCATATATATGGTGTGATTAAGTCCAAATGACTAAGAAGTATCCTTTATAAGTTTATATATATATATATATATATATATATATATATATATATATATATATATATATATATATATATACATATTTAGAGGATGGAATAGCATATATATGGTGTGATTAAGTCCAAATGACTAAGAAGTATCCTTTATAAGTTTATATATATACATATATATATATATATATATATATATATATATATATATATAGGTCTAAGATAAAATATCCACCTACAACAATGTTATTCTCTTGAGTAAACAGCACAGTTACATAACTTGCTAACTAGGCCTATCCAAATGAATGGTATGCATTGAAGGATTTGGAAAAGGTATTGATGAGGAACACATTTGAAATTAAATTAAATTTTTTTAAGTTCCATTTCATGATATTTTCATCACATGGAAATAGGGAAAGAGTTGGTTTTCAAGTACTCCTACAGTCAATACACTAACCTTGCACACAATGAGTGTTACACAGTCTACCTTGAGTGTTTTTGAGGAATTGTAAAGCTTATTGTGACATGAAAACCCTATAATATTGTACATAGAGTATATATCACTTAATTAATCCTCTCATAGACTTGTTTTTCTTGGGAAAACATGGGAATTACCCTCTATTTTATCTCAGATAGAGGGCACTCCCAGAAGGATACATCCTATAGGCTTGGTGGGAGAAAGGTTGGAAGATGACTTAAGACTATGGAAAATTTTTAAGGAGATGTATAAATATGTACATGGAAAAACATATAAAAGGTCTCACAATCATGATCGACCACATAGAGGTGGTTGTGAGAAGCCTAACATAGACTAAGCCTACTAGGCCTAGACTAGGATTAGAGACCTAAAAGGTTATAATAACACTTATAGGTCTAGGTGATCATTGAAGATAATTGGATGAAATTAATGGGGATAAATAATATGTGCGATAACATTTATTTTGTAGAGAAGGTCATAGAGAAGCCATTTCTTGGCTCAAGAACATGATAGAGTGCATAAAATGCAAAAGAGAGTTTGAGAGGCTAAGTTTGAAAGGTCACAATAGTAAAAATGATTATCATGGGATATTGAGGATATATGATATGTTGGAGAGATTTATTAATAAGGTTTTAGTGATATTTGTCTGAGGATTGAACATCACAATTTTATGAAGAATCTTTAAAGGTTTAAACTACTTAAAACCCTCTAAAACCCTTGCTAATTACCTGATGGGGAATAAGTTGATATAAAGGAATCCATACAATATATTTTTGTTAGGTAAATTATTTTAAGTTTCATAGGAGTCCCCAAGTATCCTTCCCATTAGATTGACTTCTACCCTACTTGTACAAACAAGGTACAAAATCACTTTTCTTGTCATATTTTGATGTTTTGTAGGTACATATGATTTTCAAAGGATGAGGATAAATTTAGGAGATAGAGTGGGAATTAATATAAACTATAAAATCCATTTATTACTTCAAAAAATATCACAAATACCTCTACAAACACCTTCACTTCATGTAGTCTAAACTGGCATAGTGAATGAAGAGGGATCACCAAGTGAGAAGGTGATAACTCTAATTAGGTGGCATTTTAAGGTATAATTGATGTATATAAGGATATGATAATTATTTAAAAGTGTCACAAAACCCATTATATGTATTAGTTTGAGAAACTAAAGACCACTTTGGTGCCAAGTGTGAAGGATGAGTGAAAGAAGGGTGATTATGACTGCATATGGTGAGAATACTTGTCTAGAAGAATATTGATGATTAGGGACACATCCAATGAAATTTTATTCATATTTATAAACCCAATTTCATATTTAAATTATTTCATATTTTCCTATTCTATTGTGGAATGCTCAAGGAAGTCCAAATGATGAAGGCAATTTCTAAATAGGCAATTGAAGAGTCCTACACTAGATTAAGGAGTTTCATGATTGGAGAGACATTTGTCCATAGATACATTACATGTTTTGTTTCATATTCAATTATATTACAAACATAACTCCTTCTCTCATATTTAAACCTATTCTTGTGACTCTTGAGCTTCATTCTTCTTTCTCCTCTCTCACATTCTATCAGTACTAGCCATTTTGGCCTTGTATCTAATTTCACACCATGTATGGCAAATATATGTTGGTTTGATGTTGTAAATTAAATTTTAATAATAAAATAAATATGGTTTTGAGTTCACAAACATATTTTTTAAGCATTCAAAGTAATAAATAGTGAACTCTAGTTATAAATTTCTATCCTTTCTTCTTCTTATCCTTTCATATCTAGTGTAAGAAGTTCTCATTCTAACAAGTCATATGGAGTGTAGCTAATCTATTTAGATCCATTTAAGTGTTAGAGTGATCTTAGAGTCTAAAACCATTAGTACACCTACCTTTATTTTTATCATGCATATCACCTCCATATTGAAATACTAATGTTAGAATATCTTAAGACTTTAAAGATAGTTTGTAGGTATTGTTTCTTAGTGAAATAAGTATGATATCATTTTGGAAATCCTTATGGTGTATATCCCATTAAAATATATTATCTTTATTCATGTTTCTATCTCTTTTCCAAAAAGCAATTAGTTAGTTTAGGTGATAAGTACTTCAAGGTCAATTCAGTGAGCTAGCCCTTAAAGCTAGAGGTCTACCTATACTATAGGCAACCCATAGGCCTCAAGGTATTCCAATATTTCCAAAATCTTAGATTAGGCTTGAAAAACCTCCTCTAGGGTAAAATATTTGGTACCAATGCTTATGGTATGCCTGGTGGGACCCATTGACTTAAAGACAACTTTTCAAGGTGAATGATGGTCTTGACAACATCACCTACATATTGGTGTGCTTACTCAACATTTAACGACTCTATTTAAGTTAAAATCTAGCTGTAGACCATTTTTTTTCATATATTTTATCTCATACTTCATGGTCATTACTTGCTCATTTTTAGTTGCATTTTCAATCCTATAAATTCACTTCTTCAACCTAAATTTCCTCTTAAATTTCAATGCCCTCAGCATATTTGGCCCTTTGAAGAGAAAGATGACTTCATTATCCAAGAGGATCAAGAGAGTGAGGAAGATATTATAGAAAAAATGTCTATGCAACATGCCTTCCCTACCTTTAATACTAAAAATCCAATCCATCTTGATGCCTATGATGACATTCCCCCTAATTCTATAGAGAGTGTCCCTACTTATAATGGTAAAGGCCATATCACTCCTAGTGATCACATTAGGGATATATCAAATATTTCCATTAGAATCCTTTACATGTTCCTTAGAGGGACAATCCTTGATTGGTATAGGAATTTGTGTAGTGGTTGCATCACAATATGGGATGACTTTGGAGTCTTGCTAACTTCAATATTTGAATATGAGAGTGACCACAATTTACTCATCCACCAACTCAATGTGATCCAAAGATCCCCCAAGGAAACAATGCATGACTTCAATGAGAGGTTATAAAATATTTGGCATAAATTGCCTCCTCCCATGAGACCACCTACTAGATTTGTCTTTCCTACATACTTGAGAGCCATTGGTACTAATATTTCCATCATGCTACAATCCATGGGTGGTTTCACTATACCTAAGGCATATGACCTTGCCATTAGAGCTGAGAATGGCCTTATTAAATAGGGAAAGTTTTATCCAAAAGTGTCTATGTCTCTGCTTCCTAATTTTCTTTTTGCTTCTCCAAACATTACCCAAGTTCCTAATACAAATGCTAAGTCAAAGTTTTCTCCTAAGAAGGTAGAAGATGATATTGATTGAAGGGAAAGATACCAAGCCTTAGAGGCTCAAATAAGGGAATCTAATATGAAACAAGGTGGTTATCAAAATACATATCCCTATCATCCATAATATGGTCAATAATATGTGTGAGGGAGAGGTCAAGGGTAGCCTAATTTTAATAGGCCCACTAATGCATACAATACTACTTCCACATCTAAAAAAAATCAATGGTATCGATGCATATCAATTTGATCTAAGGAGAAGAATGTCAATAAGTCTAATGCATGGATACCAATGAAGGTGGAAAATAATCTCTAGTTTCTCAATGAGGAGTCATCTTAAACTATTAATAGAATATGAAGTCTTAATGCAAACAAGTGAAGGTTGGTAGCCTCAAAGAAAAAGATTTAATAATTTATTAGTTGATGATACTTATGTGCTTAAGAAAGTAAATTTTGTTGTATACAATATAAGAGATAATAGAAAGGATCTCATAGATGAAAATAATATGCCTACAAGTTCATCTAGTCCTTCTACAAAGCAACAAGGCATGGATGGAAGCATGATAGTCCTTAAAAATCTTGCACCTCCTCTAAATCAAAATATTGGAAGGTCTATTCAAGGTAATTCAATTAATTAAGATACAAATACTTCCTTTACTCCAAGGACTCAAGATAAGGTAATCACTTCTTCCCTAAACATAGTGGATTGTTTTTAAAATACCAAGGCATCTATTTCCCTTTAGGATATCCTTCATATGCCTGACCAAAAAAAGCACTTGCTAAAATAGCTATCTATTATTCATGCTAGTCCTAAATCATCAAGGAATGGTCATGGTGATGTATATATTACTAATTCCTATAAAAACATTGTGGAACCATCTACCAAATTTTATAAGTTTTCACCTTTCTACCTTATTCTCATTGTGGGGGATAAACTAGTTAATAAATTCATAGTTAATAGTGGATCTAGATCCTTGGTGATGCCTAAGGTTTTAGATGACAAATTGGGCCTAAATTATGAACCACATAGTAAAGGAGTGCTTCAATTATATGGTACACCTTTCAAATTAGTAAGATTGATCAAAGGGTTAAAGGTTTTCTTGCATGATTATACTTATTTCCCCATCTTCCAAGACATTATGGTTTTTGACTTGCCTGCCCACTTTGTCATTTTACTTTCAAGATAAGATAGAAAGCTACCTCTAAACTAATCAGTCCTTCTTAGCCTTCACAACAATATATAGAATAAAGGTGGCCATAAGGACTCAACCACTTGATAGATTTCACATTGAACCCTATGTAGAAGCAAGTTCAAAACTTAATTATGTCATCAATGAGAAAGAAGAGTCTATTGTAGATGTTGGTGATTATTCCAATCTTGAGGGCATATCTAAATTTTTTCTATATGAGTATGGTGTAGATGCTTATTAACATGATCCATGTGCCTATTTTGATCAAACTAATCTTGGCAACTATATCATCCATGAGGGAGCATTTGAACAAGTTAAGATAAGCATTAAGCATTCCTTATCACATGATATTGAATATAACTATATGATCCATGTGTGTGATGATGATATATTGAAGAATACAATAGACCACTATGATGAGAATAACCATGTAATTCTACTTGCAATTGATGAATTAGCCCTTCAGAATTACATCCATGAGGAAGAAGATGATCTATGGAAGATATTCAATGCTATATGTCAAGAATTTGATCAATTAGGTAAGATTACTTTTACTCTAAATAATTTAATATCTGATGTGAAGTTTGCAAATAAGCTTAATGAGTAGGTTATTGAATGCCTTACTAAGCATGAAAGTGAATGTCATACTATTTTTCAAGAATTTGAAGATCTAGAGAGGCCTAGTGATTTCAAGATAGAAGTTTTTATGTTCATAGGAACAATTAACAACTCAAAATTATGTTGAATCATTATCAAATGTGTTTGGACATAGATAAGACACACTTGATGACCATACACATCAAGTACATTCTATCCTATAAGAAAGCAAAGTTAAAGCAGTTGTAATGCCTTCTAATCTATAGTCTAAAGAGAACCAATAATATATGACAAAGATAAATTATATTGTAGAACCAATCAAGGTCTTTGAAAATAAAGAGAGAGAATTCATGAAATATCTATGTAGTCCACTTGAATGCATGAGAAGATATAGAGATGGTAAATCACTTCACCATCTACCTAATCAAGTGTTTGATGATGAACATGTTCCACATGATAATTTACTTTCATGGAATTGAAAAAATGAAAGAGGAACCATATCTGACATTGGTTGAATGATGGTAATTTGTTTTTCACCTCAAGAGTGAGGTATTGTAAATACTAGGTTAGGTGTGTCTTTATTTTAGTTGTGTTTTTGTGTGTTCCATAAGTGTTCTTGAGAACACATGTTTATTTCCTTTGGTGTGTCTTATTTTATGTGTCTTTCATTGTTATTTTATGTGGTTTAAATGTAAAATTAGGTTTAAAACTTGTGCATAGTTGAATACATAACCCAATGGTTAGGATTAGGCTACTAGTCACTGGTATAACAAGCATACCACCCTTAGGAAATCATAAATAATGTTAACTATTTTGACCACAATTTAAATTAGGCCAAACCACTAAAGTTTGAAACTTATATATTGGTCTTAAAATATGTAATAGGGTGTGTCATGGTCTTATTTTATGTCATTTAATATGCTATTAACCTTGGTTATAGTCAACATTACTCATTATACCATTTTATGTCACATAGGGTCATATTTGAACCATTAATGAATGTTGTATGGTTTAAATTGATATAACAGTATTAAAAACTATTAATAAATGTAAAATAAGTTATATTTTTTCATTCTTGTCAATAATAACTTAAAAAAATGTAGGTATTAAGTTAGATAAAAATATAGTTAGAAAAGAAGAGGTTTTGGTAGTTGTACGGCCTCTAAAGGAGTGTGGAACATTTAGAAAGATTATATAGTGGCTCTTCAAATCCCATAAACTCATATTGACACTTTTATAGCTTTTAAATACTCAAAAATTGATTAAAACCATTTCATTTATCCATCACTCCACTAGGCATGCATAAATATTCAATAGATTTTCTCATGGTATGACCAGTAGGAGAGGTTTCATGTCAAGTTATCTTGTGGGGTGTTAGTAAACTTAGTCCAATTAAATTTCATGGTAAGAGTTTAAATATTTTTTTACCATGTTTTATGAATTAATGATAAGAAGTTGATTGCTCCTTTATACTTATTAATCCCCATGCCCTACAGGTTTTCTCCTTGTTTGAGATGGTTTGTACAAACCAATGGATGAAATTGATTCTAGGAGATTTGGACATATTAATTTCATGATTTCCATGTTTTTTTTCATGTTTGAGGGGTGATTGTAAGAGCCAAACATCTCAAATTGTAGGTTGAGTACACTAATGGAGTTGCAATCATGCTCATCAACTGTGGACATTTTCATTACCTTTAGTGGTTTCAAAAAAAGGTATATTGATGTTTCATGTTTCTAATAAGTCATATAAATCACCTTTATTTGTAAATATTAGTCTCAAAGGATAGTATAAATTTTGTTGTATCCAAATTCTATACACAATCAACTTTATGCATAACTATCATACATAGTCAGTTAAATCAAGGTCCTGAGCACATTCATGGAAATGTAATAAGGAGTTTTAAGAAGATAGACACATTATTATAACACGAGAAATAAATTTAATCTTTAAAATTTACATATGATAGATTGTGATAACTAATTTAAAATCTATACATAGTCTTGCACCATTGATGGACACCTATAGGTGACCTACAGGAGAATAGGCACATTGAAATGGAACATTAGAACTAGTTTCAAGTCCTTAATGGTTTAAATGATCAATTTGAATATTGGTATGAGATATAAGATGGGTTATAAAATCATACACTATGTGCATTGTCCATGTTCCACATTCATTGCCCTTGTCTGCTACTATGTGTGCACCTACATGTCTCTATAGAGATTTGAGCATTTTGAGTGTTAGAGTTTAGACATATTTTTAAACCTTCTTAGAAGATTTAGAAGTTGGAGAATGCCATAAAAATCAATAGTGGAGTTGTAGATTGGTAGGCAATCTTGAAACTATGTCCATAGTTTCAGAGAAAGAGTTTAATGACTTGTTACCTTTTAAAGTCCAAAATAGAGCCTTGTCCACTTTTGGTGCTACCATATAATGGGGTGGTAAAAGTCTAGATGAATTTGAATGAATAAATCATGTATCCCTTATGTAGAGGTAATAACTTTTAAAATATAGTGAGTGATTTGGCCAATAGAGTATGATGCTAGAAGGTTCTTAATTCATGCATTTTCTCACTATAGAATGTCAATGCTATCTATAGTATCTTGAACTTCAAATGGTATTATAGTCTAAGGTGGCCTAACAATAGCGTATCACCATGTAAAGTGATATTATTGAGGTGAGAGGCACACTAAGTGATTTAAATAACGTTAAAAGGGGTGGAAATATAAGGTTTTGACCTATACCACCACATACAAGTGTACCCTTTCTCCCAAAAAGTCCACCTACAGTCTAACTGTTAGGTACCTATGAGCTCATGAGATGAACCTTGGTGATTAGGACCCTACAAACATGAACACTTACTAATTGGATTTGGTTCCAAGATTTCAAATATATCATATGAGGTGAAACATAAGGTCCTAAAATTGAAATGAAATCTTCAAGATCCTTTTTGCTCTTAAAATGGACATCTACAATTGGACTGTAATAGACAGTGAGATAAAATATGGTAGTTTAGAGGATGGTATAGCATAGATATGGTGTGAATAAGTATAAATTATTAAGAATTGGCCTTTAGAAATTAAAAAAAGATGTAAATCATGATATATAAGGTCTAAAACAAAAGATCCACCTATAGGTATGTTATTCTCTTGAGCAAACAACATAGCCACATAACTTGCCAACTAGGCCTATCCAAATGGAAGGTATACATTAAAGGATTGGAAAAGGTATTGATGATGAAAAAAAATTTAAGTACCTTCACAGACTATAAATCCCATTTCATGAGATTTTCATCATGTGGAAATAGGGAAAGAGTTGGGTCTAAGGTACTATGATAGTCAACACACTAACCCTGCACATAATGAGTGTTATACAGTCTACATTAAGGGTTTTTGAGGAATTAGAAGGATTATTGAGATATTACAACCCCATAAATTTTTACAAAGTGTATATATCACTTACTCAATACTCTCATATAAATTTTAATCTTATGAAAATAATGGAAGTTCCCTTTGTTTAGTCTCAAATAGAGGGCACTCCCAGAAGGATACATCCTATAGGATTCATGAGATAAAGGTTAAAAGATGACTTGAATATTGTGGAAACCTTGAAAGGAGATGTATAAATTAGTTTTGGATATGGAAAACATACAAAAGGTCTCACAATCATGTCCAACTAGACAAAGGTGGCTGTGATAATCCTAACACAGACTAAGCCTACTAGGCCTAGACTAGGATTAGAGATCTAAGGGGTTATAATACCACTTATAGGTCCAAGTGAGAATTGAATATAATTATATAACCTTAATGGGGAGACTAAGGTGTGTGAAAACTTTTAGTTTGTAGATAATGTCACATAGAAGCGATTTCTTGGCTCAAAAACATGACATGATGCACAAAATTAAAAGGAGAGTTTGATAGGCTATGTTTGAAAGCTCACAATAGTATGGATTATTAGCATGGGAGAATTAGGAGCTAGGATATGTTGTATAGGGTCCTTATAAAAAATTTGGTGGAATTATTTGAGGATTGAACGTCACAAGTTTATGAACAATCCTTAAGGGTGTTAACTACTTAAAACCCTCTAAAATTATTGCTAATGATACGATGGTGAAGAAGTCGATAGATTTGAATATAGATGATATAGTTTAGTTAGGGAATTTATTTGAGCTTGTATAGGACTCCATAGGGATCCTTTCCATTAGATTGACTTCTACCCTACTTATACATATAGGGTGCAAAAATGGTTTTTCTTGATAGATTTTGATGTTTTATAGGTATAGATGATTTTCAAAGGATGAGGATCACTTTAGGAAATGGAGTGGGACTTAATATTACTTATCATATCCATTTATTTATTAAAAAAATATCACAAGTACATTTGCAAGCACCTTCACTTTATGAAGTCTAAACTGGCATAGTGAATGAAGAGTGATCACCAAATGTGAAGGTGATAACTCCAATTGGGAAGCCTTTTAAGGTATAATTTATGGATCTAAGGATAGGATAATTATTAATAAGTTACACACCACCCATTTTATGGATTGGTTTGAGAAAATGAAGACTACCTTGGTGCCAAGTGTGAAGGATGAGTGAAAGAAAGTTGATTATGACTGTAGATAGTGAAAACACTTGTCCAAAAGAATATTGATGATTAGGGACACATCCAATTCATGTTGGATCCTATTTATAACCACCCTTTGATAATTAAATTATGTCATATTTTCTTATTCTATTGTGGAATGTTTAAGGAAACGTCAAATGATGTAGTTTCCAAATAGGCATTTGAATAGTCCTAATTTAGATTTGAGGAGTTACATTATTGGAGAGACATTTATCTAAAAATACATGGCATGGTATATTTAATATTACATTATCCTACAAACATATCTCTTCTCAACTTAACACCTTTGAGCTTCATTCTTTTCTCTCCTCTCTCACATTATATAAGTACTAACCATTTTGGCTCTTGTATCTAATTTCACACCATGTATGGAAAATCCTTGATGGTTTGATGTTGTAATTTACCTTTAAATAATTTAAGAAATATATTTTTGAGTTTATAAACATCTTTTATAAGTGTTTAAAGTGATGAAAGTGAGGTCTAGTGATAAAATTTTATCCTTGGTTCTCCTTATACTTTCATGTCTATTGAAAGAAGTTTTCATTTTAACAATTCATATGGAGTGTAGATAGTGTGTTTGGATCCCTTAAATTGTTCAAGTGTCCTTAGAGTCTAAAATCAGATCTCTAGTCCACCTAACTTGAATTATCTCATGCATATCCCCTCTATATTGAAATACTAATATCTTAGGACTTTGAAGCTAGTTTTTAGGTCTTGTTTATTAGTGAAATAAATATGATATAATTGTGTAAATACTTATGATGTATCACCCCATTATAAAATCTTATCTTTATTCACATTTTTATCTCTTTGCCAAAATAAATCAGTTAGTTTAGGTGACAAGCATTTCAAGGTCAATTTAAGGAGCTAGCCCTTAAACCTAGAGGTCTACCTCTACTATAGGCAACCCACAGGCTTAGAGGTATTCCAATGCTACCCAAATCTTAGAGTAGGCTTGAAAACCTCATCTAGGGTGTATTATTTGGTGACAATAGACCATCATTGGAATTACTAAATTTTATTTATATACTATAAAGATGATCCCTTATTTCTACATCAGATCAATCTTGGCCTTAACTTTGAGATTCATATTGGGATTTAACAAATAGGGGAATTTATTTATAGGTAGTGTACACTCCTTAAATTTCATGTGGATTTATATCAAATAAGGGTATATACCTTTGAATTCTAAACACTTTTCATGAAACACATGTTCATAGTCTTTTAGTAGTTGAACTCTTTATATCTCTTGCTACATTTAGTAACCACCGATGATTACTAGCTTTGGTATTGATTTTATACCAATGTTTTATTCTACCTTACATATCAGTTCTTGATATATCCTATTTGGTTCATTTTGGAAGAGAATCTCATAGTGTCCTTTTTCCTTCCTTCTCCTGAATGTTTAGGTTTCAGAGTTTTGCATCTTATTTATGATTTTTGATGTTGGATTTAGGGTCTTCTATCTAACATTTAGGCTCAAATATTTATTTTAATTATAAATCTTCCTCACTATTACTAGATTCATCATGATCTATATTTTCCATAATCATATTACAAGGCTTAAAAAAATATTCTTATTTATATTTATTATCCCTATAAATATTAATAGCTTTGTTCAAGTCCCTAGATACTTCATCCTATGAAATTTGATCCTATGCAAACATTATGTCTTCTTTCCACCATGGCATAAAAACATATTAAAATTTTGGACAGCCTTATATACTCTGGGATTATCATCCTCAAATACAAAGGTTTACATAAAATCATGGTGAACCTATGGCCAATTCTTAGAATCTTGTTTCTGCTACCATTCTTATGGAAAAAGTGTTAGATTATGCTAGAACACATGCACCCAGTATCTTAGTTTCACATCTTTTAAAGATATATATTTGTGCACCTGTCGATGTGCATTTTAGGTAACTATCCTTATTAAAACAATGGAAATTGATCATATAATTTAGAATATACTTGAAAATCGGCCCTCATCAGTTTGCAGGCAACTTCCTAGTGTAATTATTTGGAATGGTGAACAACCCACCAATTAATAGCAACATCTTTGAGTGCATATCCAAACACATAGACCCAGATGTATACAGTATGAACATGGTGTTCTAACCTATAAATAAATTAAACTACATCCTTTGTTGTGAAGTACTAAGGTAATTTTCACTCAGTAATAAAAACCATTCTAAATGATCTTACCCCATGGTCTCCTCATGCCCAATCTAACATGTGTAAAATAGAATCACTACTAACATAATATATAGCTCCCCATGGTATACTATCACTATGAGTAAGATATATGTATTCCATATCTATTAGAGTCACCTAGTAAAATAAATCCATAATAATCATATTAGAGATTTAATGGATACAAATTATCATTCCTCCATGTAGAACGATGAAACTAGCTCCATGGTCTTGGCCAATAAGTAAGAAAAGTTCTATGTATCTCGAAATTGTGGAACCAATTGAATATTTTATGAAAAATTACTAAACTCTTTATTATGCAAAGCTTAGGAATTTTTTTACATACTAACCTTAAACCAGTTGTTTATCCCATAATAATATGGTGATTTAGGTTCTTTTGGAATAATGTACTATTTGATTTTATCCTTGTTCAAGGCTATGATGATGATTTTATCCCACTATCGTGCCTCCAATTAATTTTCAATTTGATTGATTTTCAACTAACCATCATAGGCCGATTTTTTATCAATTAGTGTAGGGTAACATATTTCATTAGTACTTATATCAATTACTTCAAAATCACATCATAGACTTAAATCAATAACTTTTATTTCAACATATTTCAACCTATGAATGGATTCTACCCTTCCATAATATGACTAAATCAATGTGACCAGGTTGTAGCTAAGAGTAGGTCATCCAATAACATCCCATGTGGAAATAATAATCATGTTATTTATGTTCCCAAATTCTAAGACAACATTTGGGACTTTGTATCCCTCAAGTTTAATATCCATTTTTGAATCAACATCCCATGGCTTCTTAGTTTTCATGTATAAGACTACCCTTTATGTTCTCGGATGAACTATTTTTATACCATCCAACATATTGTGTAATAAATTATATATATATATATATATATATTCTAAGATATTTATTCATTATGTAGAATACTCACTAGTTTCACTAGATATGACAAATTACTAACAACTTCTTCATGTTTAATTATGCACATAATTTACCGATATATTTATGCATCTACAAATACAACATCTCTTTACAAAGCATTTTGGTTTTGTATATTATAAAATAAACATGTTAATTCAAACACCATAACCTTTTCCTTGATAATGTTTGGATAATTTTCCTATCAATTTTTTTGAATTATAGGCTCCCAAGGCATCTCTAAAGGTGGAAATTCTTGCTCTCTATACTATTTACAAGGGATAGCTTATATAGATGAATGTTATTTCAAGTTTGATTTCATCATATTCAGAGTGAAAACTAAATTTTCCTTCCTTTTCTTATCTAAGAATGGATAATATTTGGTATGGTGTTGGCTTGAGACTGTACAATAAACATAATAAGCCTATTGTTGTAGATTTAAAGGACAATTTAATGTGAGATAATTGTATTCCCAAAAAATTATTAAATAATATGTTTTTTTTTGTCTTATCTATAGTTCTAATTATCTCCATAGGATCCTCTCAATATCCTCCTTGATATCCTTTTTGGTATCCTCCTTGGTATCCTCGTCTTTGTGGAGAACCCCACCCTTATTATTATTTTTTGTATCCATCGTATGCCCCATACTATATATAATGGGAAGGTGGATCCCATCTAGTTTGTTGTAGCATAGATGTAAAATTCTAAGGATGCCACTACTATGGTGATGGAGGTTTCCATCCAACTTGGTTTTTTAGGTGATTGTAATGTCCATCCTAAAAAATCCTATTGTTGACATTATGTAATATGGTAATTTAAAGATTGGGGTATCTATTCTAGAGTAGGTTATGTAGTTGAGTTCATCTCTACATCCAAATTTGAAATTCTAGCTTTCATAGTTGGAACCTGCTACACATATAATGTGAAGACATTTATGGTGATGTTATCTTTCAATTCCTAAAGTGCTCTATAATTCTTCTCATCATGATTGTGAAATTTTTAAAAATTAAAATACAAACTCTATGGTTTATTTATATACTATTTTAAGATGTGATAGTTTGTCATGGATTTCCCCATGATGTGACATATCTCACAAAATTATGTCATCTTGATTTTTAGTCAATCATTCATATGACTTCCTTTCTTACTACACTTTGTGCACCATATAGACAATTTGGGTCTATTTATCTCATGCATTTAATCCATATTGCATATAAAAACATATATCATAGAATATGGCCTTGTGACATGATATAGATTTTATCCATAGTCTTCAATATGTTCAACTTAGATCATAGTTAATTAGGCATTAAAATTATTTGGGAACTATGTTTATGAAATATAAAACCAGATCCTAGGTAATAGACCTTTTATAGACCAAGATGTTTTTTCTATATCTGTGACCTAAAAAATCACTCTATTTATAACATTTTAAAATTTATGGTCATAATCCCAATAAGATTCTCCTTAGTTATGATGAATTTTTTGTAGGTCCTAGATAGTCTAGCTCATACATTTTTTCATCTTAAAATCCCTAATCAATTTGTCCTTAATATATTGCAAGTCCATTTCATATATATTATTATTATATATATAATCTATATCTCTACTAATTATATCTCTTATAATTTTTCACTTTTTTCATCATCGATGGAAACACCTTTACCCTACCATTTAAATTTGTAGGTCAACAAGTATTATTCATTATCAATAGAGGCATCATAACATGCCATAGTTACAAAAATTCCCATATTAAGATCCATGATTACATCTAAAACAACTGTCTACTTTAGATTAGACTTTACTGGTGTCTTAGGATTTGATGCAATTATCTTTGGAGTACCAATATTCTTATTTTCTCTAAATTTTTGAGCTTCTAAACTTAAATTTTTGAACTTAAATGTAAAGTTATCAAATCACTTATTATGTCTCTAAATATATAGACTATTAAATAATTTAATTAAATTGATCATGAGGGATATGTACCCTTGTAATGAATTATCATTATCTAAATTACTTTCCTCACTTGATCTTGATCATGACTTTAATCTTTAAATCTTCATCAATTCTTCATGACGTTATCCTTCCTCTTTTCCAAATAATATCCTCCCCTATAATTGCTTCCTTAAAATACCTTCTAGATGCTCTCATTGATTCTCTACAACCTCTCTAAATTCTCTTTCTTTCATTTTCTCTGAATCACTTTCCTCATTTTGCATGTACCCTTAGATCTATTTGGTGCCCTCATTTCCTTTGGGTACTCTAATTTCCCCTTATTCACATTATCCAATTTTAATTAAATTTATATATCCTTCCATTTAAATTTATATATCCTTCCATAGTATTTTCACTCTTTATTCTACCTCTACTCATAGTATCATAAGAATCAATATGTGTATTCCATTACTTTTATTGTTACAACTCATAAGCCCTAGAATTTTCTTCTCTTTCTACTTTTTTATGTCTTCCATAATCTAGGTTCAATTTCAAGTTCTATATCTTACTCCCTCATCATTCACTTATTTTATTTTGAATCCATGTATCACCATAGCTGAATACTCCATATTGGTTGGGATTGGCACCATAACCTTTTCCACAACCAACATCTTTAGAAATATCAGTAGTCACTGCATAAATTTTCCTTTGATATCTCTTATAAATAAATAATTTATAGCTTCAAATCCAATGTATCCTTACACATAAAAACTTGGTGAAGTATCCATGAATTGTGGTTTTTAGCCAATGATATATCACATGCATCCACTCAGTGTCCAAGTTTCACAATTTTTCTAACTTTTATTCACCCTAGACAAAATGCTCTATTTATCTCAAGAAGAAGAAATAGTATTCAAGTATTGACAACCTGAAAGCTAATATTTCAATCAAATTAAGCCAAAAAAATTCATATATTTCTCTATGAATGTGCTTAGTTATGATTTCACTCATAGTGATTCCAATTCATTTGGCTTCTTCTTCTACTAAATTTTTAATTATTTTATTAGAACATCATTCTAAATATATCTGACTGGGTAATCATTTTAGCATGCTTTGATTCCATGTTCACCAAACCATTGTTAGTAAATGTTCCAAGAAATTCCCATCAAAACATGCTAAGGTTTATGTGTGCGAAGTGAATAATGGATTCATAACTTAAATGAGGATTTGATAGTTCAATGTATTTATTCTATTCATACTTAGTGAATATTCATAAAAACACATACTAAAATGTAGATAACATTAATTATGTGTTATATTAATAATAATATTCAAATGAAATAGAGGATAAATGCACACAGAAAATTTTCATTATACATTCAAAGGAATGATTAACAAATCTCTATATTAATCTCTCATAAATTGAAACTCTTTTCCTTTATATTTGAACACTATTTAAAGAGCTTACAAAGGCTATGTTGTTTCACATTTTTATCCTTTAATATCTTTCCAAAATGAGTCTTTATGTAATATAAATACTTTTTATATACAACCATGTGTCAAATACATTCAAAAAGATATACATTATACAAAACATTATACATTGCATGCTTGTATATAATATATACTTTATGATTTTGTGTTCTTATGTCTACTACCAACAACATTACTATCAATATTTCATATTAGAGATACCTTGTATTCATAGGCAAGTCATATATCTTCACACATGTTAACATTTGTATCAGTTTACATATCTTATATAGGAGTCTATAAACTTGGGTTTGATTCTTATATCTTGATTAACCCCTTGGTGTATTGCCCTTAGTCTCCTAGATTGTGTTTAATATATCACCATTAACTTTATTACAAGCTTAGAATTTAATTTGGTGAAGCATAGTTATAAATAGAATCATACTATATCCCACATTTACCTAAAAACCCCAAATTCAGAACCTTACAAGCCCCTTTACTTTATGGTATAACATCTAATAATGGATTACTTTATTAAACTAGATATTTAGGTAGTGGGACCCTCTAAAATTTATGAATGAATTGATGAGCAAGTGACACATATATTCACCTCACTGAACAATAACAAGTGAGAAGTATAGTTGAGGTGAAATAAATAACCTAGTACCTTCATGAAATAATCTCATGCCATGTGGAAAGATCCCAACACACATAGTATAGTGAGAAAAATAACTAAATATCCTATTTTGAGATCAAATTATTGGTTTATTTAGGTTAAATTTATTTATCCCAAGTCAATTAATGTGTGTGTAAGATTTATTATTATGTGAAATTTGAATTATCATATGCTAGATTTTATGAGGTGTCAAACCTCTTTTGTCCTTTTTGAATGGAATATTTGATTTCCATGACACATGTAACTCTTTTCACACTTATCACACACTTTTCAATCACCTCATGGAGATTAGTGACACTAGGCACACACTAATAAGGTTTTGTAATGTCATGATGGAGATTATTTGTGATTCCTTATTTCCTCACCCTATTTAAAAATATATCTCTGCTCTCATTCTACAACTTGAGATTTCTCTCTTCTTACTTGAGGCTGATTCTTCTTCTCTATCCTCTTTTCTTCTACTAAGATTGTAATTGTAGAATATTTTTTTGTAAGCTTTCTTAATGCATGTGGGATTTTTTTACATTGATTTGATTTACACACTTAACAAATTGTGTCTTGCATTTGTGGTTTGGCTTTCTTTGAGGTAATATTTACATTTTATGCTCTCATTCATTTATTTTTTCAACATTATATTTTACAATCTTGGCATGTATTTATTCATGGTATCAGAGCTTTCTCTTGCTTATTTAAATTAATATCAAATTAAAAATAAATGGATTTTAACCAAAATTATAAGGCCCTTTATTTTTATAAAATGGAAATAAGTTTCATATTATTTTAAAAAACAATTCAACATTTTTTAATGCATCTAAACAATTTGGATTTTTTTTTATTACTTTTAATATAAACATTATGTTTATTTGGAATTATTTGGTTTTTCTTATAAAGATAAGATCTTCATATTCCTTATTTTATGTGTTATATAAGAATTATGCCTTTCTTGAGCTAATTCATTAATTGAGAATTTGTTTTCATTATTTTGATAAATTTATTTTGCTCATTCACTATTCAATGTATTTTGTAATTGTTATAAAAGTTGTCTTTTTTGATTTTATTAGATCTACTTTTACTACATTAATTGTGTGTAGATAAAATTATGGCATATTTTCTATTATTTTTTCCTTACTAATTTTATTGTAAGTTGTTAAGAACAATTGTCTTTTTGATATTTTCATTAGCATATAACTTTTTGCATAATATTTTGAATATTGGATTTGCATATAGTTTCTCATTATGTTTTGACTAACTTCCTTTTGATCATGTAGGGTTCAGAACTTTGGAAGTTGTCTCTTATCTTTTATTATATCTAATTTTATATATGTATATCATTTTTTATAGATACTTGTTTTCTAAACCCAAATATTTGGTGTTGTCTTTTGTGTTTTGTGGGTTATTTTGGGTCATTTTTCCATCTCTTTTTGTTGGTCTTTATTCCAAATTCAGATTGATTACCTTTTTTCCCCCAATGATTATTGGAGATTGTTAGTGATCACACCTATAACGTTGCAAGATTCTTGGTAACATCTATATTCTTCTTCTCTCTTTTCTCAAAACCTTGTAATATGAGCATTCTTCTTGAAGTAAGTTGTCATTAAGGGGGATTTTTATGTGATGTCAACCCTCTTCTTTATTTTTAAGGATTCCTCCACCTTTGTAACCTGGAAATAAATCTTAAGGGGGAATGTTAGAGATTAATATTTATTTGGGTTCACTTTATTTATCTCAAGTCATTTTAGGTGTGTGTAGGTTTTCTTATTATATGAATTTTTAATTAACATATATTAGATTTTATGAGGTTTCACACTTCATTTGTCCATTTTGAATGGAATTTTGGAGTTCTATGTCACATATAACTCCTTCCACACTTATCACACACTCCCCCCTCACTTTATGGGAATTAGTGATACTAGACATACATTAAGAATGTTACATAAGGTCACGATAGAAATTATTTATAACTCCTTCTTCCTTCCTCACTCTATCTAAAGATATCTCTCATATTTAATTCTACAACTTGATATTTATATCTTCTCATTTGAAGCTCATTACTCT
This sequence comes from Torreya grandis, assembly GCA_037957365.1. NCBI lineage: Eukaryota > Viridiplantae > Streptophyta > Pinopsida > Cupressales > Taxaceae > Torreya > Torreya grandis. The sequence goes on along the minus strand of JARHVA010004909.1, from coordinate 282,018 downwards.
TCTCTATTTTATTATTTTTGTTTTATCCCACCTAGACTTACTATTATATTCAGTACTATTTTGGATGGATTATTGGACTATGAAACATTTGTATTAATTTTATGATGTTATAGACATATTATCTAATTATGTTTCAAACTTTGTATTTAATTTATATTTAAATTTTTTGTATTGGTATTGTTGAAGCCATTTTGGTGATAACAAGCATAATTGACAAATTGAGCTAGGTTTGAGAGTGGAATATCTCATCTGACACTATTGCTTGGTGCATATAGATAAGTGACTATAGTTAAGATTACGATTGTGATCCCATGTTACTATTTTATCTTGTGTTGCGAACTTATTTATACTCTTAAGTGATAGTTGGATTTAACATGTGGTTAGGTCTATTACTATTCATTTTGTAATTATGTTGTATTTTTAAAGTAATCATCTATAAGTTTATGTTAAAATTGTTATTTTATGATCTAAAATGAGAAGTCTAGACTGAGTCATGAGTGCATAAGCATTATGTAAAAACCTTGTTTAAGGTTTGGCATGTTCCTATTTTCAAGGGATGTTGAAGGTTAACATGGACCTAGAGATCAATTTTTTTTATCTTTGTGATTTGAAAAGAAAAGGCAAATTTTAAATTCATGAAGATTTGAATCATGGAAATGATTGTAAAGTCCTTGGGAATTTATCCATGGAAATTGTGTTAAAAGTCATGAATATTTGGATCATGGAAAATTTTGTAAAGTCACTTGGGGCTTTATCATGGTGATTATTATTTTGCAAATTCACTTTGGAATTTAGAATGAAGATTATTGATTTTTTAAGTCACTTTTGAATTTTACATGGTTATAATTTAATTGGAAAAGACTCATATATTTTGTATTTGGCATCATTAACTTTGAATAAAATTGGAAAACCTAAAATTTTTAGGGTTTAGATGGTCATTTTTACATGGGATTTGGACTATGATTCTTCCTTAGGTATACTATGAGTTTTCTTTAATAGATAGAGAGTCTTCCTAGTGTAGTGTGGATTTTTTTGAACTCATTATGTAGAGGGATGAATGGTGAAATAATTTATTACTAAAACTATTTGTTTTAGTTGAGAAGAACTAGATAGTTATTTGAGCTATAATTAGAGTTCATAAATTATTGTGAAGGTTTTAAAATGGAAGTATGGTATTTTAGAAGTGTGGAAGAAGGCAAAGAGAATTAAGAGAATAACTAGAAATTGGAGGCCAAGGGCTTGTATACTGAAACAAGTAAGTGCATTTTTTTTACTAGGTTTTCAAATTTGAATTGTGGTTTTTTTAATGTACTTGAAAAAAATTGAGAAACCCTATGGGTGAATGGCGAAAATAAAAGTGCTAATCTTTCTCAAATTAAATCATTTTTCTCATGGATTTAATTACTTGTTTTGATGGGAAATTATGTCCAAAGAAACCCACTATTGGGTGAGTCTGTTTGATGGATATTTTTCACTTAGATTGTATAAATATAATCTTTATGGAAATATGCAGTTGGTTATTTATGATAATGTACATTTGAGTTCATACGGTTGTAATGTTTGTTGGGTTATGCATATTATTTGTCTTCATATATTATTGTTCATTATTTATTTTGAAAGTTATATGTGAGTAATGTGTGTTAAAATAGTTGTTTATTGATATTTTTGAAGTGTGGGGATTGTTGACCACTTGAGTAAACCCTAGTCATTGGATCTCATACGAAAGTAGTTGTATTCACTTATTTTTATGCATTGGGTATATTATTAGGTCATATATTCCACTCCATAATTGATGCATGGGATGGGTAGGGAACCACCAATGTTTAGGCTCATTTTGTCCTTAAGAATATATTCTATTATTTGTATGTTTAGTTTCCTTTTAGTTATAATCTTGAGTGGGTTATTAAACTTTTATGGTTGTGTCTTGACGCATCTTAACATAGGTCTAATATCATATGATGGTTGTATGATGTTTTATTATGTTTCATGACTATTACACATATTTGTTTATTTATGGAAACTCAGTGAATTTTAAATTTAAGTCTAATACATGGAACACATATGAAATAATGTTGCATTCATTATTGGTTTATTTAAATACTCATCCTTAGTTATGAAATTTCAATCATGATTGAATGATTTGATTTATTTCACAATTGGTGTGAAATTATTATATAATTAGTCATGATTTTCTTAATCACATAAAAATGTAATTTGTACAACTTGAGCATGACTTGTGACATCCAAACCATAGGGCTCTCCTGCTTGCTTACACAACCCACTAGGCATGTTTTCACTATTTCACAGTGACCTAAAGCCTACTTGAATCAACCCTAATTACCCCATACTCCTTTCTTAGGCACAAACATATCCCCTAAGGTCCCTACCCCCTTGGAAAATAGTTTTATAAGTTGGACTATAGTGATGGACCCAAGGGTGTCCACTTTCTAGCGCTATTATCCAAGTTACTCTTAGCCTCAAATAGTTAGATTTCCTTGGATCCTTATCTTTTTCCCTATGGCCTAACATGAAGTCATCTAACCTAGAATCATCAGTTTCCCTATAAAATAACTTCATTTAGAATGGTCAAAAATCATTCAAAAGGCATGATCTATAAATACACCATGCACACTCAAGAGAAATCTTCCTATTCTCTGCATACAACCAACCACTACTATTTTAAGCCTACTCAAGCTCCCGTACAAGTCATGAGTCATCTCAAGATTGCCTAGATTTGTATAATAATTGCATTGAATTTATATTATTTCATAATATACATTCAATTTGGGAGAACTACATTGGCCTTGATCCCTCCTTGAAGTATTGGTATGTAGGCAGCGTGACCACACATGGGGTATGATCATATGTTCAGTGCATAATACACACTAACCCCTTTTTCCACCTAATTCAAGACCAATTATTAAGAATAAGGAGGAAGTAACACCCTAAGGGACAAAATGAGTTTCACATGGTGATCCATAGATGATTGAGACCTAAAATTTCAAACATAGATCCTCCAGAAGCATCAAAACAAAACCTAAAAAGATTAGAGGAAGTAGATCAGAGGGACTATAACATCAAAAATAGGACTATAGTGTTGTACCTCCAAGTGTCTAATTTTTAGCACTACTATCAAGGTAGAAAATATACTTGTAGGTCCTATTTTCAATAGTCTACCTAGTTAGATTAGTAATTTGTAGTTCTAGAATCCTACATCTCAGTCCAAAAATCAGCTAAGTTTACTCTCTATGCCCTTGTTTGCTATATTTAATAATTAATTGATAAAATGAAAATTTAGATAATTAGTAGGTTATTTAAGGCACATTTATTTAATAATTTTACCCTTAATCTAGACCCATTTAATATTTAGGAAATTAAACCTATAGTTTCCAAAAAATAGTAAAACATTTGGTGAACCTGACTCACTTTGAATTTTCATACAAAAACCCTAGAAACCCTAAGGATAATTATTATGGATTTTTTTGAAATATTTTTTTGATTTTTTTAGAATTTAAAAATTAAAAAAAATAAAAATCTAGTTAAATATTTTCAATAATTCACTCAAACCCTAGTTTCCACATACTAGGTCCTATTTGCATGAAACCACTTCCAGACCTCTAGGAAAAATAATTTACTAATTTTAGAAATATTTTTAGTTTTTTATTGAATTTTTCAAGTTCAAATTTACAAATTTTCATTAAATTTTTCAAATTATCACATTAATTTTGAAAAAATTCATTTCAAACCCTATTTGCATCAACTATTTCCTAGTAAATTTCTAGCACCATTCCACTTATTTTTATATAAATTTTGATTGAATATTAAAATTAAAAAATCAAAATCAAATTCAAAATTCCATAGTATTTTACAAATCAATTTCAAAAAAAATCCCTAGCTACATACACTAATTCCTATTTCATCTTGAGGTATTACCTTACATACATAGCCAAATTACAAAAATGATGCTTACTTATTTACAAATGTTTCTTAAATTTCTTATAAATAATAAGGAAACTATAATAGACCCTATCATGTACATGCATGACTAAGTTTATCACATGTTAGTAAAAATTTTCATTATTTGCTTTGCATGTTTGCTTTTTTTAATATGGAATGATATTCAACAAACTATTGTTACATATTTTAAGACAATTCTTGCCCCATCTCCTATGGAACCCATCTTCCATAATGACTATTGTTGCATGGTTGATTTCACCATCCCACAAGTTACTACCCATTGCTAGAGATCCCATCTATCACCCTTCATCCCTTTACCTCCCTACCCTATCGATTATCTATGCTCTCCTCCCTCACACACTACTAATCCTATACGGATAATGGATAACGAAGTTAGAGATATTACTCAACCCACCATTATCCCACTTCCCCACCCTACTGATTCTCTATGATCTCCTCCTGCACACACTACTAATCTTATATAGATAGTGGATAATGTAGTTAGAGTTGTTAATAAATGTGTCATTATCCCTCCTCCACCCACCCAAGAACCTCACAATCTACCTATTCTATCCCATCCCTGACTTGGGCCTATTACACAATTAGATTCAACTAAGGCATATGATATTGTGGACTAGTTATGTAATAATCTAAAAACAATTCAATGTTAGAATTGATCTAAAAATCTTGTGTTTAAGGACATTCTTTATCAAGCACTTACTCAGACTTCCATGCCAGTTAACTCTAAGCTTGCTTATTTTTCATCTATGGTAATACAATAAAAACTTTCAAAGATGTCATTTATTTTGATAAAGATGACACACCATATTAAGTAATTATTGATCAAAATTTACCACTATTCATACAAATTCAAATTAAAACTAGTGCAATAAAGAGAGTTCTAGTTGATAGTGGTGCTGGAATAAATATATGTAATATCACATTATTACAAGCTATGGGTGTAGATATGGCATCCATGTAGAAATAATATAAGACCATTAAAGGGTTTGATGATATACCATGACAAACATTGGGCATCATTGCATTAGATATCATAGTAGGGCCAAAAAACCCTACTACCCAGTTTTAGGTTATGCTTGGTCCTCTCCATTATAATCTTTTACTTGAATGACCATAGATACACACTATGAAAGCCATTACTTATACTCTACACTGATGTGCCAAGTTCATTCATGATAGATATCTCTACACATGTCTAGTAGTAATCAACCATTCAGATATTGTCATGTTACAAAGTCATCTTTGACTATTTCATCAAATGGGACACCTTCTCTTACTATGCAGCCACCACCTTATCATATTCATCTAGATAAAATACATACATATGAGGTGGGAGAAAGAAACACATCTCATATTTCTCAAACTCTAGATATATCTCCAACTCTAGCTTCTCAACTAATTATAATAGATCTAGTCACTCTAGTATTCATAGTAAAAACACCTGTTACTCTTACACCATCACCAACAGTAGTTACAATAGTGCTAGTTGCTCTTATAGAGATATCCCCTTATATTGATATAGATACTCTCCCAACATTATCACCTTCTCTTACTATAGTTAATGAGACTTATATATCACAATTACCCCTTGTGGTAAATTCAGAGTTACCTTTTGTGCATGATGTTGATACAGATTCCTAGGCTACCTTAGATGATGATGATACAACACCCACACTCACATTATCTATGTGGATTAAAATTTACACCAATTGACCTAGGAGAATATCAAGCTGATTCTAGAGAACTTATTAAGCATCTTACAATTAACACGATTACTTCTATGATGAAAAGGATAGTTATTCATATCTAGGTAGGCATTACACAACATCGACCATATATTTTTATACAAATGTTACTTGATCATAAATTAATCAAGCTTCCTATAGTATTACATAGATATATTAGTAGATTATCATAAAAGGGAGGTAATCCATTTTGCCTTTTTCATAAGATCACCGGCCATAATACTGACTCATGTACAACTTTACAATAGTGACTAGATAAACTACAAGATTGAGGCATTATTTAGATCATAGCTCCACTAACAGCACCAACACCACTTTTAATGAAATCACTCACCAACAGGGATAAACAACCAAGAGAAATAATAACATCTCCACCACCAAAGCAACCTTTAGTTCATATTTGAGTTGATGACAACATGAACATAGCATTTTAAGCATATGATGATACTAATGATGATGACAATCATAATCCATTCCTCTAATTTTTTCCCCAACAGCGTCCATCTCAAGATCCTTTCCCACCCCAACCTAGTATCTTTTATATTATGATGTTATGTTTTTACATACTTTCCTTTCTCACATTGATTGTATATAGTCTTCTTCTACTTGATTTTACATAGCTTATTTCAAAAATACAAAAATATGTTAATTACATGATTCATATATGTTATTACATTTCTAAACACTATGATAGACTTACATTATGTTATTCTATGCTACTTGTTTGTCGATTTATCTATATCACCATGCGTCACTTGATCTTCTTTGAGTGTGTGTAGTATATCTAGATCCTTGATTGTCTAACTCCACCCATCGAGGGGGCATCTTACATCTACATTCTAGCTACATATCAATACATCTACCCCATTAGGGACACACTCTACATGACTACACCATCCAAGTTATGTCATTTTCACACTCCACACTCTAGAAATCTTATGTATTACATACCTTACTTGCTTACATAGATATTACATCAACATCTAGTAGCATTTATCACACTTTTATATGTCATAGCATATACATTAGTCTTGTATTACATATATTGTATACTCTTGCTTCTTACTTTCCATAGTTAGATGCTCGTATACATTTATAATACTTTACATGATTCCATTTTGTGCTTTGGTTAGCTAGATGTGTTTTCATTTTCTAGTTCCTATTGGTTTCCTGTTTGCATTTTAGGACATTTTCTGATGTCCTTTACTTCTGTCTATATTGTGTGTGCCTTTGAACATTTGTGAATGTCTTTCATGTGTTCCTTTATTTGTGTTTGTGGCCCCTATGCCAATATTTACTTTTTATGTGTGTATGTGACATTTGAACATGCCTTGTATGCCCTACATGTCTATTTTCCCCCTTAGACACCCTTGTGTGTTTCTTGCTCTTGCTTTGTATGCGTGTTGCTTGATTGCTTCTCTTTGGGTGCAATGCCATGATTTCAATCATGCATTTACCTTGCCTCTTGGATGCCATGATGGACATCATGCTCCATCTCTCTATGCTACTAAAAAACTAACAACTAACATCTCACATTATATATTTCTCTTATTCACATGCTATTACATTGTTATATCCATCTAGGCATACCCCTATAGATCTAACAATATCTCTCTACAACTTTTGCTATATCTTGAGATCATGAATATCAATGTTATATCAAAGCATTTTCATATCTTAACACACTTGCAGGGCTTCTTATTTTGAGGGTAGTCATTATAGGGTCTTTATTCCTCCCCTCAAAAGAGGGGGTGACAAATAGGGGTTTTGTCATAGAGATCAAAGCTTCTACCAATCAAAAAAATAGATTTAGACTAGCTCAATCCAAATTCTAGAATTCAGTAAAGGTAGGCCAGATCAAGCAAATAGTATAGATCATAGTTTAGTTTTTAGTTTTAGCTCTGGACCATAGCACCAAAAATGTGACTATAACACTAGACCCCAAAGTGTCTAGTTTTTTGGTGTTAATGTCTAGACAATAGAATTTCTAGTTTTTCTAGAATCAGGTAGAGGGGTGAGTTTAGTCATTATTTTACCATAATATTACAATCCAAAATCTAGTATTTTTTATCACTTTTTTACTCAAAGAATTAAAATATAGGGGGCATCATGCATGGCATGAGTGTTTCTACTTACAGTTTAGACATGGTAGTTGATACAACTTTTAGTTTAGAATCTATGTTATAGAAACCATTTATTGAGGGAAATGTGTGTGACACATAGGCCTTCTATTTTTTGAGTTCAATACATTTTATTACATTTTCCCAGTGGTTGCATGCCTTACTCCATCTATAGGTGGTTGGCATAACTTTCAATTAAACTTTCATACAATTTTGCTTTTTGAGTACCTGAGTTCCCAAGTTGATTCTAGTTTTAGAGAGGCTTTTATACAAGTTACAATCTCCATTTTTTGAAGTGGCCAACATTAGTTTAGTTTCCAATTATATTTAGTTATCTACACCAACATTGTTAGGTTACAACACGTTCATGGGCTTCATGAGCCATCTCATATGGCATTATACCAGTATCTTTCTATTCAACTTCACATCATGAGGAAAAAATAGATCCAAAAGACTAGCTAGCCTTTATATTATTGACCCACCTATTTAGAGGGATTGGACACATGGTCTAGACATTGATTAACATGCATGATTCATTAACTTTGCATAGTTGGAGATGATGAATCCAAAGGGCTTGCCTTTGCATTATTGAGCCACCTTTCAAGGATTTGAGCACTCAACTCACTAATTAATATAAATCTTGGTTTAGCATACATAAACATCACTCAACTTAACCCAACAACATAACAAGTTTTGAATTAGTTCATGTACCTAGTGATGTGTATTCATTCCTTTCTCTTCCTTTATCTCTCTTTACCTAGATTTTTAAGTTCTTATTTTAGATATAGCATATCTAGTAAAAATTTCTCTACTTTCACTTTAGTTGCTTGCATATTCACATAGTATAATGTGCTCTCACTATGCACAATCTAACATCACATAGCTTCTTGGGCTTAGCCTCATAGGTAAGTTCAGGTATACTTCTATTTTTATCCTTAATCCTAGTATTTCACTTTCTTACATACTTAAAATAAAGAGTGGGGGTAAATTTAATCACATAAGAATGCCATTTTTATAACTTGAGTATGACTTGTGACATCCAAACCATAGGTCTCTTATACTTGCTTGCACAACCCACTAGGCATGTTTTCACTACTTTCCAATCACCTGAAGCCTTCTTGAATCAACCCCAGCTACCCTAAACTCCTATCCCAAGAACACACCTATCCATTAAGGTCCCTATCCCCTTAGACAATAGCACCATAAGTTGGACTATAGTGTTGGACCCAAATGTGTCCACTTTCTAGTGTTATTGTTCAAGTCACTCTTAACCTCAAATGGTTAGATTTCTCTAGATCCTTATCTTTTTCCCTGTTGGCCTAACATGAAGTCATCTAACCCAAGATCATCAATTTACCTATAAAATACTATTCAAGGGTCATTTAGAAGGGTTGGAAATCATTTAAAAGGCATGAGCTAGAAATACGCTAAGCACACTCAAGCAAAATCTTCATATTCTCTACATACAACCAACCAGTGTTATTTCTACCTACTCAAGCTCCCACACAATTCATGAGTCATCTCAAGATTTCCTAGATTTGCATAATACTTGAATTGCATACACAATATTGAATAATATAAATTCAATTTGGGAGAACTACATTGGCCTTGATCCCTCCTCAGAGTATTGGTATGTAGGTAAGTGCCTACACATGGGGTGTGACCATATGTTCAGTGCATAATACACATCAACCCATTTTTCCAATTGATTTAATACCACTTGTCAAGCCTAAAGAGGAACTAAGACCCTAGGGGAAAAAAATAGTTGCACACAGATCTTCATAGATGATTGAGACCTAAAATTCTAGACACAGACCCTCTAAAAGCATTGAAATAGAACCTAAAAATCTCAAAGGAAGCATATTAGATAGACTATAGTGTCAAAAATAGGAATATAGTGCTGGACCTCTAAGTCTCTAGTTTCTACCACTATTGTCTAGGTAAAAAATAGACTTTTGGGTCCTATTTTTGATAGTCTACCTAGTCAACTCAACAATTTATAGTTACAAAATCCTCTATCCCAGTCCAAAAATCAGCTAAGTTCACTCTCTATCCCCTTGTTTGCTATTTTTAGTAATTAATTTATAAAATATAGATTCAAAAAATTAGGAGGTTAATTAAGGCACATTTATTTACTAATTTTCCCCTTAATCTAGACCTATTTACTATTTAGGAAATTAAACCTACAGTTTCCCAAAAATAGTAAAAAAGTTTCATCTTTTATATCAAAGTTGGTGTACTAAAATTTGAATGTGATAAGTTATTATCACTATAAATGGATGATGGCATGACAATGAATAAATTCATTTGATTTCATACTACATTAACTATAATTTGTTTTTTTAGAGTTATGTTAGATACATCTCAGTAGATTTATAGTTTATTTTCTTCTTGTGGGATTTCTTTTTTGGGTTACACTCTTGGGATTAAAATTATACTTTTTTTAATATATATTATATATTTGTATTATTGTACAATAGGCTTGAGTTGTACTTTGGCATGTTTTGTCTATATTCCTTGGATTAATTTATAAATTAAGTATGCCTCTTTCATAAGTCAAACACCCTTATTGAATGGCAATAGTATAGATTAAAATCAATATGACAACATTAATATGTTTATGGTAGTTATTAAAATACATGCAAAAAATGGAAATTGTGTGTGTGTGTGTGTGTGTGTGTATACATCTACATATATACATGTATGTATGTATATATGCACACACACAAATGCACATGTGGCCTATAAGGAATTAAGGACTTTACTTTTTATTTTTAATAAGATAAAAACTTACAATCCTTTCTTCCTTATGGATCCACACCTTTATCATAATCAATCTAGATATAATGTGCCTCAATCAATTTTTTTCATACCTCTAAACACTACATCCACTTTTAAATTCTCTCTCTCTCTCTCTCTCTCTCTCTCTCTCTCTCTCTCTCTCTCTCTCTCTCTCTCTCTCTCTCTCTCTCTCTCTCTCTCTCTCTCTCTCTCTCTCTCTCTCTCTCTCTCTCTCTTTGTGTGTGTGTGTGTGTGTGTGTGTGTGTGTGTGTACATCTACATATATGTATGTATATATGCACACACACACATGTACATGTGGCCTATAAGGAATTAAGGAATTTAATTTTTATTTTTAAAAGGATAAAAACTTATAATCCTTGCTTCCTTATGGATCCACACCTTTATCATAATCAATCTAGATATAATGTGCCTCAATCAATTTTTTTTCATACCTCTAAACACTACATCCACTTTTAAATTCTCTCTCTCTCTCTCTCTCTCTCTCTCTCTCACACACACACACACACACACACACACACACACACACACACACACACACACACACACACACACACACACACACACACACACACACACACACACACACACACACACACACACACACACACAATGTGGCCCATAGGGAAGCAAGGACTGTAAGTTTTATTTTTAAAAGGAAAAAAAAACTTAAATTAATTCATTCCTTATGTATCCAAACACCTTTATCATAATAAATATAGATATAATGTGCCTCAATCAATTTTTTTTCACACATCTAGACATTACATTTACTTTTGAATACTCTTCTCTCACTTAGAGTCTTCACGTGAAAAAAAAGGAATGTGTTTCACTTGAATATTTTACATGAAAATGAATAGAGTGAACTCAATAACCTCTCAAGTTATTCTCAATGTCTCCCTAATATAATCCCCCCCACTATCTCACCCACACACGTGTCCCATATGGAAGCAAGGACTATAAGTTTTATTTTTACAAGGAAACAACTTACAGTCCTTGATTAGTTATGGATCCACATGTTTATCATAATAAATATGGATATAATGCTCCTCAATCAATTTTTTGTCACACCTCTAGACAATACATTCACTTTTCAATACTCTTCTCCCACTTATAGTCTTGACATGGAAAAAAGGAATAGGGGTCGCTTGAAGCTTCTACATGAAAATTAATGGAGCATATTTGAGATGCTCTAAAGTTATTCTTAATCTCTCCATAATATAACCCTTGATATAATCCCCACTTCAATACCAATTATGATCAATTCGATAATCTTACAAGTTATCTTATAGATTTATTAGCTCACATATTTATAAAAAATATATGTGTAGTTTAGTCCCTATAGTTTAAGAAATCTAAACTATCCTAAATACTAAACCATACTAACTAAATCAAATTTATGTGTGATTTTTCAAATTCTAAAAAAACTCACAATAACATTCTAACATATTAACAAATTATTATATGTACTTTTATCACCATGTAATGAATATTACTATGGTGTAATAAGCCTTATTTCGTAACAAAAAATCATAAATTAAGAGATGTACATATTTAAAAAATTGATCAATCCCTTTAAAACAATGAAGAAGACTAAATTTTATTAAAATAACAAATAGACCAAAAAAACACATCTCATAATTAAAATAAAATACCAACCTAAAATAAAGTGTTAAATAGTTATTAAAAAAATGTAAACTATAAATGAAGAAAAATGGAAATGGAGAAACATTTAATGGAACAAATACAAAATTAGTATACCTATCTCACATCATCCAATCATATTCCTAAATTATTATGTTATAATATATATGACTTATCATGTGTCTAAAATCTTTGCATTTAAGTTAGAAATCTCAATTTAAGTAAAATTGAGCAGATCATAACTACAATAAAACACAACATTGCACTATACTATAATCATATTGTAATCATATATTTGTCACAAGTTATAAATAATGTTTTCATATTCTTATTTTTTATAGTAACTAATAGCAATTTATAAATTTTAATTGAATAAAAATTATGCAAAACTGGGTTGTTTAATTTTAAAATTATAAACAATAGAACTAGTCTAAGATGAGTACATGTAATAGATAAGGTATGTAGATGAAACTAGTAGGAAGAAATTAAACAATAATATTAAATTAATTCAAAACATATACAACCACAATGAAAACTTCAATATTAAATTCAATACCAAATCACATCATTAACAACCACAAAATGATATAAAATCAATAAAAACATCAAATGAACAACATAATGAAACATGAACAATAATTCTAAAACCAGTGGAAAAATAATTAATGTAACAATCATAAAACTAGTATACATTTATTGTATAATCCAATAATACAATGAAATTAATTATATAGATAAATCAAATTCATAACAATGAATGTAAATTCAAATATCAATATTAAATTAACAATAATATATCGTAATAATAAGAATATAATAGAGAAGATCCACACCAAATGTTGATAGTAGAAAAAAATAATGGACATATAAGATTGATATAATTAGAGGGGGAAACATCTACAACCATGCAATAAGATTACAATTCATCACTATCCCCCATGTTATATCCACTACCTCCTAGATATAGCCTTCTTAGGCTATAATTACTCCATAGGTCAACCTTATTAACAATATGAAGACATAGAGAATTATGATATGACAAGGTAAAATTTTAAGTTCACCATAAGTTAGCCATGCATATGCCTACACATTATATTGGTTATGGTCATATAATTCCCTTCTCCTTAAAAAAAAATTGTTTTCAACATTGACTAAATGTGGATGTTACTACATAAATGCTTCAAACTACTATGTTTCATCCTTGCTAGTTAGATTCTTCCACTTGATCAAATAATCCTTAATTTCCTTCATTATAAAATTTTATTGTGTGTTATAAGGATATCCTTAGGTTATATAATGAATTTTACACCCTCATATATCTATAGTAGCTAAATCTCACTAGATACCCTTTGTTCAAGTACCTTCTTCAAGAAGGATACATGAAATACCAATTATATGCATCCAGACTGAGGTAACTCTAGCTTGTAAATGAAAATGTGAATTTTATGTAGGATACAATTATAGTCATAATAATTAGGATAAATTTTATATCCTTTTTATTTTTCTAAAAAAAAACTTGAGTGTATGGTTATAGGTGAAGAAAACCCCAATCACCTAATTAAAAATGTCTTTTGTTGTGGTGTTATCCATATTATTGATTTATTACATTATATACCACAACTGATTTCTCTCTTGGACTAGATAGTATATCCTACTTGTGTTGAATGAGTTCTTAAATATTTTGAACCTTTAGTTATATCCTTAAGGATGAGGTGATGGATGGTGGTTGGTAACCATATAGTGCAAAAAAATGGAGACATTTTGGATGAGGTATGGAAGGAACTATTATACCACCATTCCAATACCAAATACCAATGAACACATATATCTTATTTATTTGATGAAAAATAAAAATATAACTCTAGAATTTATTGACCATATTTATATTCCCAACAGATTGAGGTTGATATGACTAGTGATGATCCAACTGTCAAATCAAACATGATAATAAATAAATCCAAAAATTATTGGTAAAGATAGGATCAAAATCACAATAAATGATCTTAGGGGTCACTTCTAGCTTCCAAAATGTATCCAAAAAAATTAGAAGCTATTATACTTTATATAAATGGATGTGATAAGACATAAAAATGGGAATATTTTTTGAGTATGTCCATGACTACATGATGATATTTTTCCATTTGGACTTGGGTAAAACTGTTATGAAATTCATGGAAAACTCCTCCAACCTTTTACTAGAAAGGTACCATGATTGAAAAATACTTTGGGTCTTAATTATCTCATCCTTATTCCTTTGACACACCATGTATGTAGACATTTTTTGGATATCCCCCTTGATTCCTTCCCAACATAAATCTTGATTGATTTAATGATAATTTATCAATAATTTGGAATAATCGCCTACTAGAGATGCATGGAACATTGTAAGAACCTTGTTCTTAAGGGAATATTTTTTTCACAATTAAAACCTATATTTATACCATAGGGAACTCCTTTTCCATACACATTTTTTTGAGGCATTAGAATCTTTCTAGAGATTTTAAGTTAGAAACATGTGTATTGGTATAATTCTCTCATTTGGATCTTGCCTCATCCACACAATATAATTTCCATATGGACATTTCACATAATAGTTCCTTTGTTGAATCATTAGTTATATAAAGTGAACTTGTCACTACATTATCTTTACCTTTTTTATATATGATTTTGAAGTCATATTCTGATAAATTGGTCACCCATTTTTGTTGTTCTTCAGATAAAAACCTCTTTTCCAAGAAATATTTTAGACTATCACTATTTATCTTCACTTTAAAGTGTTTATGCATCAATGATCTGGGCAACACTTCAGGCGATAATTTGGGCGATGGTTCCACCCCAATTGGTGGTAGAACTTCTAAGAGCTATAAATTTTGAGCCATAGCTCCATTTGACTCCCCATTTGAACCACTGGAAATATAAGAATGAGAAGAACATGATGAGATGGAATGAGTTATGCTTGATGGTTTTTGACCCCCAAAAACCCAATGGAAGTACCCAAAATTTCAACTTTAATAGTGTTGTCTAAAAATAGTAAGTTTATAAAAATAGTAATTTCTCAAATTCTATGTTGTTTTAAATTGTGGAAGTCAAACCACTTCATCTCCCTCAAGATTTGTGACCTTCCACATCCTCCTCCTACCTTAAAAATATGTATAAATAAATATGTATCTCAAGAAGGAGAGTAGACATCTCTTCCCAGAGATAAGCATATGTTTGTATTTGCAATCTTATGAGTAATAAAACATCTCTTCTCAGAGATAACATTATTATTGTGTTATTTTTATGTTATTTAAATATATTTCAACCAAAACCCATGAGTTTTGGATTAGTGGTATCAGATTGATTTGTATTGACAGTGTATGATCCTGAGGATGAGGTTAGACTACAAGAAGCTTGGGTGGGAAATAATAGAGCTCATAGACTATCCACCTATTCACTCTAAATGACCTCAAATGGTAGATGACATCAAGACATATGATCCATTTAAGGAAATGGTGAATGAAGCCCTCCAATGTTAGAAAGTGTAGATGCTATAACAATTCACCCAAATTATCCAACAAATCTTGAATGGAAAATTTGGCTCCTCATCTACACTCTCTGGCTACTTATCCATATAACATCCTTTTAGTGCCCCAATACCCTTCAAGGTTTAGGTGAATTTTGATATCCCTACATTTTAAGGTAAAGTCAATGATTATATAGTAGAAAATTGGTTGGATCAATTGTCTTCCTATTTTTCTATAAATAAATTCACTGATGGAGAGAAGATCACTTTTGCTCTTTTGAAAGCATCATTGCCCATCAAAAATTGGTGGGAAGTGTACAAAAGGAGGTTCAATATGTATGATATTGGCCTTGAGGTGGAATCTATCTAGAATGATTTCATGGAAGCTGTAAAGGAAGAATACTACCCCATTAAAGCATATGATGATTTGTACATACAATAGCAATAACTTTGCCAAGGTAAGGAACAATCTATTCAAGATTACACTAACTTTTTTCATTCTCTATTTGTGAGATTGGGCATCCAATAATGTGAGAAAAATAAGGATCTCAAATATCATGGTGAAATACAATGGTATATATGAGGGGAAATGGAACTCTTCAATTTGGAAACCCGTGGTAAGGCATACAATTTTATGGTGAAGATTGAGCAGAAGCATGGAAGAAAGAATACAAAGAGTCATCCTTAAAAATGGAAAAGTGACAAAGAAGGTCAAACATGAGGCCAAAATTAGAAGGAAAATGAGTTTTAAGATAAGAAACCCCAAAAGGGGAAGATTGGGAAATGGTGTGATTACTACAAAATTGAAACTCACTCTAAAGAAGAATGTCAAGCCATTAAGTCCCTACTTTTTGAGTTATAATCCTTGAAATCTTCTGATCTACCTCATACATACCCTACATTCAAAGAGTATGAATAATATATTATAGATGTTGAGCCCGATACCATCATTACTTCATCACAGACCCATGAAAAAAGGCTAGATGATAAGGAAAGGTTATTTCACTCTAAGTTATGGGTGAAAGGTAAACCTCTGCATTTCATTCTTGATAGTGGGAGTCAAAATAATTTAACCTCTACCAATTTTTTGAAAAGTCTAAATATATCCATGAAGCCTCACCCAAATCCATACAATATTAGATGGTTTAACCTAGGGAAAGACCTCTGTGTCACCCACCATTGTCTTATTTCATATGCAATAAAACCTTTCCAAAATGAGATCTTGTTTGATGTATTTAGTCTAGATGTTTATGATGTACTCCTTGGTCAGCCATTAATATATGATCAACATGTCATCTATGAATCAGGAACCTAAAGGATCACCCTCACTCTTGGAATGCAGTGCTATAGGGTACCCGAAGTACCACCTCTCACATCTATCTCCCTGATTAGTGCCAAGAAATGCAAGATATGGTAGATAAGACAAAGACATTCATTCTCATGGTGGTCAAGCCATAGAGATATAAGAAGGTTGATGTTGTAGCTTATACTACACAAGTAACACAATAATAGAAGTATATGGGTCAAATCATGGGAGAATCTGATGACTTATTCAAGTCACCCCTGTGATTTCCACTTCATTGTCAGGTAAAACATTTTATTGATTTGGTTCTAGGATCACCTTTGCCTAATATCCTTGTGTATCATAGATAAATTCTAGAGAATTATGAGATAAAAAGTTATATTTAAGAATTGATCCAAAAGGGTCACATCAAGCCAAACTCTTTGCCCTATGGAAGCCCAATTGTCTTGGTTCTAAAGAAGTATGGAACATGGAGGCTTTGTATTAACTATTGAGACTTGAATAAAATTACTATGAAGAACCACTACCCCCTCCCCAAGATTGATGACCTATTGGACCAACTCTATGGTGCAAATTTCTTCACTAAAATTGATCTCAAATCTAGCTATCATCAAATTCTTATTGATCCCACCGATGTCTAGAAAACCACATTAAAATCCAAGGAGGGGCTCTTTGAATGGTTAGATATGCCTTTTATCTTGACTAACATACCTAAAACCTTCATGAGGATGATGGATGACATCTTGTGACCCTTCACGAACTCATTCATGGTTTTCTACTTGATGGCATACTCCTCTATATTAGAACATGAGAGGAACATCTACAACATGTTCTTAAGGTGATTCAAACTCTTTAGGAGCACAAGCTATATGAAAACCTTGACAAGTGCACATTCAAGATGAAAAAAATTTAGTACTTGGGGTGCATTGTGGATGAGGAAGGGGTCCATGTCAACTCAAAGAAGATTTGGGTTATTTCAAAATGGCCTACACCAAGGACCCTCACATAACTTCACAACTTCTTGGGTCTTGTAAATTTTTATCACAAGTTTGTTCTTGGATTCTCACATGTTGCTTAACCACTAAACTAAGTGACTAAAGGAGGATCTAAAATTTCATTTTAGTGGGGAAAAATACAACAAAGAGCATTTTCGAATTTGAAGAATAAACTCTATTCAACACCTGTTATTGCCTTGCTAGATTTGCATCAACCTTTCAAGTTGATGAAATATGCATCTGAATATGCCATGGGAGCTATCATCATGTAACATATCATAGTGAGACTTTCAATGATATATTCAAGCAATACTCAACATGTGAAATTAAGCTCTATGCCATTATGCAAGCCTAAAAATAATGGAAACACTATATCTTGGGGAAAGAGATGGTCATCCATACTCTAATATAAACCATTAGAATTCATCCAGATGTAGAGAAAAATATGAAATAAGAGGCACCAAAAGTGGGCCACATATCTACACCAATTCCATCTGATAATCAAACACAAAAAGGGGAGATCAAATACTACATTATACTATCTAAGCCACCACCAATTACTACACTCATAATAGTTCTTGATCTATGTAGACATGAGATTGCCACCTGGGGTGCTCTATATGAAGTAGATACTACCTTTAATGATACATATTAGGCACTTTGAGAAGGTAAACATGTCTCTAATTTATATTTTCAAGATAATTTTCTCTATCACATGGGGTACATCTATGTTCTAGCTATAGAGCAACAGAAGATGATATGGGAAGCACATTTTAATAGGACAATTGGAAACTTTGGTGTAGAGAAAACATGGGTAGTTCTTCAAAAGCACTTCTACTAGCCCCATATGTGAAAGGATGTGGAAAGGTACCTCAAATATTTCACCCCATGTGAAATATCCAAACCAACAAATAAGAAGCAAGGATTTTACACACCATTACCAGAACCATACAGGGTTTGGGAATCTATCTCAATGGATTTTCTCTTAGGTTTTCCCACTTCAAAACATGATAAGGACTGTATTCTTGTTGTATATGATCATTTTTCAAAAAAATCTATCATGATTGCTTGTAAGTAAAATATATCTATTGAGGAAACTATTCAATTATATTTTAGTCATGTATGGCTCCATTTTAGTCTCCCCAAGTTCATTATTTTAGATAGAGATAGTAGGTTCCTAAGTATCTTTTGGTCTACCCTGTGGAAGATGATGGATACCAAGTTGATGAAGTCCATGTACTTCCATACATAGATTTATGGTTAGACAAAAGTGGTGAATTGCTTGATTATTCAAATGCTTCAGATGTATTACTCTAAACATCCATGCACATGGGATGAGGGGCTTCTTTTCATACAACATGGACACAATCGGGCCCTACATATCTCCACCAAACATAGTCCATTCTAAGTATGCTTCAGGTTCCAACCCATGGCACCAATTGATATGGCCATTCCATTATCGACCATGAAATACAAAACTCATGGGAGATTCAAGGTAGAAAAATCAACAAAGTTCATTGAACAAATCCAACACATCCAACAATAACTTCATGACATCTTAGAGAAGATGAATCAAAAGTATAAGCAATACCATGACATAGGGTTACACACCATTTTTATATACGTGAAAAGGTTTGGTTTCAGATTAAAAAGGAATGACTCATAGGCCCACACATAAAAATTTGGCCTCTATGATATGGTCCCTACAACATCACCAAAAAAGTTAAAGTTGAACCTGCTAGCCTACCTTGGTCTACATCCAATATTTAATGTGGAGATCTCAAACCATATAATACACCTCTATTAAGAACTTAAGTCATAGCATAACAATTAGATATTGATGAGATTGATCCATAGAATTTTTCTCTAGTGGAGGAGGATCAAATTGTGGACACGTGGATGAAGACAACAAGAGGGTGCTCTATTCCACTTTACGAGGTGGTCAAAAGGGGAAAGCTTAGCCACCAAGGTGAGTGGCTCATAGAGAATAAAATCAAGACATAACTACCACACTTGATGAGTAATGTTGATGCAATGGGTACCATTTCCTCTCAAGTAGGGAGGAATGATTTGGGTAACACTTCATGGGATACTTCAGGTGATAGTTTTACCCCAATTGGTGCTAGAACTTCTAGGAGCCATAACTTTGAACCATATCTTTGTTTGACTCCCCATTTGAACCATTTGAAAGCTAATAATGAGGAGAATATGATGATATGGCGTGATATATTCTCAATGTTTCTTTCCCCTTGAAAACCCAATAGAATTTCTTGAAATTTCAATTTTAATAATGCTATCTAAAAATAGTAATTTATCAAATTTTGTGTTGTAAATTGTGGAAGTCAAACCCTCTCATCTCCCTTGATATTGGTGACCTTACACATCCTCCTATTTCCTTAAAAATATGTATACATAAATATGTATCTTTAGAAGGAGAGTAGACATTTCTTCTCAGAGATAAGCATATGTTTATATTTTCAATCTTATGAGTAATAAAACATCTCTTCTCAGAGAAAGCATTATTATTGTGTTATTTTTATGTTTTTAAAATATCTTTCAACTAAAACCCCTAAGTTTTGGATCAATCAAATATTCTCTCCTTTGTCTTATTTCATGAATAATAACCATTGTCTCCTTCTCATAGATAAGAACTATAAAATTCTTATCTTTGAGATGACAAATCTAAAATGTAATGGGTCATCCTTCTTGCATGGGTATTACCTCCCATTCCATACCTCAACACTCATATTCAATAGTGAATGTATTTGAAAAGTTTGAGATATCTATAATTGAAGTGGTTCACACTACCTCCAACTTCTCAAATACCCTAGAGGTTGATTTGTTCCAATGTAAAGAGTCCTTTCTCAAAAATTCTATGAGCGGTGTTGTTATGTTGCTATAATTTTTCACAGAATGATGATAGTAACCAATCATCCATAAGAATATTAAAATGTTATTGATGGTTTTTGTAACTTATAATTATATCATTACCTTGATCTTATGACAATCTACTTTTATGCATTCATGCAAAATAGTGTGACCTAAATACTCCACCTCTTTTAATCCTAAAACACACTTGAAAGGCTTTACATAGAAATGATGTTGTTCTAGAGTAACTAGTACCTAAAAATGTATTTATGTATAAGTTTATCATAGAAAAATACCAATGCAAATTTTTATAGAACATAACAAAAGATAGTGTTCATCAAACTCTAAAATGTAGATGGTACCTAGTTCACTTTAATGCCTTCATGTAAAATAATGTGACCCAAATGATCCACCTCTTTCACTCAAAAATTACACTTATAAGGGTTTTCATAAATATTATGTTTTTCTAGAGTTATCAGTATGTGATTCACATGTTGCAAGTGTGCTTCCCATATCTTGATGTATATAGGGATGTCATAAAAAATACCAAAACAAATGTCTGGATAAAATTCTAAATTATAGTGTTCATCAAACTCTAAAATGTATATGGTGTATTTGTGAGACCAAAATCCATTACCAATCACTAATACTAACCCTCATGACTTATTAAATTAGTCTTATGTAGATCCTCATCTCTGATCCAAATTTTATGGTAACCCAAATGAAGATTTTTTTTTATAAAATAAACACCACTATGTAACCCATCTATAAAATCATTGATTGTCAGAATATGAAAATATGTTTGATGGTGTAATTATTTATCTCTCTATTGTCGGTGAATATCCTCTATGGATCATCCTTATTATGCACCATTACCACTGGGGATGAATATGCACTTTGGATATGTATGATAATACTAGCATCTAATATCTCCTATACTTTATTTTCAATGTCACTATTTTGGACATATGTGTACCTGTAAGGTTTGATTATTTTTTGTTGAATCCCTATTATAAATATAATGGAATGATCATGATATATTTATTTTAGTATTCCAAGTTTGGTTTTTTTCCAAAAATGACTAATTAGTTATCAATAATCAACTACAGATTTGGTTATCTAGATATATTTATTTATTTATTTTACTTCTAATGAAAATAGTTTTGTTACAAACACATTTTCCCCTATTTTGGGAATATTTTGCATCTAGTGAGAATAAACCAACCATGGATATCACATGAAATCAATGTAGCTCAAATGTATTACCTTTATACTAAAGATGCATGAATAAATCCTAAAAATTCATATATATTGTTCTTAAGGTTGTAAGCTATTAGACTCCCAAAATTATTTATATCCCACCCATGGGAATAGAAAACATAAATGAGTCTAGCCTACAATATTCCATATAAATTTATATACTATGCTATTTCCCTAAAAATTTGTTCATGCCATCATTTTAAATCACAACCTAAAATTCTATGGATGGATAAAACAAAAAACTCAAACATGATACCAACTTATTGTTGATGAAGTTATGTGTACTCCTCGATTCAATTAGCAGTGTCACCTTATGTTTCATTAAGAAACCCACTACTTTAGGGCTTTTTGGAGTGATAATTCTTGAAAGTGCATGATATTATATATTTGGTGAGGTATTTTCTAATTCCTATTTCTAATCATAATTAACCTTGTATTCTTCTTTATCATCTTATTATTCTTAATTGACACCTTAAATGTAGAAAAAATTATTCTCAACACATTTATGTCTTCTATTTTATTTTCTTTCATTGTTGAAACATAATTATTTTAATCATTTATCTTATAATTTTTTAGGATTCAATTTGGTAGGTTGAGGGAATGATTATGTTTTAGTAATGAGATATTTTCTAGTAATGAATGTTTGGCATTTAAATAGATCTATTTCCTCTACCCTACATGTGAATACCATGGACTCTAATATTAACCCTAAATTAAACATTTGAACATTGAAATGGATGATAACCTTGAGCCCAAAAAAAATAGGTAATTTAGGTTGTCTTCTATGATGTTATTCATGCATAAATATAGGTTCTATAATCACTAAATATAATCCTTGATAGTCCTTACTTGTAATAGTTTTTCTAACTAGATGAAGTGGTTATCCATTACATTATTATGGTATTGCATTTGTATTTCATTATTAAAAACTAACAAATTAATAGTAAGGACTTTATTTTTATTATGAATACATAATAATAAATACCAAGAAAACTAATCTAACTTGATCTAGATGACCATATTCTTACCATCAAAGTTGTGCATGTCCACTTTTGGTATCATCTTTCATGAACCTATATTTGAACTTGGATTATTCTAGCTAGGGGAACTTGATTGGGTTAATGGATAATATTATATGTTGGAATTATTTTCATATTATCCAAGGCCATCATGATAGTTTAAAATTTCACATTGATGTTACTCAAATATCCTTTTATTGAGTCCAAGTCACCTTTGACCTCATCTAGATATTATTTTTATGCATACTGAGCACTTCTACTTGGAGCTGGGTGACCAACCTATAAAACCTTATATTACAATTCTTTGACTCCATTTATTCTTTCTAAGCTTTTTTCCTAAAATGGCTAGTCCCATTTATTAAACTTGTAGTGTGTGTATTGTCCATGCATGAACTTTAGGGTGTAGGGTTCTGGATCTAGGGTTAGGATTATAGGTTAAAAATTTGTACCATATGGTTATATCATTTTGACCATCTCTCCATGATGAAATAAATTGTTATTATTACTAAAAGGAATATAATATTGAAAAAAAAAGTGCACCAAAGGGTTATGCATGGTGATCATCTCATCGAGATGAATTTAATGACTGTTATTTTGTATATGGGTGCATAAGTTTTTATAGAATTAAAAAAATACAAGAAATATTATGTTGATATAAAAAATAAAATCCTTCTAGATTAAAATTTATATTTTTTCAATCCTTCAGTGCACAAAATAACCACTACGCTAATCTTAAAAAGATGTGCCTCATAACCTTATGTAAATCAAATCTTTGATATCAATTATAATGAATTTACTTAGATATATCAATCCAATTGACAATAATGAATATAAATATAATTATCAATATTTGATCAATAATATGAGAGCATAATAATAAGAGTAGAGTAAAAAAAATCCATGCCAAATGTTGACAACATAACATAATACTTAAAATATAATAGTAAGCCACTTTAAGGAGTCAACCTCCATAACCATGTAATAAAAATAGAATTCATAATATGAATTCCAAGTACTAATCACTATTTCCATATATATACCCTAAATAGGCTATGGTTACACCATAGGTTAACCCTACTAACAATATAAAAACATAGAGAATTATGATATGACAAGGTAAACAGTTATTTTAGCCATAATTTGGCCCCACATAGACTTATATGTACCCTATAGGTTAAGTGTGTAGAAAATAATATTCATAAATTCTCATGTTACAATAAAAATGAGTTATCCCATGTCAAAAAAAATTGCAATCAAGTCATAAATCCCACATTTATAT